>VXAY01005118.1:1181348-1355588 GCA_013399855.1 Oxyruncus cristatus
CATACTTCCCCCCTTTCCCCCCCCCCCCTTAAAGCAAGTAACAGCTAGGTAGCTCAACACATTTCTAATTTTAATCCAACTCTTCGAGCAAAAGCTCAGGATTTTGGAAATATAAAATAGACTTGTGTTTTCTAATATGAAAGCTTATTTTCACTGTCTGTTACTCTTGCCTGATTTCGCTTTGTTAAAATCAGTAGGTCAATATTTCCCAGCCTCGAGAGCAACTCATCATACAATTCAATGGCAGCTCAAAAAGAGGTGCATGAGGCATGAGTGTTGTTTAACCCTTTCCACTGGCAGCAAGATTTCTTGCCTGCTCTCTTACTCATTCTTCTTGATCCACCAGATCCCCATCATCCTCCCTCCTCCTTTCCTGTGTACATCCCTTCCACCTCTTTCCTTCCCCATACAAAACCAAATAACACTTCTACATGACCTTATGCTCACCACCAGCCTCTACGGCTACCACTTTCCTTTATCTATAAGCTTACTGGTTATTCAAATTCCCTTGGTTTTCTTGATTCCCATCTTTTTTTCCAGACTTAAATTAATTTCCTTTACTGTATCTTCCTCTTCCAGCTGCACCTCTGCTTTCTCAAAAGCCTTCTAAAGGGTGCTCAGAGCACCTCACAAGTCTCCAGACACACCTACACAGAGCATCAAAGCTGACTTTGGAGCAAGAAAACACACCACTACATGCCTTGAAGAAATGTGGCTTCATCAACACTGCCGACTGAAAACAGTTCTTGGCCTTTCCTACCACACCAAAATACGCAGAGACACTGCCCAGAAGAGCGTTAGTTGGCACCAACCGAAGTCACAGCAGTCGTAGACAATCACATGCCAATAGTTATGCCCATACCTCGGCCAAATCCATTTAGCCTGTAACAACATGACTGGTGTTCCCTGGGCAGGCCGTAGCCAGCGCAGGATTAAGCATCACATGCTGCACTGCACATCGGAGCCATCAATGGCTCTGAATTCCAACACACTCCATTCAGGCACTCCTAGATATGTAATTTGATCCTGGATCCTGACTTTTTCCAGATCTATCTGCATGTTGTGCACTGTTCCTGCCCTAAGGAGCATCCCACAGTTTTTCCCTCTCTTCCTTCTGCATACCTGCCCTGGCTGTTTGCACCATCACTTCAATTTAATTACTATTCTTAGCAATGACTGACAAATCCAGTCCCAGCCTTTCCCTGGCTATAATATAATACAATACCAGTGTCTCTGTTGCTGGACATCACTGCTCATAATAAACTCAAAGCTGTTGTCTTTGAAGATGAAAACCTATCTGTAGTACTTTTCCCATTGGAACAGTGCTTAAACTGATGTGGCCTCTTCTAGAAAGTTCTGGATTTCAGGGTTAGCAAGGCTGTTTGCAACTGCTCTTTGGGTCCTTATTAATTCCTGTTCAGCTTAAATGCTGAAGAACTTGAAGCAATTTGACTCTCTTTCCAAATTTCTGTCCTCTTGCCTTCTTTACAAAGGCTGAAAACACCTACTCTCCATTGCCCCAGTCCTAAAGCAAACACAGACAAAACTGAAAAGCAGGAAAGTATTCAGTCCGAGTGTGTAAAGATGGAGAAATTAACAAAACCCTTCAAAAGCCCCCCTTGGAGCAGTAAAGGACCTTTCCCATTACTAAAAAGTCAACCACAAGTCAGGGCAAACAACTGAGACCAGTACTGTGTCCTGAAGTTGACAAAAGCTGGTTATGAAGCAGTGATTGCAGTTCTTGAGACATGTTGGCCAAATCTTGGCCAGATCAGCCACTGATTCAAAAAAAATCTGCACTTATTACCACTGCCAAATATCTGTCCAACTCTTGTCAATTTTTATTCTTAAAGCTTAGCTAATCTTGAGTCTAGCTGACATTCTGTGGAAGGGATCAATAGCAAACATGATGTATGAATGCATACTCCTCCTTGCACCAAGAAGGAGCAATTTACTGCTGCTCAGAAAAATGAATGCATTTCCCCATCCTTGTCATTCTATTGACCCACACTGGTGAATGGACTCCAGAGGACATGGCCACCAGCCTGTTAACTTAGGCCTATCCAGTCCTTAAATGCATGTCCACACCCAGTTCTGCATACTGCCTCCAAAACATTAAGCGACACATGGATAGGGACAACCTAGCCACTAGGACTTAGCCAATTCAGATGTGAAAAGCAAGAACTTCATGAACTTAGGCATCTAGAATAGAGCAAAATAAAACTTTATACTGCCATTTAAGTTCCAAGATCACCTTTCTGAACCTTTTACACGATAAGCTGTTTGTCAGGAACACACAAACGGATTTCTTATTACAGTGACGCCAATGACAAAAACCACATAGAACTTTATGCAGTATCCCTCCATCTTCCTGCAGTATGTGCTTCAGAACTGCAATATGTTGCAATCAACTACAGATCCTCATCCCCATCCTGTGCTTTTCTGTCAAACTACAAGAAACAAAATCTTCTGATTTATATAATTAAAAACAGTTTTAAATTAAGAAGAAAAGTTTAACCTTGTTAATTTTATTATATATTTACTGCTAACTCAGATTCCACTTCATGTGAATGTTGAAGAGTTTGAGCAACACTGAATCACAGAACTTAATAAGTTTCACCACGCACAAATTATTTAACACAGCACAGGTGCAAAGGACTCATCAAAATCCTCAAATGACTTCAATGTTTTTCCTTTCATACAGAGCCTGTGACAGTAGAAAAATGTATCTCTGAAACTGTATTGGCTTTGTATGGCAGGGTTTTGGTATTGGGAAGCTACAGGGTTGGCTTCTGTGAGAAACTGCCAGAAGCTTCCCCTCTGTCCAACACAGTCAATGTCAGCCAGCTCCAGGACAGACCTGCCACTGGCCAAGGCCAAGCCCACCAGTGATGGTGGCAGTGCCTCTGAGATAACACAGTTAAGAAGAGGAGAAAAAAACCTGCACAACAGTAACTGCAGACAGAGAGAGAAGTGAGAAAATGTGAGAGAAAAAGCCCTGCAGACATCAAGATGAGTGAAGAAGGAAGGGAAGGACATGCTCTAGACATCGGAGCAGAGAATCCTGTGAAGCCTGTGGTGAAGACCATGGTGAGGCAGCTGTGGGTCTGCAGACCATGGAGGTCCACGGTGGAGCAGAGATCCACCTGAAGCCCGAAGTGGAGGACCCCAGGCCAGAGCAGATGGATGCCTGAAAGAGGCTTTTACCCTGTAGGAAGCCTGTGCTGGAGAAGGCTCCTGGTAGGACCTCTAGCCTTGCAGAGAGAGAAGACCACACTGGAGCAGGTTAGCAGGTTCACTGGCAGAATTTGTGAGCTCATGCTGGAGCAGCCTATTCCTGAAGGACTGCACCCCAAGGAAAGCACATGCTGGAACATCTTGTAAAGAACTGCAGCCCACAGGGAAGAGTTGGAAAAACTGGTGGAGCCATGTCCCCTGTGGGAGGCATCCCCGCACTGGAGCAGGGGAAGGAGTCCTCCCCTGAGGAGGAAGGAGCAGCAGAAACAACGTATGATGAATTGACTGAAACCCCCATTCCCCTTCCCCCTGAGCCACTGGAGATGAGGACATAAGAGAAAAACAGGAGTAAAGTTAATCTTGGCAAGAAGAAAGGGTGGGGGGAAGTTGTTTTAAGATTCAGTTTAACTTCTCATTACCCTACTGTGATGTGATTGGTAAAAATTAAATTCATTTTTTCCCCAGGTCAAGTCTGTTTCATCCATGACATTAAACAATGAGTGATCTCTCCCTGGTGTTATCTCAGCCCATGAGCCTTTCATTACACTTTCTCTGTCCTGTCCAGCCGAGGAGGGCAGCGATAGAGAAGCTTTGGTGGACACCATGTGTCCAGACAGGGTCAACCCACCACAGAAACCTACAAAACCTCCAGGGAATTAGTCAAGATTTTTGCAGGTGAAACAGCCTCACTGAGATCCCTTCAACACTGACTCGAAAATCTTTCTCACATAGCTTCACAAAAGAGAGCGACATCCTTTAGCTCAGATTTCTGTTCAGCACCTAACACACAAACTAAAACTTAAATACTAAAACAGACAGAGGATGATTCTAAGACGAGTTCACAAAATCACAGGATTTTGTTGAGTTGGAAGAGACCCATAAGGATCACTGAGTCCAACTCCTAAGTGAATGGTTCATACAGGGATTGAACTCACAAGCTTGGTGTTGTTAGTACCACACTCTAACCAACTGAGCTAATCTCAGGGTTCCTAACATCTAAACTAAACAAGGTATAAAAACATGAACATTTCAAAATGATCGTGGAAGACGGTACGTACCTATAGCTGTCTTCACTTTCTGAATCTTGCTCTTCATCAGAATCTTTGCATTTATCAGGATCTGGAAGAGTACTTGGATCAAACTCTTCTTCACTTCCACTGTGAGCAAGAAAGGCCACTGTTTCCTCTTCAGCCTGTCAGGTGACAAATGGAAAGTTACAAGACAAGCAAGTAAGTCCAGGTTACTTGCCACAAACCCATCAATAAATAGGGAGGTTGAACAAAAACCATTGCTCTCAGCCACAGCCAAAGACCACCACTATTATAGGCAGGAAAACAGAACAATTTCTGCCATCATCAGTGCTCTCCTCCAAGGCTTTCTGTTAAAGGTTGAAGAAACATTATTAAAAAAGGAATCACAAGAATTTACATTCCAATTCTACCTTCCAATATTGTCACGTTAAATCTACCAAATCTAGGAGAGATTTGGGCAGCAACTAATCAGGAGTCATCTGAGAGCAAGTGTCTAAGTAATATGCAGCTTTACTGTCTCTCAGAAACACACTGGCAAAGAGATACTTACTTATGGACACATTAATCACTGCTGTAAGGTGAATTTCATTAAACACTCTGATTTAAAACACATCAGGGTGTCCTTGAAGCTAAAAACCAAAACGCTACTGAAGCTGAATTAACTGCTTTAAGGGAGTTTCCACCATCCTCCATGAGATGCATGTTCTTCAGGCTTCCTCCCAGATCCCCTCATCCCTCTCTTTGCAGCCCAGCTTCCCTCTGTCCCCACAGCATGTCTCAGGATGGGCAGCTGGTGTTGGCAAGTTTCCCCAGGGTACGGTAGCGCCTCACTAATTCTTTAACAAAGAGAACACAGAAGATGCTGCTCCACTGGATAAGTATTAGATAATATAAAAAAAGCTGACTGATTTTGCAGATATAAGTTCTGCTCCACTCAGTCCTGAACTGATGCCACCACTTTTTTAAGTTTTTGCTAATAGGCACGAAAAAACCAGACAGACTGGAGGGCATATGTAATTGTATATGTACACAGAAACATAAACAGAAAGCTTGCAGGCATTTCTAAGCAGTGTGAACCCTAGACCCATGCATATTTATGACAAAAAGCACAAACAAATGCAAAGAAACTATAATTAACAACCTTGCTACCTTTTGTTTATATATCTAATCAACATGCACATAGCTGAGTTTCCAAAACAGTACCCATTTAAATGATCCTTCATTCTACGAATACCTTCACATCATTATATATTTAAAGTTAATTTTTGTTCTGATCTTTCACCATTTCTGTCAGCCGGTTTTAAAAGAACAGTGTTTATGTGCACATAACTCCCCACAATAAAAAAACAGAAATAATAATTTTAAAAAAAAATCAAAAAAAGCCAAAGAGAAACCATACCAATGGTCCCTTTTATATCTGCATATAGAGTGAGTGAAAGGCAATGAGCTGGTGAGGGGTAAGATTAGTCACCTCTGCAAGGTGACCTCTGCAAGAGTCCATTCTTGCTTGACCAGTGACACTTCTGCAGTGCAGAGAAAGCAAGCAGAAGAAATGGCTAAAAGCCATATCTGCAATCAGAAGGTAGAGGAAAAACATACTAAACACAGATTTTGTTCTTTAGCACTCTGAAATACTAGTAAAGGTAATTATATAGCTGGGTGTATAAAAACACTAAAAGTATCATCAGACTTTGCAGCACTGTAAGATTCCTAAGGTAAAACCACCTACCAAAAAGCACGTTGATTATCAGGAACTTCAGGTAGTACTTCACAACAAAGCATTTTCTTTTTACAAAAAAATCTCCAAGCTCATCTTTTAGTACAATACTACAGAGCACTACTAACTCCACAGAAAACTATTTTGAAGGTCACCTTTTTGCTAATTAATTTCCATAACCGAAAAGCATTTGCATTAAATTATAGCTTATTTCAAGTTCTTTAAACATTAAATATTTGCTCTTTACTTGTCCTTCCCATTGCATCCATTCTTTCAGTACAACTGGTACATACCAATCTCACATTTAAAAAGAACAGAAAAAGAGCAGTAGCATTCAAAGCTGTTGTATGGAATGAAGTATTTTTTAATATGTATGTGCAACATCATGCAATGCAGTTCTGTAATACTAATATTTATTGGTAGTCTTCTTCTAAGACCTGGGCTGTTCATTCACATTCTCAGTTATGTCAGTGAAGTTTTGAGACTGCGTTGTTCCCTAAGTTCTATCATTTATATATGCACACGTAAAAGACAATTACAAACATGCAGATCAAACCTTCACTTCCATTACATATTCATATTATTTTTTTCAGCAGAAAATATGCAGAGATGTGTTAAACATAATGCTTGCTATAGCAAAAGAAATAATGGCAAAGATGCCTCTTTCATTCATCAGGAATCATGAATTTGTTTATCTTAAAAGTATCACTGGTTACATATTCATTAAAATATTTGTAAGACCCTGAAATTGTTAAGAACTTCAACAAGAACATTTATCATCCACAGCTGAACAACAGAAACTCATTATTTTTCCTCTCTCACTTCAAATTTATATCAGCCAGTCAGGAAGAAGAAATCTTGTGACTTCAAATTACTCACCACAAGAGCTGGAGAAAAGAAGTAAAATCATAGTTCAAAATGACACATATAGAAGTTCTTCAGATACAAATAGGATGCAATTTACAGACTTGGGATGTGACCTTTTCTAAGGCAATCACTATCAAAAAAGAGATTAACCAAAGAACAGATTTCAACTTCATGTCTAAGGTTAGTGACAATGTAACACAGACTTTGGAGTGTGTATTTATTACCAAGTTCAACTGTGGAAGCAAACCTGTTCAGACATCAAATCAGACTGGCCAGGAGAACTAGATTTGCTGGAAATCATCTTGCTATTTTCATTCTGCTCAAGGGTGACAAGCTCTTTTTATCTTCAGACCACACCAGCCCATGTATTTTGTAATCCAGTTCCCCAGAAACTTTGCACAAAGACTTCCAGTTTGAACATGGCACTGAGATGAAAACATTTTTGCATTCACGCAGTCTCCCTTTGAGGCCTAAAGAGATTCTTCTTATGCAAACTCAACATTTTAGAAAAATTCAGCAATATTTCTGTGCTGGAGGTTTTGGAAACCTCGTTGCCTTCAACCTTCCCCACTGTACCAAGTCAACAATGATCATACTTGACCTTACTGTAGTCATTTTGGAAACATACACCTTATGAGGCAAACAGGGCAGGTTCTCAACATAATACCTGCAATGCAACTCTACTTGTATTTGTTACAAGATGTCATGACAACTTACTGTCCTCCTAAAGACGACTGAATAGCTGCTGGAGCTCAGGTAAATGTGCTAGGCAGGCTGTGAGACACTGAAAATGAAGAAATTGATGTACCTCAGACACCCAAGGGACTCAAATGTCCAAAAGAACGGAATGATGGCTTATTTCAACCAAGCGTTAGGCTCTCAGGCAGTAATTATCTACTATCATAAGAAAAAAAGGGAGAACTGAAAAAAAAACCACGAAAACCTGCATGTACATAAAAAAAAGTTGTATTTGCCAAGATTTAATTTACAAAATACATATTTATTATGGTATTTACTTTAATATAATTTAATAGGGTTTTTCCTCCAATTAAATTGTCTAGGGTTGCAGTTTTTATGTTCAATCCTTTAAGCAATTTATCAGTTTCTCCAAATGAGGTTGAGGGGGTAGAAATAACTGCTTAGGCACTATCAGTTCTGTGCATAGTACTTTACAAAGCACACTGGGAGAATATTTCTGATTAAATGAAAACAAAACTTTCGAGGTTTGTTTAGAATTTGATCAGACTTGAGTCCAGCAAGGGTCACACTCATACAATATCCACTCCTTTTTGAGTTGTGTCACCCTTCAGTTTTTGCCAATATGGCCTCTCCCAGTATGTGGTGCTTGTGATTTTAATGCTAAGAAAAGGCAAGTTTTAAATACTGCTAGGAAGTTACCACACCACAAGTACACAACTTTTATAAGTTTAGCATATATGGTTCATATAAAAGGATATTTTACAATGTAGTATTTTGTAAGATCTGATAGCATTCCACATTTTCTTCAATTTTCTTCTTTTTGACAATTATTTTTTAGATGAAAACAGAAGTTGTTTCTGCATCATGTTTATGATGGAACATATTTACAAACAGAGGGGGTTTGTAGCATTTCCTTTAAAACATCTTACTCTGGATTCCCCCGATGACCTCGCAGTTCGTGGGGTTTTTTCTTAGCCTATACCCCCAACCCACAACACTGTTCCCAGCTGATGCATGTTTGCTCTGATAGCACCTACATTGCCCAAAGGAATACTGCTATTCTGGCAGTTCACAAATGAAATACAACCTTTGATGTTGCTGGGGTGTTTGATCCAACAGTTGCTTTGAAGATGAAGACCAAAGCCTTGGACAATACTGAAAACCGACTGTGAGGCAGTGGAGCAAACCAAGTGCTAATCTGACATACAAGAAGCTGCCTAAGCCATGCAAAAACTGGACAACCACACTCCATTACCATCTAAGGTGCATCAGTGTTCCATGGGCCTGGCCGGAAAGGCTGATAGCAAAAAACTGGAGAAACCAAGGTTCCAGGTTAGCCACACCGACAGAGTCTTTGCACTAAGATGATCTCACTAATCTTTGGGCTCTGGAAGGGGTCAGTCAGAGCTTCTGTTTTCACACCACTTGGTTTTCAGTGGAAGGGACAGATAACTCTTAGCTTCATCTTCAAATCACTCACCCTTCCCAATCACTTGCAGTAACACCAAGGTTCAATTTCATCCAAGCATTCTTTATTTCTTTTCAAGCAATATGACATCTTAAATAATACCGTAAGCCTAGTTTAGCCAGCAGAACCTTACTTTTACCAGTGGTCTCACACAATGCACATGAGAATACTTAATTTTCTTTCCTGGCATTCCTAAATGCCCCACATTTTATGGTCAGTGAATGGGTAAGCCTGTGTTCCAAACCAGCAGACACTGATGTATATATTCTGACATTCAAATCTCTGTGTAACTATAGCAAAGCAAATTGTGCTGGAAATGGCTCCTGCCACAAGCAAAGTTCAGAATCATTGAAAACACAAAACTTGTAGAAATTTCCACACATTTGCTCCTGGCTTTTTAATATTAGTAAAGCTTTTGTCATTTTCATAGCCGTAAGAATATATTTTATCTGTAAAATTTGATCTCATGAAGTACTTAAGAGTCCATACTAGAATTAATAGCAACACAATGAATGCATGTAGAGAAAGATAATATAATTTGGTAAATTTACAATTACAAACTCATCTACCTCAAAATGAAATGCTGAGAAGTTCTAAATATACTCAGAGCCTTTTTTTATAATATATTTGCTCTTGCCTGCATTTGAATGATAATGGATACGTCTCAGAACTAGACCTTATGCTTCTCCTTTTTTAATTTGTTCCTATAAAACCCATGCAGAATACTTATTGTAAAGACAATCTTCTTCTAGTTGTTACTAACCACAATTAGCAATTAGCACGATTTTAACAATAAGAGCAGGGTAATACCACGATAAAACAACTATCTTATTACCTTACATGTAATTCATGTTACAGTCATGAGAATACAACTTAAAAGAAACTAACTTATTAGGTGCATAGCACCAGAAGCAAAATACACCCTGAAATACAAGAAATTCTGGCAAGTAGAAGGGTTTAACCTACTGCATATAATCTTGACTCTGGGTTAACAGAGTAGTACCTTCATCTCTACTGCATATATATAGATTATACAGTGAGAGAGTGTGTGTGTGTGTGTGTGTATACACATATAGGTTATATAGTTTATATAGGTTATAGTGTATGTATATTTTATATAGTATAAATAGGTTATATAGCAAAAAGGTTCCCACAGGTGTGTCATGCTAGTAGGTAGACAGAGATGCTACCATGCATACAAAATCCCATCTGAAAGAGAATTGATTTAAAGCATTTAACAACGCAAAGGCTTCAGACCAGAAAAGTCTACACAGGTTTTAAATCTTTCTAATGCTAGATTGTCAGGTATTTTGCTTGCAAGTCAGCTAGCAGTACAGGGAAAAAAATGGGGCTTATTTGCAGTGACTCAAGAAATGAGTACAAAAGTCTGGTAGAATTAAACCTGCCAACATAATTGTCCAAAATAATAAGGCATTCTCAAAAAGAAAAAACAAACAAACAAAAAAACAGCTGTTTTTAAACTTCTATTCTCAACATATAATCCTTGGACTGTCTATTTACACTCCTCCTTCCTCTCCACTTTTAGGTTCACAGCAGTCATGGCTGTCAGCTCAAATACAGAGAGCGATTCTCCAAAGTAGTCTGTGTTCAAACATTTCAACACACCAGTCTTCTGCAAGGAACCTCAGCATATGTCCACAGAGACGGTGCCCACACAAGAGAATTTTCTCTGTATCGCTTTCTGGCACTCTTGAACAAGCCCGAGGGAACTGCATTCCCCTGCTGTGACACAGCAGTGTCCCACCACCAACACCACTACTCTCAGTGGAGACTGGAAGCAGAGATCACTCTTTGCTTAGTGGTGTGTATTTTTCAGGAAGGAAAGATCAACAGCAGCACTGACATGAAATAATAAGGAGGGAAACCTCGTAAGTCATGTAATTCTGTAAACTGCTTAGTTCTGCTCTTTTCTTGGAACAACTGGTTTGTATTCAGTACACAACAAAGAGCAACACTGGCATTAAGTGCTTATCCTACGACAAGATTTTTATGTTTTCACTGTGCTAGGTCACATCCCCTAAATGCTTGTACAAAATACGCATGTAAAATAGCATATTTACAGGGAGAAAAATATGAATCAAATTAATTCCAGGCAGTGAAAGTTATTTTAACTGCTACTGTTGCTTCTACACGCACTGAGGAAAAGAAACCCAGAACAGGCATTGCTGCTCACAGCACTGACTCAATTATTTGCTGTGAGAACAAGACCTTGTCTGCCTTCATTCCAGATCTATGTAGCAGCAGCAATAGTTCCATATTTCTTCAAATTTTCAAACAAGTAAGCAGAAAGTAAATCAGAAAGCACCTGGCTGATGCTGCACACTTGCAGGGCCATTTATTTATTTTATTTTTTAATTGTTGTTGAATTCGCATTCTTAAGCCATGAATCCCTTTCTACAAAATGTTGCAGAAGACAACTCCTGGCACAAAAAGCGTGAGGGTTACGTAGAAGACACAAGAGAACAGATGAATCAAGCCTTACAGGCAAGGAAGCAGGCTGCCTCGGGAAGATGATGAGCAATGGGCATGACACAGCAGGAGACCTGCCCCCTTGTATGTCCACAGGCACTGCTCCAAAGGGGAACCTTAATGAAGAAACTGAACAAGCTTCTGAGGTTGACTGGCAGCCATCCACCAGCTAACAGAAAATTGTAATATCCCCTGATAACAGCTTTATCTACATGAACAAAAATCACCCAACAAAACAAACCACCGAAATTAAGAACAATTGCTCAGAGTTAGTGTTACAGGACAGTTCTCTTCAGGAAAGAGAGAGCACATTTGTCATCTGTAGTAAATGAAAGGACAAGTGGAGAATTAGGAAGGATTTAGATAAGCACCAGACACTGCTCACGGCACTACTAAGGCATATGCTCAAGTGAGAGAAAGCGGTGATATCCACACTGACTGTTAAAGACAGTGGCAAAGACGGTTGAACTTTTTTCTTGAGAATTGCCTAATCCACAAAATGTCACCTAAGATTGTTATCTGGATGGAAAGGTAGAGCTGAAGTAAAGAGACTGAAATAAGACTCATCAGTACAGACGTGAATTTGTATTTTTCTCCACAAATAAATGGAGAAAAAATGCAAAAGGCTGTGCAAAACATTGTCACAGAAGGAGACTGAAGACTAATATTCCTGAAATTATGAAGAAGGAGCTAGTAGAGAAGAGAGACATCAGAACAGAGGGTAGCCACATTTGCAAACCCCTGAAAAACTGGAGTGGATAAGGAAAGGCCAAGTGACCAACCGACAAGTGAGGGGAAGGCTGAATAAATGTCGGGCTCCCAGAGAAGAGTAGCTGTCCAAGAGGGAAACTAGACAGCAGTTGCTAAAGAACATGATGGATGATGTCTATGGAGAACTGAAACATGTCTATGTTGCAAATAAACAGAAGGGCATGAAGAAATGTGGCAGCTTGAAAAGTATGAAAGGCCAGTGTGGAAGCAGGAATCAAAGACAAAGGTAAGAACCATAAGGCAGAAGTGAGAAGGCCTCAGAGTGGAAGGTTACCAAGAGAAGATCTGATGGAGATGACAGAGTGATGACAAAGGCAACCAGCGAGTAAAGAAGAACTGTCTGAAGCTATTTTAAAAATGGGAAAGAGTAGGAAAGGGGAAGAGTAAGAAGGCGTGAGAATGGCACTGAAGCCGATTGTGAAGCACGCAGAAAAAAAACAGCAAAGAGGGAGAACAGCTAGTCATGGGTATAGAGAAATTAAATCAACAGCAAACAGCACTAGGGAACACACGGCAAAACACATGAAGGCACCTCTTCACATGGCAAGTGGCAAAGCCATGAATGTTTTGCCAAAGTCTACACCCATTTACATGGGCTCAAAAAGTAGGTAGGTAACAGTAATAAAATATTATCAAAGCATGGTAAATAACAGCAGTGCTGTTCCTGTGGCCCTGACAGTTCCTAACTCCAGAACCCTTCAGACAGGGACTGTCTGAAACAGTCACAGTTTGAAAACCATTCTACAGGTATGACTGTAAATTTTCCTGCAAATGAACCAAAAGATCTGACAGGGAGAAGGGAAGGTCACCCTCATTTCACAGAATAATTTTTTTTCCCACTGCTGTTCTGTTTTCTATCAGTCTTTTAGGTCTTCTCATGAAAACATCATAGTTTATTAAATGAATCTAGTGAAGACAACTATCATCTCATTCTCAGCACAAAACCAAAATATTTGAAACAATGCAGTGAGACGAGAATTGAAAGTTGAGACAATTTGCCATCAAAAGCCTAAATCTCTGCCTAATTATATAATATGCAATAGCTCGCTGAAGAACCCAAACTGTGCTTTATCAAAGAGTCTTTGGGTTTTGTACTGCTGCCAAAATGTTTACCCTATTTCCAGTGACTGAGTAACAACTTTCAGATTTAGCAACTGAAATACAAGTGGTATACAAATACTCATCTGTAGCTGTAATTAGCGTATTATTGATTTCTAACTGACTTCTTGCTGCTCCCTGAAAGTCCATACTTGCAGCAAATCAGTCTCAAACATTCTGCAAGCATTGAAGGTATCCTTACAATTTTTAACCTAGAAAATTGCAATTTTCAGCTAATGACACATTATAACTTAATAGTCATTCATTTGCTTGCCTGTTCATTTCAACAATATCTAAAAAACCTTTATACTGCATAAATAATGTATTATATCCGTAACAACAGGATACAGTACACTGTATGATTGATTACCTTGGCATTTAGCTCCTGTGGGAACAGCTTTTGTGAAACATGGCTCTATTGAACTCCCTGAAAATTACATTTTAGTAAAACTGTCTGATCAAACTTGGGTATGGCTAGACATAATGTCATTAACATTGCACAGGCAGGCACAAACTTGCACTCTTCATACTGTACTAGAGCAGTGCTATTTTACATCTGTTTCTCAAGGAATCAGAGGCAGCAACATCAGGGCGGATGAATTTAAATCAGTGATTTGAATCAGTAATTATAAACCCCATTAAAGTCAGGAAACTTTTAATTCCCACAGTGTTTTACACAAGAAATCACTGCTACCTTTGTTTTTATTTCAGTATTCTGAGGCACAATTGTTTTACACTGGACTTTACACAAAAAGTGGTACTATTTTATGCTAATTAAGTCCCAGTTTTTCCTTTTCCATTAGATAAAATCATAAAAGAGCCATCATGCAGTTGTCAAGTGTTTGCTATTAATTTTTTTATCATGGTTAGTGTCAAGCCCTACTCTTATTCCATTTTAAATACAGCAGATGCATGGAAAAAAAATTAAGTTATCCAAGCAGGTGCTGTATTGTAAATTCAACATTTATGCATACATTCTGCATTGCTAACAAAATTTACCACTTCTGAGCACCCTATCTTATTTTTGGTATGGCTAACAGCCTCCAACCTAATTTATATTCACAGGCTGAAAGAGGATGGTTAGAGGAAACAAAGACAACCAGTTCCTCAAATCCTAATATATTTTTAAACCTTTAACTGCACCTTGAATTCAACTTATCAAATATATCAAATGAGTAAAGCATTTCAGATCCAGGAAATGATACAACTTGTTATGAAAAAAAAAAATAATTTTCCCTATTAATGATTGTTCTCTAAATCACATTCCTATCTGAATTTTAATCAGCAACTTTATTTCTTGAATAATTTCGTTTTAGATTTTTCTACTGATTTTTTTTCATAGCTCCTTCCTTAATACCTTCATTTTACCCATTGTTTTTAAGCCCCCCCCCAAAATAAGGTATCTAACAAATTAAAATATGTATTTTAATATATTTTTGTTATTTTTTATTGAGTTGCTGATATTTATCTATCATGTTACTAATAAGTGTAAAATGGTTTCCCCTGTCTGCCCTCCCACTCCCCCAAATACTTGCAACATATATAGAAAATGTGAAAGAAAGGGAGAACAAGACGGATAAATCTTAATCTAATTGATTTAAAAATAAATCGTAGCATGCTTAGAAAGCTCTCAGGAAAAGTAATTTTAGCCTAACTTTGCTGCTCATTACGAACTCCAGTGCAAACAGCTCAATTGCTCTACTGACTTTCTGGCGTTGTTACACAATCTGCTTGCAATTACCATTTGCTGTACATTATTAAATACTGGAAACAGAAATAGCAAACTGAAAACAGGATCTACTGGCTTGAGCGTAGACATACTGGCACAGATTGCCATATCGGGGTGTTTTACCACTGGCAGAAGTGTTTAAACATATTTTCTCAACCGCTGGGGGAAAGATGAGGTTTCCTGTGGCCACATTAGTACCTCCTAGAGACCCATCCTCAAGGATCAATTAGCAGTCACTGGTTTTTAGCATTTCAATCTTGACAAAAATCTGAAGGCAGCAACCATAACCCACCCTGTACATAAAAACTACATTCAATTGCTACTGTCTCCTCTACCTGTCATACAATGATTTAGATTGGCATAATTCTTCGATTCTTGGCCTAGTACTTAGAACGGCAGATGAAAACCAAGCCTTTTTTTTTTTCTTAGAAAGCTTTTTCATCTGTTATGTTAAACAGACCAAAGAAAAGAACTGTGACTTTAAAACAATGTTGCACATTATAATAATTTCAGAGTCATAGGAGTATTTCTCTGTTTGAGAAATGTGGGCCCTAAGTGGCTGGTCCCCTTTGCAAAGTCACATATCTTTGCAAGGGGAAAATTTTATCTTTACAATAGTATTTTTGCTTTCTTCAGGACTACAACTCTTTACCACTGACAAGTTTAGGATTTCAGCTTTATAGAGTCACTGAAATTATTTCTGCTTCAGTAGAGCAACCTGATTATAAAATCCAGTTCTGAGCTGACTTCATCCACAAACCTATCTCCTCACGCATGTAACTTAAATGGCTTACACTTCCTGTTTAAGTTCTTACAGTTTCACAAAATTTTGAGGATAAAATTTAATGATCTATTGAAAATAAATAAATCATTTGTTATATCACATTCTACTTGGCATACAACATTAGCACAGAGAACATTTGCTAGAGGTACTGTTAAGTGAATATCCTTGTTACATTATGCATGACTTCCCAAAGCATTGAGTACATAATATCCATCATGAAATTCAGAATATATAACTAAATTTAGAAAGAAGTACATTCAGACCTGTGATCAGCATTCTGACATCTCCAGTTACGAGTTTTAATTAAACTTGCTTTTGTATTAAGTCTATTTTTACTAAAAAAGTACAGAATCCTGCTTTATAGATCACGCATAAGCAAAAAAAAGAAAAAAGTTATTTGTAGATGCCTTTTTTTAAAGGGACTTCATCATTCAAGTCACTGTTCCATAACTTCTTTTCACAGTTGTGATGAAGAGGCACAACTGCCGAACATGATCAATGTCTTTGAGAGATTCAGACACTTCACTGGCAATACATATCAGCACCTCAAATACTACTTCCAGTGACAACAAGTTGATGAATGAGACCAATGGGGTGATACAGGGAATGGATTTGAGGTCTTTTTACCAGGAAATAAATTATCAAAAAATGAACTCGAAGAGATTCTTGGACATCTCTGATACATCAGACTAACCCCTGGATTCTCCTGTACTGGATTCCCGTATTTTGGTACTAAGGTTCTCTCACCACTAAGAACAGGAGGTCTCACTTTCTCTGTATTTTCCCACATAATACATCTGCAGTGGGTTGACCTTGGCTGGATGCCAGGTGCACACCCAGCCACTCTATTACCCCCCTTCCCAGATGGACAGGGGAGAGAGTAAGATGGAAAACAACTCGTGGGTCGGGATAAGGCAGTTTATTAAAGCAGAAGCAAAGTGAAAGCTTGTGCATGCAAAAGCAAAGCAAAAGATAGCAGGGTTTATTCTCTACTTCCCAGGAGCAGCGACAGTCGGCCATGCCCAAGCAGCAGGGCTTCAGCACGCATTATGGTTTCTCAGCAGGCAGCTACTGGAGACAACGAATGCCTTCCTTCCTGCTCCTTGCCTTAGCTTTTATATCTGAGCTGATGTCACATGGTATGGAATATCCCCTCGGTCAGTTTGGGTCAGCTGGCCTACCTGTGTCCCCTCCCAGGATCTTATCCTCTGTTGAGGAAGGAATGTTACAGTGTTGGTGCTGTGCTCAGCAGGAGCCAAAACACTGGTGTGTTATCAACACCCTTCTAGCTACCAATGCAAAGCACAACAGTGTGAGGGCTACTGTGGGGAAATAAACTCCAGCCCAGCCAGACCCAATACAACATCACATTTAAAGAATCTTCCTAAGTCCCTACTGTCACAAATAAGAAACATAAAGATGCACCTGGATGAAACTCAGAAAGTCCTAACTGCCCAAAAGGTCTCCTCTCTCCCCCAGAAGCTTTGTTTCCCAAACCAGAGACAGCAGAAGTGCATGGCAGCAGCCCTGTAAGCTACACAGCCTTGATTCTGGATTGTGCCATGGGTTGTGGTGTAACCCATAGCTAATTTGGGTTCATCTCAGCCACCACCACTGTGAAGGCAGAAATTGCCAAGCAAAAGGTAACAGGTGTAAGAAACCCTCTTAGGCAGGCTAAGCCCACCCATGTCCCTGGGTCTTACCCACATTTTTTCTGGCAAGCAATTCCCCTTGCCTGTTAAATCCAGAATCTCAGCCTTGTGAGAATAAAAGCCCACTCATTCAACAAAAAAATACTGGGTTTTGCAGTAAATTTATCAAGTGTTGTCCCCTCATAAAATAAACTGCTTCAAGTTAGTCTCAAGCAATAAATGAAACCAGAATTAACTATCCCACGAAATTACCAACATCAATTAGTACTTCTCAAACAAGGAAAGCCCAGCTTAAAGGATTCAGTATTCTGAGCTTCAGGAAACTTACTAGAATGATGTACTGACACTGTGGCACAGAAGAGGGATGGGTTTGTGTTTGGTTTGGGGGAGTTTTATTACCATTTTAATACTTTTTCTTCAAAGGTTACTCTTTCTACATTTCCAAGAAATAGTTTTTATTAATAGAGCCTAGTACTATACCATTCACGTTTTGACCTGAATAAATACCTTTTCAGAACAGTCCAAACCAAAATTCCTTGGAATCATATTCATATTTACATTCCTATTTACAAATTCTACATCGCTTCCTCTTTGATATCAATCAAATGAACAAACATTTTTACTGGCTAACTACTATTAAGTAGAAGCTGAAAGTAACTGTCTCTTGGAAATACAGCTTTACTGGAAGAGCAGAAAGCTATTTTCCTGCTGCAGAGAAACCTGCTTAGTTATGCAAGAGAAGAAACTAAGAACGTCAGATTTATCTGAGCAATTTCACTCCATTTCCTGAAAATCAGATAGGTAGAATGCAGCACCTGTTAAAATTTCAGTATTAATTCAGCACAAATTGTGCTTTAAACTGTCTTTTGTTTATTTCTCTGAAGCAACCTGTACTGGAAGAAAACTCTGATTTTACATATGCTGTTCAAGAGATGTAAACACCGCTTGCTTTTCAGACCAGTATCTGTATATCTTATCTACAGCAGTATCATGGGCATGGGCATGATGTACTGCTACAAGGAAATTCCAAAATCTTTCGTGTGTATTGAGTTGTGCAAACAAGCCTCTTAAACAGATGACAGTCACAAACAAAATCTACAGAATTTACTACAAGTTTCCAAGAAGCCAAGATTTTTGCGCAGAAAATAACCTGAAAGATGAGTCTTTTCATAGTATTTCTTGACTGCATATTTCCTATAACAGATTGTGAGCACAGCCTGATGAAATGCTGGATATAAATGAACAGCACAAAAAAGTGGAGGTACAATGCTTTAAGGATGTGTGCTGATAAAATGTGAACTACCATAAAATAATTAACATAAGAAGAAATACAAATATTGGAAAGCTATTTTGGTTCTAGTTTGCTGTCTGTGCTTCATTACTAAAATGTTAAATCCGTTTCATCACAGACATGCACTGTACTGTATTTTCAAGATCAATTAATTTTACTTTGGAAATATGAAATTCTTAGAATTTCAGTCTAGAATTTTCCTGGAGAGAATTTTGGACAAGCAGTTTGTCAAATTTGTTCACTTCCTATTTCTCCTCACCTTTTCCATCTATTCAATGCTTTTGATGTGGTTCACATAATGCAGTCACTTTCACTGTCTTAAAGAACACTTATTTGGAAATGAAGATGCACCAAATTATATTCCATAGCTTTTAGAAAGAATGAAAAGTGAAAAACAATAAACCTCCTGCATGCTAAATAGAGTCAGTGACTACAAGACATATAAGAACTACTGCACCAAAACATTCGTGCTGCTGCTCCACTGACACCTCTGAATTTGAACAAATGTGGTTCATTAAGCCAAGGCAGAATAAAGACAAAACTGGAATGGAGGTTTTCCAAAGTGCTCCACTTGCAGGTACCTTATTTATGAACTTTATTTTCTTTCCAATATAGGTAGAATGGCAAGAATCAATGTGTTGCATATGTTGTAATAAGTCTGAAGAGGTTTCAGCTGATAAGTCTTAAATCCCTGTTTCTTCAAAGGTGTAGAAGAGTTAAATGAATGGCCTAAACAGAATAATTGTACAGATGGGTAAAACTGGCATTTTAGAGAAATAATATAAGAGTCATCATGGTGCACTTGTACAAAATGTAGTTGACAGCAGCTAATTCTGGAACCTTTCCAAACAGAGAAGATGCTGATTTTTTTTTTTAACCTGAATGGTGATTTGAACACAGCAATAGTGTTATCCTGCGTAAATGTTCAACTCCCTGTACCTCATTGATATTGTGACTCAGAGATAGATATACAAATATATATATATACACATGCATACACACATATGTATACACAATTCATAGAGAAGAATATTATATATGCATGTGAGTTCTTTCACAATGAGCACTTGCAGCCCAGAAAGCCAGGCTGGATGGGCCTCTGAGCAACCCAGTCTAGTGAAAGGTGTTCCTGTCCATGGCAGGGGGGTTGGAACTGGATGATCTTGAAGGGCTTATCCAACGCAAGCCATTCCATGATTCTGTGATATGATTTTTCAGCAGGTCATACACTTCTGTGAGACAGAGAATGATAATTGTTTTTCTGACTTTCAAAAACAGAGAATTAAATTTAATTGCTCAATGCAGATATGCACACACAGGCTGGGGTTGTTAGAATAATATAAAGTATTAGATAGAGAGGGTCAAGAAAGGTTCACACTGTTTCAAAAATGATGGCCTATGAACAGCAGACTAGTCCCTCACAGATACTATATGGAAGCCTGACATGCTCTCTGCACATTGACCAATTTTCCTGATGTTAATGAAAGAAAAAGTGAGCTGCACATATACTGAGCCCTTTCATGCTTTTGTAGTTTTAGGGGTGTTTCACTAACCTCACCAAAATCATCATTAATTTGTTTTCCCATTTAACAGAAGTAACAGTGTTATGTTAAATAACATTAACATGATTTAACATTGGCATATAACATTTTCAAGATTTCTTTACTGCTTTTAATTACCTGTTCTATTATTTTTTTAAATTCAACCACTTTTTGTTTAGTCTGTTAAGAGCAATGAATTACTAGACCATAAATCAGCTCTTTAGAGAACATTTGCATAGCTACACCAATTCAATGTTTTTTACAGTCAGGTAGTTATAATATATAACGAAAGTATACAAAAGAAAATCCAATGGAAGGGCTGAAAGACTTATGTCAATGAACTCATACATAAGAAACAAAACTATGTTTACTATCCATTCTAATTTAAACCAGCATTCTTATTTCTATAGGAGTACTTCCAACCACAATTTTCAACAAACCAAATCTCTTTTCAAAGAAAGTTTTTCCCTATCTGAAGCTGGCCAGAACCACAGTAAGATGGGATCCCCTATGGCTCAATGCAGAAGAATATGCAACTACTTCAGTTACCTTCAGGAACTGTTGAGCTTTCTTGACACTACTGCACAGCCCAGCATCCCTATGGAGATGGTCAGCAGCAATTTTATGTCGTAAGATTAATTCAATATCTACCAACTCATTCTTAATTAAATGAACTGCCATCTCTCCATCAGCAATCAACTTTCACAAGGTAAGTTATGAGCAGAAAGTAGACAACTTCCAGTTAGGATTGGCACAGGGAAACAGGCATATTTGCTTTAATCTGCTTTAAATGAAAGCATAAAATGCAGTCATGTGTTCCAAAACATGACGGTCATGTGCCCATTGTTTTCCTAGATGAAGCTAATCCAGACTGCATCCTAAATCTAAACGCTATTAGTTTGTTACAACAGTAGCTTCTCACAGAATTTCAGGATGTCAAAGATGTTTTAAGGTGCTAAAATGGGCATATCAGCTATTAGGTATTACACACAGTTGATGACTTTTACAATCTAAACAACTTCTGAAGTCTAGTCAAGGCAAAGCACTTTTATTTGAGGATACAAGGTTACAACTCAGAGAAGCTTAGAATTTAATTCCTTTTGCTCTGTGACTATTCAAGTAGTGTTGGGTTTGCATGTAAAATAAAAAAAAATAGTTATCTATAGTGCCCTACCTTTAATCCTAGCTTTGATGATGCTCAAAAGAAGACTAGGCTCAATTGTTCTTAGCTAATTACCTGAATAAGTACAGGCTTTTAAAATAAATCCTAATTATAAATGTTAAATGGCAGAGTGTGCACTTATTCACAGTTACTTAAAAAAGACTAGCAGGTATCTTTAGGATCAAAAAAATTTCTCATGGCTTTGCTACAAGCTGTTTAAGCTTATCACATTTTTCCTAAATACACAGGCCAGTTGTATAAAATAAAGGCGCCACTTTAATGGAAACAATATTTACATTGACTTGCTGAAAGAAAACAGTTACCTATAATCCTAGAAATCAGTGTACAATCTGACAAATGGTAGGTTACTTGCAAATGTGTTGAATAAGAAAAAAAAAAAATCACAAGGTCACTTTTGTCTTTTAGTCTCCTTGCTGAGAGATAAGAAGAAAACAATAAATTCGAATTACAAAACCCATCTGAAATATCTGAGATAGGCTATGCTTCCAACCATTCTTTTTTTGAAAGCACCCAATACACTGGAGACTTGCCCCTTTTCATTGTTCAAATGTTTTTGTCTGCATTCTAAGCCACCCCTATTAAACGGTCTATGATTTAAGACTCAAAAAATATATTTAAAATAGAATGGTATTTTACTTCATCTTAAGAAATGTTAATCTTTATTCAGCCACCACATGACCTAGTTAATTCACTGCTCAGATGGTGGCAGATGCAAGCTTCTATGCTAGGAAGTCCACTGAGTCTCACTGAAAAGGAAGCTACAAGAATCAGCTGATGTATCATTTCATTTATAATATTGCAAAACTCTAAGAAAGATGCTACAGAGTAGAGATTTTTTTATGAACACACTATTTAAGAAAAATAAATTTAAAACTGTTGCTTGCATGCAACTGGTTTAGTGCAGTTATGATTAATGTAGCTGCCACAAGGACATATGCAAAAGAAAGTCTAATTTATATTAAAAATATTCAGGGCAACATTTGGATGACTGGAGGCTACAGCAACACCTGCAACTAAATACATTTGCATCAAGCCACTTGCTTTACAATTATGATTTCTCTTTTTTCCACAAAGTAGCTGCTCTGTAGACCTGACCGTTTTGCATTCTTTTCAACTGGAGCTGAATTTAAACCAGCAAAGTCACAAGAGAAGAAACAAATCATTTTAGAGCGCTCAGGTTTTTAACATCAACAAGACATCACCTACCAATACACAAAAATTAATCTAGGGATTAACCATTTCACCTTTTTTCTTGTCAGATAATATATACAATGGGAAAAGAGGTCAAAACACCTGCTCTGAATATGGTTCCAAGTAACTGAGATTAGAGTCCAGATAATCTGAGGCAACTGGTTATTATTTTTATTTAAACTCTGATACCACCCAAACAGTGAGTATCAAATCCAGAGCAAGACTGTCTACAAGCACTACCATGTCAGAAGTGCCACTACATGACAGCATCTTTATCTTATACTATGTAGAAACAATTAAATTGTTTGAAAACAAAACCCAGATAGCATCAAAAATTCAACTAAGACAGGAATGGAAGGGGCAGGCAACCACTCCATAAAAACCTTGCTGCCATACACTAAAACACTTAGCAAAACTTTACAAGGGAAACCTGCACCAGTACCAAAAACCACAACTATGAAACACCTCAGGAAGATTTTTCCTAGTTCTCATGAAAGCTAGAAATTTGTGGAGGGACATTTTCAGAGGATGCTATACCTCTAATTACAGAGCAAAACAAAAAGAAATCCTCAACCCTAATAATTCAGAGGGAAAGAAACAAACAAAAAAATCTGGTGGCTGGTTGAAACCTGAGCCCAAGAGCAAAATGTACCCATGAGGTATCTCTAACAGACTTGAAGTCCTCCTCAGCCATATACTCCAATGTTTTCTTCCAGAGAAAGCTGTAAGTCACAAACAAAATTAACACTGAAATGTGTCGTTACTATATTAATGTAAAAGACAAACAAATAGCTTCCTTTTGAGTCCTACCTTAATGACTCAACCATGGAAGTCAAACAAATATATCTCATCATGATTCTTTTAAATGCAGTTTACTGAAACAGTTTTTTATAGCTTCTATAACCACTTGACAACGTTTTTGTTCAGTGACAGCTGTATGATTAGTATCAAGTTACTCTAAAATATTTTTTTGTACAAGAAGGTATAATACATAAAGACTTTATTTTGGAAAAAAAAGCAGCCTGCTACTGTCCAAAATAGTACTTATTACTGACTTCTGTAAAACTAAAGGCTGTCATCAGATACAGACAAAATGGAAAACTATATTCAAGTTTTCCTTTTAAAAATGCATTTAAAGAGCTTCCATAAAGTCAAGGTCTTAGCTCCAATTGTGTGTTAAGACAGAATTTTTCATTTTAAGTAACTTGCAGAGCTATAAAACAGGATAACCAACAGATGAATAAACTTACAAAACTGATAAAGAATGGCCAAAAATAAAAAAAATTCCAGCTGTTCCTCAAACTAGTAGGTATTACCTGATGATTAAAGAATATTCCTACGTAATATGTCCCACTGCCTTTTAAAAACCACTCCTAGAAAAGATAACTCAGGAGCATGCTTCACAAACAACAAGAAAGCACCACAATTTCAAGCAGTATGATTTCCCTGAAGAATCCTCTTCCACAGGAAGAGTTCAGAATGTTTCAGGCAAAACAGTAAAGCAGAAGTTACAACCCTCTATCCTCTCCTTCATATCTACTACAGAAGCTGCCCCTGTGTATCCAGAGCTTTGAGACTATTTGTTTCAAGTATCACAGTAGCATTTTCTACGTTGCAATTCAGCTCTCCAAATGAAACTATTATAGAGGTTGAGCATCATGTTTTTTCTAGGACTGACACTGTGATACCATAATTCAGAGATTAGTGCCATAAAAACAATGGCAATCAATTAATGAAAAGCTGAAAAGGCTATACAGTATTATACCTAGAAAGGATTTACAAAAATATTTCTTGTTTTCAAGAAGCCACCATAACCCACACCTGCATTTTTAATCGTAATCTATACACTTTTGAAAGTTAGTATGGTTCATTGCAAATAATTGAGAAAGCTGTTGAAATTCTGATACCCTCTGTGTAAGAACATGGCCTGGGAAACACCTTTGGAAATACCTCTCAAAAGGAAGATGATGTTACCAGTAACAGATCCAGAGAGCAGTGGTAACCTGGCCTAGCTTACAGTTACTGGAAGAAATGTTTGTATCACCATCACATCACATGTGTATTGCAATTTCTTTTTAATCCCATCCTTACATTTTTTCTCTTTTTAAAAGCTTTTCAGATAAGAGAAAGGAAGGACTGTCAAGCGAGCAAGCAACTAGCACGACATTTGAGGAAACTGGCTCAAATCTCTGCTCCAGCCCAAAGTCAGAAACCAAGTCTAAGGAATTCACTCAGTATGTCGCTCTTCTCTTACCGGTACGTGTGAAAAAAACTAAATCCTGATCAGACTGAGGTGAGGAAAAACACACTGTAAGATCACACAGCACTCAGTACTACAGTCACAAGGTCTGCAGAATTTAGATAGTCTAAAATACTGGATAACAATTTATTAGCTTGTCAAGGTAGCATGCATGGAATAGCCTTTCAAAGGATATTTCCTGCTCCTTCAGTAAGTTAGATGGTTGTTGCTATTACAATACAGTAGTTTATCATCAGCCTTTGACACAATTTTCCAATAGGCAACTTGTTATCTTTGCTTACAAATATCATACTTAAAATGCATGTATTATAATAACAGAAAAATCACAGCTGTCATGGTTGATGGGCAAAGACTTTTGTGCTGACATCTTCAGCATTTTACAGCTGTCTAAAAGCAAAAACTGACTGAAAATGTTTCCACTGAATGACAAGGGTTACAGATGAATAGCTCTAGCAGCTATAGATCTAATTGATGTTTGAAGCTGCCAATAATTAAGAGCCAGCCAGAGAGTAAAATGTTCTGAAAAGATGCTGTATGATTTTGTTTGATAATGAAACACATATCAGGACAAGTAGCTCATTCTTTTTAATGCTGTTTATAACACTATTTCACTCTAGTTTTGAGCTTGTGACTCAAATCTCTGAAAAACGATTGAACTAAAAGTGCTTTTCTAAGGATGGTACTACATTAAGATACCTTCAAAGATGCTAGGAGTCTTACTACCAAAGGTCATTTTAGAGATCAGTATGCAGAGGGACAAGGTAAAACTGCTACTCAAAATCACCACAAAGACAGCAGACCAAACAAACAAACAAAGCTAAACTTGAAAATTTCAATTTCTTGCTGTGTGTTTGAAAATATTCTCTCGTGCATATTTTGGATATAACACCACACACCTTTCACATTGAAAAGAGCTGCAGTTTGCTTTGAGGTCTAGATGATACACACTAAAAAAATTATAAAACTGCAGGACAATTTATTTACAACATAAACCTTTCACCATGGCCAAATCCTCTTTGTCCAACAGCAGACATAATTAAAAAATACTCTCCTTTTTTAGTGATCTGTAAAATTATAGAATCTGTAAAAAATCTGAAAATAATTTCAAGTGATGACCGGATTTGAAATGCAATGCCTTATAATAATGCAATGCATTATACAGGGAATTGACTTTCAAAGGCCTATCAGAACAAACAATAGAGCAGATTTTCTTTAACACTTGGAAAACTCATCTCATGGATTTGTAACAATGAATTAAGTATGCCAACTCCTTTTTAAGCAGAGCTAATTAACAGAATCCATCTTTTAGTTGGTGGATCAGAAGTCACTAATGTTATCTTGCACAAATCTCTCACTCTGTATGTTTAGGTGTTTTCTGAACGTTTTCAGTATCACTGGCATTACCAATTATGAGAATGCACACACTGAAAACAGTACAGGGTGAAAAAGAGCACGAACTTGCAACGATCCCTCACTGACTACCCATAAAGTGCTTTCAACCCACAGCAATCAGAACTGACCACTCTCAGAAGAGAGATGGCTATCTAGCCTTTAAAGAACAAACGTGTTCGTACAGGGAAGCCAGCATCCTGCAAAGTATGACCCCCAGTTCATTCCTGACCTGTGTCCATATGGCAACTTTGTAAAAGGGAAATCAAATACAGAAACCTGTCTTTTCCACCATCCATTAGTAACAGAGGGAACTGGATGGAATTTCCCCACAAAAACACTCGCGAGAAAGTATTTCATTACAAAAAAAAAAAAATTATGACATCAAAAGTACTTTCACCAATTATTCAGTGCCTCATACATATAGTTTATCATTTCTGATCAGCTTCTAAGTAAATTATCTTCAAAGTTCATAAATAATTTGTCTTCCTATCTTGAGGCTGTAACAGTGGATCTGGCCCTTCTGCCAAGGGACAAATCAAACATCCTGGCCATATTAACCAATTTTAAAGACATAGTGACTTTTGATAAGACTTCAAAGAATTTTGAAATGCATGGTTTTCAGTTAGACACCTTTTGCTTTTCTATGACCTCTCTCTCTGAGACACAGTCTGACCTAACAAATACAGCAAACATAACTGACAGAATTCAGGAATTCAGCAAAAATTTGTTGCTTGTAAGATCATTCAGACAGCTTCCTAATCTCTATTTTTACCTCTTATAATTATAGCTCTTTCTTTGCTTTACATCTGTCAACTGGGACCTTGTACTGGGTTTGCATGGCAAGGCTTTGGAAGCAGGGGGAGTTACAGCAGGGGCTTCTGTAAGAAGCCACTAAAGCTTCCCCCTCTGTGGGACACAGCCCATGCCAGCCAGCTCCAAGACAGACTCACCACGGGCCAAGGGTGAGCCCATCAGCACCAGTTGTAGTGCCTTTCGGGTAACATAGTTAAGGAGAAGGAAGAAAAACTGTGCAACTACAGCTGAAGAGAGAAGTGAGAAAATGTGAGAGAAAAAGCCCTGCAGACATCAAGGTCAGTGAAGAAGGGGAAGGACATGCTCCAGGCGCTGGAGCAGGGATTCATTCCCCTGCAGCCCGTGGTGCAGACCATGGTGAGGCAGCTGTGCCCCTGCAGCCCATGGAGGCCCACAGGGACCAACCTGCAGCCTGTACAGGACCCCAGGCCAGAGCAGATGGATGCCTGAAGGAAGCTGTGACCCTGTGGGAAGCCCACACTTGAGCAGGACCTGGCAGGACCTGTGGCCCCATGGAGAGAGGACCTCATGCTGGGACAGGTTTACTGGCAGGACCTAAGACCCCATGGGGAACCCATATTGGAGCACTGTGTTCCTGAAAGTCTGCACCCTGCAGAAGGGATCCATGCTGGAGCAGTTTGTGAAGAACTGCAGCCTGTGGGAAGGACTCAGGTTGGAGAAGTTCATGGAGAATTGTCTCCCATGGGAGGGACACCATTCAGGAGCAGGAGAAGAGTGTCAGGAGTCCTTCCACTGAGGAGGAAGGAGCAGAAGAGTCAACATGTGATGAACTCACCATAATCACATTACCTGTACCCCCTTGTGCTGCTCGGGGTAGAGAACTCAGGAGTGAAGTTACACCCAGGAAGAATGAAGGGGCGGGGAGATGTTTTTGTTTTCTCCTTATCCTACTCTGATTTGATTGGCAAGGAATTAAATTAATTTCTCCTCAAGTTCAGTCTGTTTTGCCCATGACAAAACTGCTGAGTGATCTCTCTCTGTCCTTATCTCAATCCAGGAGCTTTTCATTATTTTTACTTGGCCCTGTCCATGCTGAGGCTGGGAGTGCTAGAGAAGCTTTGGTGGGGACCTGACATCCAGCTAGGGTCAACCCACCACAGACATTTATGTAAGTGTAATTTCACTGGGAAAACTGCAACAATTTAAAGCAAGAAAATATCGTATGTAGCAATGTAGTGCTAAGACATGTCTTAGCCACGTGGCACAGTCATTTTTTCAGTGCCAGATTTAGCTACTATCTGCTTACCTCCTACTGACTGAAATCTCCAAGGTCTAAGTCTAAAAGTATAAAGATTGGAGGCAGGAACCAAAACTCAGTACATGCTGTTCAGGGAGGAGATAGAAAGGTAGGTGCAAAAGTATTTGAGGATCTCCAGGCAAACTGCCCACACAAAGTGGTACTACCACAAACATTGGATCGGTTCAGCTGAGGCTTTGCCCATCTATGCCTTGAAAACCTCCAAGCAGAAAGGTTCAACCTCTCTGGGTAATTTATTTCACATCAGCATTACCCTTCCTGTAAACAAGTTTGTCCCTAATGTCCGCTTTGAAGCTCTGAAGATAAAAATTTTGGCAAATTTACATCATTTGCCACTAGCAAAAGAACCCCTTGTCTCCACTCTAACTGCCCTTCAAACACACTTTTAGATTGTCCCTTAGCTCCTCTTCACCACATGGAACAAATCCAGCTCCTTTACCATTGCCTTACAGAGTACACGCTCTAGACTTCAGACTATCTTCGTAAACTTCACTGGACCCCAACCACCTTTCTCCACATCCACCCTGAACCAGAGAACCCAGAGCCAGAGCCAGGATTCTGAATATAGCCCTGGAAGCAGAAAAGCAGTACACTAACTTTCCTCATTATACTAGCAATGCGTCTTCCAACAAAATCCATTTTACCCTATTTATACTTGGATTATAGTGAGTTTCACCTTCACTATAACCCCTGGTGTGCCACTATGCCTTCAGCTGGCATAAGCACTTCTCCTATTGGACTTCATGAGCTTCAACAAGTAGACTATACCTCCCCACCTTCCAAATGAGAAATCTGCAGGATGCAGGGCCAAAAGCCTTACTTAGTCAAGGTAATTTGCATGCTCTACTCTCCACACAAACCACTTTGCAGTCACTTCATTACAGAAGGCAAACAGGTTGTCAAGTATAGTTTGCCTGTTGTAAACTCACACTGATTGTTCTACCTTACCTTCTTGTCCTTTACATGTTAGGAAGTGGACAAGCTTCATGATCTTCCAAGGGACTGGATGAAGACAGTCAGTCAATATATGCCCCAAGTCTTCTCGCGCTCCTTGGCAGGAGTATACCATTAGTCTCTTTGCAGTCATCTGTGACCTCTCATGATTAGGTTACGCTTTGAGAACACCCCACCTCCCAGCACTCACTCTTACCATGTGCTCAGATCTTGATGCCCACCTAATACTTCCGTGGCCAAACCAGTTCAGGGATTATTATTCCATTTGCGCTTTTCATCAAGGTAAACTAGACTTCATTCCAATTAAACTTTCTAGAGGTAACAACATCACAGAAATGGTGACAAATCTTAATCATGCATGCAAAAAATAATATCAGTGAACTTGGCAGGTCTTCTAAATTAAATAAGACAACAATAGAACATGAACAATTTTAAAAATTAAATCAGAAGAATGTAATAACCACCATGGGTTAGCTTTGGTATTATTCATAGAATAATGCTGCACAGGTATCTGCGAAGCATGAATTCAATAAACTCTATGCATTTCCTATGTTAGTAAGTATCTTGAGTAGTTATAATGACCCTTAGTACTACTTTTGTAGATATGTGATCTGTTAGAATATTAGGTGATGGGAAATAAAAAGTGTTAATAACTTTGGGCACTTTCAGGAGCACACGAATGAGCAAAGAAAACAGACTGTTTGAGATTGCCATTTATTATGGAACCTAATGATCTTTATGACCTTTCACCTTAAACAGCTGCTCATGTAAATATAAGTTGACTGTGGCTGTAATTAATGAATCACATTTCCTTGTCCACCCACAATTTTTCTTGTTGAAAATTTTAAAGCCTTGGCAGATTGTCCAACAAGAATGAACAGAGTGATACACTTGCATACACCAAGTCTAATCCTATCACACGCTGACGACTGCCTTACTGACGAATGCTTAGCTTACCTTTCTATCAGTAGTAACTGTTTGCTTTGCAAAACTGCTTACAAGACAATTCTACTTTTTTGTAAGTATTTTCCAAAAAGCATGAGGAAGATCAATGTCAATCTACTGTGAAAGTGAAGTAACCCATTTTTGAACATACGAGACTATTTTTTTCTCCCATGTCACAAACAGAAGGGCACTTGGTGACCTCCTATTAGTCTAAATGGACAGTTGACTGTATTTGTTATCTACCACCAGAATGGCTGGAAAGTCCTGGACGAGAGAAGCCCAGAAAAGTACAAAACCCTGTAAACTACAAGGTCCCCTTCTCAGTTGCTGTTCTAAATGTAAAATAAGAAATCTCTCATCTGCATGGGGCAGAGGGGAGAAGAAGAAACTTAGCTCCATCCTTTTGCTGGGGCAAATCCCCACTGTGTCATGAAGTGCAGCATAAGCTTTATTTCAGAATGATTTTACTTAGGGGACTTGTCCCTGTGAAGAATAAAGAGCTGTACTTTCTTACTTCAGCTGGTTAGGAAATGTCTTGGTACCTCCCCTCACTTGTCTTCTTTCTCTATTTACATCATGCTTTTCTGAGTTTTTCCTCATGTTTTCTGACTTCTTTCTACTGCATCCTTTCTAAGCTGAGGGTGGCTACAACAGCACATAGTTCTTAAGTACACTGAGGCCCCCTGAATTTACACTTCCCAGAGAAAACTCAAAAAACTTAAAAAGCAAACAAAAAAACAACCCCACCACAAAAACCCCACAACAACAAACCAACGAGGCATCATGTGAGTCCAATGCTAGCATGGACAGTTCTAGCACAGCTCAAAAGACAGTCACCATTTCTAGTTCAGAAGAGAACTTGGGTTTCCTAAATCCAACTCCTCCTCATAGATAAATGCAAGCAAAGAATAGAACTTGAGTATTCTGGTATATACTGTCAAAAGACAAAGAAGTTGGTGGGGGGCAGGGGAAAAGTGTGACAGAGGAAATAAAAAAAAATAAATAAATCAGTAAATGTTATAAATAAGTATGTTAGCAACAGTCCAGCTCCCAGTTATGGTAGTTATGGTTTGTCAAAGGATTTTTTTATCCATTTATTTTACAGATGGCTCTCGCACCAAAGTGAAATGCACCAAGCAAATGAAAACACTGAATAGCTGGAAAATGTACAGTCTCCTTCACTCCTTACTACACAATAAGCAAACTCAGAGTTGAGTACCCGGCTCAGCTCAAAGTGCAGGCAAGCAGACAGGGAGAAAGGGAGTAATTTCTCAACCACCTGCATCACTATATTTATACAGCAAGGGACAAGCACTGACAACTTTAATTCTGGCTTTTCTTAGCTTACAAGTAATTAGCTTTGAACTCTTACTGATGTTCTTTTACTAGAAGGTTTCCTGTGAGAAGATAAATGTGTGCAAGGAGTAATTAGAGACTGAACCTCTTTCAACACTCCCAGAAACGGAGGAATGGCGAGACTGGAAAAATAAATGTTTATTCAGCAGTACTAGAATGCCCAGTCCAGCAAAATATTACCAGTATATATTTATTTGAAGGAATGTCAGAAAAATCAGACCTAACAGAAAGAAGAAAACAAAACAAACAAAAAGCCAGACACAAAACTTTTCCCTAAAGATATTAAGCACATTTCCCAAGGCTTTGCTCCTAGATGATGCTATTACCTGTCTTCCTGCTGTTTCCCATTGCTTCTGCTCTTAGTTTCCAAAAAGCAGAAAGTACAAAGAGAAGCAGTAGCAGCTTGAATTTAACTCCTTCAGAAGAAACAGAAAAGGGGATAAGGAAACAGCACGAGATAAACTCAGAAATCCAGAAAAAGTTTCATAGAAGACCAGAGGGGGAAAAAAAAGAAAAAAACACAAACAAAAAACAAACAAACAAGCAACAAAAAAACCACACACACACACACAAAAAAAAAAGAAAGAAAAAAGAAACAAACAAACAAAAAAAACTCTTAGCAAAAGGAAATATTAGGCCTTAAGGAAAAGAAACGTTGCAGGAGCCAGCACAGAAAAACCCAGGTCCTAATGGACTACAAATAGAAAGTGGTCCTTCATTTGGGAGAAGTATGGGCTAGCCAGATTCCCCATGCAGTCTGTTGAATAACCACGTGTTAGTTACTAGTTTGGCATTTCCTATTAACAAACTCTTTGGTTTAATAGTGCAGTTGATAGTGTGAAAGAACTTACTATAATCTCTGCACGCTGTGGTAAAACAAAGGATACTGCATTACTCCTGATTTAGTATATTTGGCAAAGGAGGATTGACAAAACACTAAATCCTTAAAAACTCTCTGGAAAAAAATATATTTGAGAGAGCCACTAAGAGCTTTTTCATTCTCTTTTAATCCTCCCATAAGATTCAGCCACTTGACTCTTGGTGACTGCATGATCCCAGAGCACTCCGAAAAAAACAGCCTTTAGAAGAATTTTAAAATGTTGGCAACTTCAGCATTATCAGTCAGAATGCAGCTAATGGTTTTCTGATTGCACAGATCAATTTTCATCACTAGTAGCAATTACGGCTGTTGAGAGTAGCTATAGCAGACTGTGCACAATACTGCAAGCAACACATCCCAAGAATTAAAACGGGGGCATGCTGAGAAAACAGAGCTGCTTAATTTAAAACTAAATACCGTTACTTGCTGCATGAGGATGCCAGCATCATCAAAACACATCTGAAAGATTACCCCTGCTCATCAGCCAATTAAGGCATCCTTAAGAAGGTCAGAGCTGAGATATGGAGCAAAATAGAGTTCCTGCATCTGAAGTCTATAACCTAAGAAAGTTTGAAACATGTAAGGAAAGCCATAAAGTGACTCAGAATAATACCAGAACAAACCAAGGTGCAAACTAAACAAGTTTGAACAGTCTGATACAGCTCACTTGTGCAATGGAATCATCTGCATAATATTTATACAGACAGAATTGAGGCATGTGAATACACCTGCTTTTCACAACAGATCAGAAAAAGAACTACGAATCCACAGAGAATTTCCACTTCCTAAATAAAAGCTTTGTGTGCAAGCTACTGCAAGCCTTACATCATTATGTCTGGATTGTTTGGGATTTCCCACTTCTTCAGGATTATGGGCAGAGGTGGAAAAGAGGGTGAAGATCTCCAGAAGGGAATTCTTCTGTGCAGTGTTGATTATGGCATCAAAGGACTACAGTGAGGCAAAGAGAAAAATAATATCATACTTACAAAAAACAGCTTATTGCTCTAAACATGTATGGAACACAGCAAATAAGCTTGGAGTAACAGCTTTAAATTTTGTTCTTTAGAGGGAGAGAAATTTCAAATACTGATTATTAAATAGACACTACTGACTAGTAGCATAGCGCAGATAAACAAGTGAAGTATCATCACAATTAACTTCACATAGTGGCCTGTTTGCTAAGATGAAAATGCCTAAAGAAAGGTTTATAACAGTTCAGAACAGCTTTTTATTTTTTTTTTCTTTTATTCATACTAGCGCAAGTGGTACTCCAACAGTGGCTGTTGCCTCCTATCCCTTGGCCAGAGTCAGGCAGGGGCAAAGCAACCATTAGTGATTTGCTCACACAGGGACTGTTGAAGGGGTTGTTAAATCAGTGAAGAAACTGAACAAGAAATTTTGGAAGCCAAGAAGAAATGATGCCACTAATTTACATACAAATTTCAAACCAAACTGTAGTGGCTAGTTATGTTTAAACTGTACACTTGCCATATTTACAAGAGATCATATTCAAAAATTAAGTGCTTCCATACTGATGGACAGTGATTACAAAGCTAAGTCCCAGTGCTCTCTTCTTCCCCTATTTAAGTTTACAGAACATGGTGATACACAGTTAGAATGAAAACGTTCCATCAATGCTGAAATGGAAATCTGAAGCTCAGCTGGAAAGGTCTTTGCCCTTGAATATATTTGCTTGCACTTTGCAATGCACAGAGAGTTCTTGTCTGGTTTCTTGCCTACCTACTGCTTTTCTAGATACATGTATTGAATCAGAATTATGTTGCCTGAATTGATGAAGTGTGTATTCAAACAGATAACCTTATCAACTGGGGTTTAATCATTAGCCTCAGAAAGGTACCTGTACAAGACTAATGGAGCACTTGAATTGCTTTCCCTGTGCTCTACCACACTGCCATATGCACGGAGGAACCTGATGGTGGGTTCCTGCTCCTAATATCCACAGAGACAGGCAAAGAGGAAAAATGAAGCAGAGTAATATATACCTCCCTTGTTCAAAGGAGAGACAGAGCTGAAGTAGCAACTGAAGTAGCCCCTCAGTCATTTGCTGAGCCCCATTCAAGAGCATGGGGGGTAATGGTGCCAAAGCACTCCTCAATTCTACAACTATCAGCAGTTATTTGTAACTATGTGATACAAAGAAAAGATTAAAAATCCACATAATTCAAGAGGAAGAAACCACATAATTCAAGTGAAATGCATACTTATCTTAATTTGCAATCTTGCAATTTTCATAGCCTAAGCGATTAATAAAAAAACAACTGAGGGTGTTTCTACCCCTCAAAATGTCAAAATATTACTAATTCTGAAATAAACAAAATTGTGTGGTCTTTAACATGCTCAAAGCTCTGGAGCTCAGCAGTTGAAAGCTAAGATGACTCCAAAGCTTCTGTTCCAATGGTATCAAACTTCCAAGGACATTCTAGAAACAAAAAGTTTCCTAAAGAATAATGAATTAAACAGCATAGTCTTCCAGAGTCTACTGGAGAAATTTCAACAGTGTTGCCCTAGAAATTTAAGAAAATCATTTGCAGTCAAGTAAGACAATAACCTTTGTGCTCCCTGCCATACCAAAAACTGTTATTCTGTTCTTACAAATCCTTGTTATGTCTTGCATCAAGACTGTAATGAAGGTGCACTTGTATTGATACACTGTGCATCCACCTCACCCCAGCAGACTGTCAGGGAAAAAGAGTATGTTCAAGGTCCATGGCCCCACTACTATGCCTCTGAAAGGCCTATGGAGAAATCACTTTGGTGACTGGTAAAACATCAGTTTTTGGTGTGTAGGGCAGCAAACTGTCATCACATAGCACATATGATTAAAATTAAGAGTTGTGAATATTATACTCAAAAAATTCAATTGCTATAGCAGTGGTCAATTAGTTTAAATAGTTAATCTGATAAATCTATTTAAAATCCTCAGTGTGCTGGCAGCGGCAATGAAAAGGTTCATAAAAGCATGCATAATTGGCAAATCAGTCCATCAGAATACTTGTTTGCTATTTGTTCGGGGTCATGACACAGAAATACTGATTTAATCACATAAATTCTTAATTGCAGAAAAGACAGGACTTAGCTTTACATAAAGCAATTTAATTGTTATATTAACTGGAATCATCAACATGGTATTTTCAAAAAGCAAAACACAAGTAACATTTCCATATAGGCACATAATACCCATTTTCAAATATTAACTTAAATACTGTAGAATATATTGATTCAAAATACAAGTAGTTCAGAATTAGCAATCCATTTTCCATTCATTGAACAACTTGACCTTGAAATCATGATTCTACCTGGAGAAACGTGTTTAAAATAACTAAATGAATAGGTTAAAATGTTGATATCCCAAATTACTCTGTTTATTCACAGAGCTTTTCAAGGAAATTCAAAACATACAAACACAAACATAGCTACTCACAGCTTCTGGATATGCATAAAGGACGCAATAGTTAACAGACCAGAACTACTTCTAAATCAAGGTTAGTGAAATTGCAAGAAATTTGACTTATTTAAAGAGGTCAAATTTGCGTAGTAATTTCAGCTGTAAGCCTCCCACACTAGAGATATTGGAAGATTTTGCAGGTGAACAGAAGTATCATTGCCTCATTTTCTGCTGTTCATTGTGATTTTCAGAATCAAGAATAATTACTGATGAAGAAAAATTTTTAGGCCTTTGCAATTATCCAACAGCAGTGACAAGATGTAGCCTGACTCAAGGCTCTATCAGGACAACACAATCCTCTCCTCAGGTCTTCTGTGAAAAACAAACTCCAGAATCTCTACATCCTCCAGACCATCAGAAGGATCCAGGCCTGAAACCCTGCTCCAGCTCTAGAAATCAGAGAGCTAAAGCAATGGCTCCTCAACACCATCCATGGGAGGGTTGTTAGAGGTGATCCAGAACCAATGCACCTTCACCATTAACCATCAGTATTCAGGGCATCCCATGAGACTTTGCCCAAGAACATTTCATGAACATTGATCAAGGGGATTTGGCAACCTGTACTCATGGGAGGTGCAGACCAAATTCCTCCTTCACTCTTTTCCACACTGAAATTATTGTTCACATCCACACTGAATCTAGCATTTCCAGCCTAAAACACCAGGCTGTGGGCTAGATCTCAAGAAAAAGGAAATTCAAGGCCAAGGCAGAGCTGTCAGGTAATACAAATCCAGTAACTACAGAAATGATACATAGTGGATGCAGAGTTTTTATCATATTTTAAAGTGTATATTTCTCCTAGTGCATTATTAGCCACAGCTACCAAGGTATCTGACTGTCCCTTTCTTGTTCAAATTTTCCCACACAGTGCAAAGATTTCTTGAGTTACCCTTGCCAAATGTATCTCAAATCAATTGGAGGATGCTAGAGATTAAAATAAAATGGTGGTTTTAAGTATTTTCCTGGTTACAGTCTCAACAGAGTTGGCACAAAGTGCAGAAAACAGAATGCTATAGTGATGTGATAAAGGCAGATATCAATGCCTGAATCTGCCATATCTTTAAGTATATGCCTCCTGCTCACCCACATGTATTTTGTAGATGTGGTCACATAAATCCTTTAATAACAGTAGAAAGATTCCTAACTTCATTATGACTCCGAAAATCTAAAATTATGTATATATAAAGTATATATTTTGTAAAATCTCATACACAAGTACTAATTCCTGTGGGAATAGAAAAATACATTAGGGAGAGAACAGGAGAGAAAGGGAGAACATGAGAGAAGCTAAAGCATATTTATTACCCTGCTGTTACTGTCGATCTTTTAATGCTCTACAATTATTCAGTGCTTCCTATGAAAAAGCACCCCTGACAACCGAGCACTTGGATTTCATCCAGAAGTCAGTTTTTCAGACTGATAACAATCTCCATCCTCAACTTTGTCCAATGAAAACAGAAAAAACCCTCTCAGTAAGGTGTATGTGTTCAAGCTGGATTTCCCTAAGTTTTCAGCAGGGTACATTTTTCTTAAGGACCTTGGATAAACACCCTCTGCTACAGGATTGCCAATGCCTGAATCAATGCACCAAACTGTCATGACTGAGCAAGTTTTACCTCCTGACACTGTTTACAGATGGCATCCAAACTATATCTAGCAGATACCAATGCCTTCTTTTAGAGGCTAGTTATCATTTCGTGCTTGGTGCTGGGAACTGATAGTTGAGCATCACAAAGCATGTCAGTGCTGGGGCAGGGAACAGCATCTTCTCCTGACTCCTACTCTGCTCCCCTACCTTGAACACAGACCTGTTTAGCTGCTCCCGGAAAATTCCTTTCGTACAGAAGCATTTATCTTTAAAATCTTCCTTACTTCTTAATTCTTAACATACCAGTAATGCTCTAGAGCATCAGGATAGCAAAACGCTAAACTCACCAAAGGAGAAATACAGCCCTGTTCAGCTTCATTCCAGCCAACAGTTGCTTGCAGGGCAAGGACCTTTAAATGCTGTTTGAAACCTAGAAGTCCCTTATGTAGACTAAGAAATCGGTACGTCAGAGATTCTAGAAGAGGATATGCAAAGCCAGGAGCGCAGCACTGCACAATGCAGGGATGTCCTGCCTGGGGCTGGCTTCACCGACTAACACCCAGCTCCTTCCTCAGAGCAGCTGTCCACGTTGCTGCTGCTGCTGCTCAATGCTTTATTTCTTGGTCAAAAGACAACACAGTTGCCTAATTTTTTCTAGACTATCTTCAAGTAAACAGCATCAAAATTTGTTTGAGGGCCTGAGGACTGAGATTTTATTACTACTGAGAGAAGACAAAATATGTTCTTGTTTCATCTTAATATACTGTAATTGTAAATATCTCATCAAATTCTCCTAAAATGGGAGACAAATATCTTAGAATAAAAAAATCCCAAATCCCCTAAATTTCCAGTTTTTCTTCAATAGGAATATTAAGAAAAAATTTCTTTCATCTGTCTTCACAGCCTTTTGTACTAAAATGCAATTAATGGTCATAAATTCCAAGAAATAATTTCTCCAATGCATCCTTTAAGAGCCTTCACTTCTTACCCAGTTTATTTATTGCACCGAGATTTATCCAAGGTGGAGTCAATAACACTGCAGCTACCTACTCATCTAATCTCCAGCTCAAGCACATTCAGCAGAGCATGCCAGAATTTGGTTATTCAATTCCAGTTGCAGCAAGCCTGGAAGAATCCAGGGTCCCAGCGCGGCAAAGGCTGGGCAAAACCTTCTCTGCAATTACTCCTGCGGCACCAGAAGAAAATGCAGAAGGACCCTTTCCCCTATGATTTTTCCTTTTTGTTGGTACACAGGCAAAAAAAAGCTGCATTCATGCAAGACATGAAAACTTGGAAATGAAAGAAAAAGAAATAAAACTATTTAAAATGCAGATATTCTCCGTACATCCAAAACAATACCAGGGAATAAAAACGAATGAAAGTGTTTATTAAAAAGGGTAGCTCATAAGTTAAAAAATTATAGGAAGAGAAAATGAAAAAATGTCATGAAGTCAACATTCCTGGCACAAGAAATAAATGAACATGTACAGCACAGAGAAATCCTAAAACTAAAAGTATCACAATCCAAGAATCTAAGATTAAATTAAGACTAAGATTAAATCCCACAAATGTATGGTCTAAATGGTGAAAATAAACAAACTAATACATAAAATTTTAGTTTCAAATAAATTCCCTTTTCATTTTGGAAAAAAACCCAGCACATGCTCATACCAGGACTGACCAGTCAGCAACAGGGCACAACCAACAACAGAAGAACAAGGACTACACTAAAGCAGAGATTCAAAAGTCATAACTAAAGAATTATTATTTAATACTACGAATGGGAAAATACATTGCTGGTTTGGTCACGGCAGACCCAGTGGGCTGTGTACTCATGAAAGACAGTAAGCAATACTTTGTAAGCCCAAGGAGTTTGTAACCTGAGAGAGACAGTTAATAAAACAGACAAGAGGAATAAAGCAGATAGATGTGGAACAACAAATTACGACCACAGCTACTTTGAATGACCGGCTGCATGTAATTGTTGATCCAGCCTTTTTTTTTCCAGCTGCTAAGCTGCATTAATATGGCTAAAAATAACTTTTCTGCTTTTTTTTGGTTCTCCTTATTGCCAAAGGAGTTCTTTGTGGCAGAGTAAGTGGGTCACAAGTCATATTATGAAAGTACTAGTGAAAATCATGACAATTTTGAACTCCTGATTTAGGGAGCATGTATTTTCGAAGCTAGTTTCAGCTCCAATAGTTTGTTCCTGTTTTTACTGTTCCCCTTTTTTTTTTTTGTTTCTTGCCTGGGTATCTGATAGGAGCTGCTTGAGTCATATCACATACAGACTATGGAGAGTTTCAGCTATTATGGCTTCATCTCTAAGATTCTGTGAAGCAGGGAGTGTTCTTAATTAATTCCTCAGACACCCAGCAGACAGAAACTGGCACCTTTATTTACTGTCTACTGCTCCCTTCCACTTCCAGGCGTGAAAGGCCCGGGTCCAAGCTGGCAGCTTTTCCCAGCGGAAGCATTTTCCCTGAAATGAGCCCCACTGAAAGTGACAGGACTCGGTAGCACACAATTCTGGGAAAAATAGCCTCTAAACAAGAGAAAAAGCCCAACGGTTTTTAATCGAGGAGACGTGTCAGGTCCTGAGGCTTGCACCTTCTTGCAGAGTGAGCTAAGCACTTCAACAGTAAAATGAAGTCAAAGCAATAGCAGGTTTGCACAGCTGGTACCCTCACAGAAAGCATATGCCAATCTCACAGTAGACCGGGACTCGTAAATCAGCTTTTCAAGTGCAACTGTTGCACAGAAGAGATGCAAAGGTGCATAAAATTGTGGGTTTATCTTATGTAGCTTTGGGGCTGAGGTTCCACATTTAACTCATACTGTACCCATGGACACACAATCCCCCACAAACACAGACCATTCCTTAATAGGGATCAACTCCATTCACTTTCTGATAGGACAGAGAGATTCATTTGCTTGGCCAAGAACAGGACAAGAGATGTGCATCAGCAAGTAGATCCTTTTGAAAGAAATGGGTTTCTTTTTCCAGCTGTTGAATAACACAACATTGGGGGGTTTTTTTCCTTAAAAAGAGGCAAAATTAACAAGCAGCATTTACAAATATGACACAGCCTGATTTGACCAATGTTTTTCCCCTTTATTAAGACGTTTATTAATTATTCATTCTGTAATTTTCCTAAAGGGCTTGCTCAATGCATTAAAAAGTATATATCTCTACACGTTCAATTAGAGGTAGAAAATTTCTATTGCTTGACTGGGGAGTCATGATGCCAACAGCACTCATAGCTTGTGGAGACAGAATCATACTTCAAACTTGGTACAACTAGGCATTTCATCTTAAACTGTAATTACTTTCTGCCTCAATGCTACACAATGAAACATCTTCCTATACAGAAGCGTCCCAGAACACAGACAGCTTGCAAAAATCAGACAAAGAACAGTATCGATTTTCTCAAGGAAGTAAGGTATTTGTTAACTGCCCAGACCAAACTGTAGGTATCCATGTGTAGTAAAAGGAGACGCATGTGAGAAATTACATGTCACTCTGTCCATATCCCAGAAAATTACTGCAGCTGAATGAAATCTCAGTTTATTGCAAACCAAACAATATAAAATACTAGAACAGCTTTTAGTAATTGAGCAACACACATAGGAAGAAAAGGATAGAAAAGGTTTATTTGTGGTAACAAAAGGAAGGAACAAACTTCAATGTAAATATTTGCTGTTTAAATATAAGGTTCAGCAGGTTTAAGCAAGATTTGACTCCAAAAAAAAAAATAATGTCATTGCCTGCAAGTTATAAACATGACCCAAGCATTCAAAGAAAATAATGGCATCAGCACTACAGCTGAAATTGCAACTCACTTGATACACAGAATAAAGAGGCTAAAATTCCAAAAGGCTTCCACACAAAAGACACACATCCATGCTTTCTTAGTATCCCCCCACAGCAAGTTATTACAACCACATCAGAGCAAGGGAGTAAAAAAAGATAACCAATGCCTTTAAAGAGTCATTAATCACAACACTGCTTATTAAAGAAAGGAATCAAATCATTTAAAAATAGTTTCAAACCCACAACCAGTGCTTGATCAAAACACCAAAAATCCTTACCTGTGTGTTCTTATTCCTGGCTTCCCTCCTTGCTGCTTTTTCTTTTAGCCTCTTCTCCTAAAACAAACAAGGTGCACAGTTTTAAAACAAACTCCTGTGTTGTTTTTTTTCTTTTAATCTTTCAAGATTAAAGTTTAGCCATCTAGATATTTTCCATGCTTACACATTAAACTGGTGGTATTAACCCTACATGTTACTGATGAAAAACTATAAATAAAAGATCTGATCGAGATATTATTCACTCTTCTTGCTCTTAAAGGAAATAATAAAAAAACAAGAAAGACTCAAACTCATATTTTATCTTTACCAAGACTTGCTATTCTTAAAGGAATAATGCAGTTAATTTAATAAAGTATGTATTTATCTGTAAAATAAGGTAGTTAAAATGGCACCAAGAGATCCAACTTTTCTTGTTTCTCAGGGGCATAATATGAAATCAAATCCATGTAACAAAGAAAACAAAAAAAAATTCTAACTTCAGAATGGCTAAAGCAACTGGGGAGTGAGAGCTAAAACATCTCCATTACTAACAAACACTCTACAAAAGCATTTGCTCAGTAATTTCATCGATTCAGAAACCATAACAAAGTTCCCTCCACCAAAGAGATTCTGCTATGGGAAAATGAGCTAAACACAGTGATAAAACTCATTCAAAGCTGCCTGCCAGATCTGTGACATACAGAACCGGCCAAGACACTTAATTCAGATTACATTTATTGCTGCTTCTTTTGTTTATCTTTAAACCAACTGAGGTATTATCTCTAATTTAGACTCTGTCAGGTCCTTCCAATGGAACATCCTTTAAATTGTTTATTTCACGAGAAAAGCACAGAGATTCAGGGGAGAGCACATGTCTTATGGAAAAGCACACTGCTCCCTCCTTTTTTTTTTTTTTTTTTTTGTTTGGTCTTAGTGATGCTGTTGACATGGGTAGTGAAACTTATTGATGCTAGGACAAAAACGTTTCTGGAATACAACTAAGTTTCTTCAAGCAATATAGGCCATTCCTGGCATCAGCACATTTAGAATTGAGTCCATGTAAAAGGAGACATCAATATCAGTCCAGGGCAACATCTCAGCTCAGAGAAGGCTGAAAACCAGTCACGTTTCAGCTCACTTGTGGGAGTAATGAGAAAGCTACAGCCTCAGCAGTCCTGGTGCCATTTCACCACAGTGGTGCTGCTGAAACACATTAGTAGGTACTCCACAAAGCTGTTTGGAAAAGCAGTGTTTGAGTGCAGACCTGGGGAAAGGAGAACACAGTCACCAAGATTTTCTAAATTGTATCTAAATTCAGGGGGTTTTGAGACATCTGTTGGGAACATACCATTTTCTATTCTCCCAGTTGCCCAAACTACAGAAGTGTTAGCTTATTTTCAAAGTTCCTTTCTAAGTGAGTCAGCCTCTTCTCTCCAATCAAAACAAAACAGTCCCCCAATGCTGTGTGCAAAGTTCGTACCTGGTACAAACATCTCAATACACTCACAGTTGCCTACCAGAGTCTCGAACACATGCTGTGAAACAAAACAAAAACTCTGCCACTGTAGACAGATAAAACACAGCTGTCTTATTACTTCAGATTTGCTAAAGTATGAAAAAGTAATAAAAAAGAATAATTACATTTAAGGCCACAAGGGCATCATACAGGGCAAAAAAAAAAGCCACCAGGACCAAGTACTGTCTGGTCCACAGGAAATCTCTCGAATAAACTAGACCTATGCATCATGGTCATAGGATGGTCATCCATTTTATGATTCCTTCTCTTCCAAGTCAAATTTGGATTCATTTCTGATCATTTTTACTTAGGCTTTTCTCATTTTTTACTTAAGTTTTCCACTTAAAATGTTTTAGTTGCACATTCTCCACTCTTTGGGGTCACTATCAGGGTTCTCTCATTTTCCTGCTAAAACCATGATCATTCTCAAATGTAACCACTGAAAAACTGAAGGAGAACAGAGCTAGAAATTAACACACCAGCTGTTACAAAGCAGGATATAGCCGCTTTTGACTCAAGACAGTCCAGAAAATTTTGAATAGAAAATTCTATGGTGTATGAAAAGTCAGTGTCTTAACTACAGCTATAGGCTTAAGCAAATGTAGCAGCAGTCAAAGTTCCTGCTCAAGGGATTTATAACACAGCACTGAGAAGACAGCTGTGAAAGCAGAAGATTGACGTAAGGACACAGGAAAGTACGCCAGACAGCATAATATACTTTATTCTCTAAAGAACAGTAAAGACACAAAAGGATTCTAAAGTTAATAGGTGCAGACTGAAATCAGGAGCACAAGAGAAAAACAAGACAGGGAAACAATCAGCAAAAGATGCTGCCAAGACCTTTTTTTCTCCTTTTTTTTTTTTTTTCTCCTCCCCCCAAAGAGGGAGAGAGAGGATTTTGTTCCTTGTCAATGAAAAAGAAAAGCAGATTTTGCAGAGGGTGCCTGTATGTTGGCACTGAGTTGGAGTTAGGAATGTATTTCAGAATGTCCTAATCAGGCCTGCTTCTGCCGTTTCGCACTAATACACTCCAAACAACGCGGGGCATACACAGGGTCACAGGATCGTTCTGACTGGGAAGAACATCAGGGGGTCTCTGCTCCAGCCTCCTGCTCACAGCAGGGTCAGCTCTGAGGTGAGGTCAGGCTGCACAGGGTCTCTCATCCAGCCACATCAAAATCCCAAGGGTGGAGACTGCGTACCATCCCTGGTCAGCCTGTGCCACAGCCTGACTGTCCTCACACAGAGAAAGTTCCCCTTACATCCATGCTGAATCTCATTTTCACTTACAGCCATTGTCTCTTGCCCTCTTTTTCAGAGCTGTGAACAGACCTGCTCCATCTGGGTATTCTCATGACCTCTCCACAGCACCAGAGGTGCTGTCAGGTCACCCCACAGCCATCTCTGCTCCAGACTGAACAAGCCCAGCTCCTACAGCCTCTCCTCACAGATCCACCTTCTCGGTGACCTCAGATAAACTCACTTTAGTTTGCCAACACCCTCCTGTACTGAGGATAGTGGTGGTGTGCAGGATGCCACAAATACCGAGTAGAGGAATGACTTCCTCAAAGTGATTTAGTGCAAAGCATCAGATATGAGCTGATACAGTGCAACTCTCCCACTACCACACAGCATGCAACCTGGTTCTTAACAACAACTATCTTTCTCTGCAGTCCTGCTCTTACTGGGCTACTTCACTTGCAAGTGTAGGAATAGCCATCAGGCTTTAACTTGGGCTTCAATTCAGGAAAACAATTCCAATAAGGCACCTCCTAAATGTATGCGCAGCTTCAGGCACACAGGTAGGTACCCACAGTGTGCTGAGCAAATGCTTAAATATTTTTCCCCAGTCAGAATCTTATTTCTTGTTACCCAGAGGGCAACTGTATATTTTACTGTGCCAAGGTAATACCCCAAATAATAAAGACACCCTTTTATATGACTACATAAAACCCATAAATTAACTGCCTTGCTTTAGGTTACAAAGAATTGCTGGAGCACAGCCAGAAACACGGATCTCCAAAGACTCAGGTGAGTATTTTGGCTACAATGACCTTCATTCTCATACTGATACTGCCAGGAAGAAACATGAGAACATGCAGAACACATATGCGCAACATACTGTATGACAGCTCTAAAAAATAATCAAATGAGGCAAAGTTGAACCAGTCAAACGACTGATATTTATTTCACATGAATAGGATCTGTTCATCTATGCATAATTCTGTAACTATATGTAATTGCTAAACTGTCCAATATTAGTTTTCACACATGGGAAAAAGAACAGAAGAGTCTGGATTTTCTTGGAATATCTTAACTGTAACACAATTAAGTGCCAGATTTTATCACTATTCTATCAAGCTATAAATCATTACTTGCAAAATAGCCCATAATTTAAGATTAAATAGATTTTTCATTTATTTCAATTTACTAGGGCAGGAAAACAAAAGACTATGTTTCAAGATATGGATACTTAATTATATGTGTTACTGACTGACACACTGTTATAGCATAACTTCATAATCAGGATGGTGAGGCTATCAGCTAGAGCTCTAAAACACAATCTAATTAAACAGTTTTTATCTACAGTAGTGAAGTCAAGTATCAGTTTCTGCATTTGTACTGAATAGCTCTCCTGTGCACCTTCTTCACAGCTGAAATATTTAGTTGTATCCTTTAGAGGCTATCAAGACTGAGGACAAGAAAGAAGTTTAACTAAAAATCAGTGCAATAATTTGTTGTATCCTAACTCCTAAGAAAATGCTTCCAGCCCCTTTAGACAAAAAACAAGTCATCTCACCTTAAAGGCAGTAGCCAGAACATTCATTTATCATATTAGGTCAGCAACATGCTGTATGCAAGTTTTGAACAGCAGCTAAATGCATATTATCCAGATGTCATTTAAGGAACAGTTTGGCTAGAACCACAGGTTCATGAATTTATGAAACAGGAGAGGTGATGGGATCAGTGTGCCTGAGTAGCACAACATAGGCTATAGGACTGAATAACTGAATCAATCTACTACAGTGGTCATATCCTGTTTTAGAAGAGTATTATGTCCAGATTTTAAAACATTTCACTGAAGAACAGTGCACCATAATATTTCCAAATGTGCTGCCATTAGTAGTCTGAGCCTACTTATCTTTGACTTTTAGACCACGTCTAAACTGTTTAACTGGTCTCTTGACCAGTTTAGAGGAACCCCTGCTATCAAAGTTTAGGTCCTTATGGAGACACATGCTCATCATGCCTTTCTCTTTCAGAAGGTGAAGAAAATCAACTCCAGATGTCTCTCAGCATATAGGTCTATTTTCCTAAATATTTCAGGAACAGACATATCCAAGATCTTGCCATCCCCCAACTCTACCTGTCACTCTGTTTGTATATTCAATAATTCTGTCAGCCCCTTCGATTCCGTCAGAAAAATCCCACTGCAATAATTCATGTTGACTTGATTAATTAACTCATCACCCAAATCTTTTTCAAGGTCTATACCTCTAAGGAAAGTTCAGTCCTAAAATTCTATTCTAAATTTCTTCTTCCTAGAAATTTGCATTTCTGCCTATCTTACAACACAGCTTTGTTTGTTTGAGTCTAACTTAACACGAAAACTTTCTTCCTTCCACGTCATGAAAAAATCGTGAAATAATCCACTTCCCAGTGGGCCCACAAGAAACATCTAGTTAATCGGGAGCCACTAGCTTGGGATGTTCCAGTTACTGAGGTTTTGGTCCATTTAATTTGTGCCATGTTAATTTATTAATCAAAACACTTAAGAGAAAAGCCTTGTAGAAATTTCAGTGTATTCCACAGCTGTATTTCCAAACCAGGTTCTGCTCTGCTAAAAATACATTAACAAACACAATTCACTACATAACTACTTTCCACAACCCCCCACTGATTAGTATTATAGTCCTGCAATGTAGTTTTTCATTAATGGTATTACACAGCTCAGAGACCTTCTTGGTCAGCTTTTAAAATTTACTGCAAATCATCTTTTTTCTCCTCACTTACACACCTACTTAACAAGGATGGTTATAGCCTCAGTAATCAAAGGGCTGAAAATTTTTAGCCATCATTATGTAATCTGGCTAAATCATTTGGCTTTAAAGAGTTACAGGTATTGAAACCTTATACCCTTCCTTACTAGAACTGACAACAGAACTAGCTCTGCCTAACAGGAGCCAAAACCATGAGCAGAGCAATGTCTAATATATGGAAAAACTACTGGCTGTTCTTAACTGTGAAGTTCAGAAGTCTGCCACTGGCTTCTTTTCACACGCAATTTCCTTCTCCTTTCACTGTTGGGTTTTAAAGTGAAAACTCATACCCCTTCTGCTTCTCCTTAGGACTCCAAAGACTCCAACACAGTTAAATAATAACATTTACATTCCATGTTCTCAACTTGAGACAAAAAAAATAATGAGTAGTAGCATGGAGCTCTCTGTAGCTGCTAGAGCTCACGCACTGTGAGTACTATGTGAATCTGTAAAAGAAGCATAAACAGACGGTTTAAAAGCCAAGTTTTTAGCTAAAAAAAATATAGTACAGCAATTTTTGAAGGTGAAAGTTCTTTCCTCCCGAAGGAAATACCCTCTTCCTTTGACTCTCTTCTTTCTACAGTTGATTAAGAGTTCATTTTACTTTGTACAGAGGGTTTACTAAAATACTAAAAAAATTTAGAGCTTATTTCCGTGTATTATGAACAGCTTTGTTTTATACAGTAATTTTTCTTCTAGCTTTTTAATTTGCAAACAATTTATACAACTAAAGTCTCTTTTACTGAATTTGTGCACAGGTCATAATTGTCCAGATTTACACTAAATAAATTTTTTAGTTGGTGATATGCTTCAGTTCTTCCATTTTTCGTAAAATTTTACTGACCTCTATTTCCTTACCTAAAGGCAAATAATAGTTTCACTTGACACAACTAATGCATCTTATAGCATATTTAGCCCCAAGAGCATTAAAAAAGCCCGTGGCAAATCTATTTCCTGTATTTCATTCTCAGATGAGTCCTCTGAAGGCTTTTTATTTAAATACTCAAGAACTCCTGCAGACTTTGATCAAACATTTTAACATTAGGTTTTTAATAACTGTTCTTTTACATACTGATGACATAATTTGGAGCTACCAACCTTTTCTATTTAATAGCTGAAGTAATGGTCTACCACACAACAGATCTTTACTGGTGGTTAAGGTCTGGAACAAATTGTTCTATTGCCTGGAAAAATCTAGCTGTCATTTGCAAACACATCTTAGTTGATATTGGTACCTGATACCATTTCTTGGTATTCCACTCTCTCTCGTTATTTTAGATGGACATAGTTAAGGTCAGACAGTTGTGCTGCAGAAAATACACAAAGAGCTGTTCAAAATTCATACCAGTTCTCATATACTGGTGTTGTTACAGCCAAGAGCTGGTTTACACCTAAATTCTAAAGCACACATGTGCTCTGAAAATTGACCTAATAAATATCACTGTCGTTTCCCACTTTCGTCTTCTCTCAGATTTCACGTCAAGTTTGTGCTGTTTACATGCTCATGGCTATTACTACATTTATATTGCTATGGAGTTTAATGTTTCTCTTGTTACAGAGATTACCAAGCCATCTACATGCAAGCACTGCTCCAACCATCAAAACTTACCAACATTCCCAACCGAAAGATAAAACTGAATCAACTTATTAGCATTTCTTTGAACATTATTTAAAAAAAAAATCTAGAAAGTAAGCACAAAATTGAATAGTATTAAATAAACAAATCTTAATACCTTCAGGGAAAAAAGGCAAAGCTTTTTGATTATCTTGTGTTTGGTTTGTGGGGGATTTTTTACATCTCTTAACATTTGGTTTTAGAAATCTATAAAATAATCTCTTCAAGCAACAAACTATATAAACATAACAATGTAAACCTAACCTGTAGAGTTGATGTTTACTTAATAGGCAGAGAAACTAAAACACACAAGTCTAGTAATGACCTATTTAAGACAACAGAGGAAGAGTGTGGCATCCAAAGAATGTGAAAAACAGCACAGGGACAATCTCAAACATTAAACAAGCACTGGAAAAAGCCTTAAAGGCAGTTGGAAAAAAATGTCATTCTCATTTAAATGAGGAAAACAGAAGCTAGCAGAAACTGACCCTTGAAAGGACATAGTTAGAACAAAACCAACACAGGAAACCTGTGGAGAAAACTGATAATTATTCCTTTCTCATTTAGATCTGAACATACTGAATATGCTTTAAGGACAGAATTATTTTTTTTAACGTTGGTAAGTAGTCCATTTGATTTAAACATATATATGTGGACGAGAGGCTGTACATGAGCCTTTAGTGTGTGTTCACAGCCCAGAAAGCCAATTGTATCCTGGGCTGCATCAAAAGCAGCGTGCCCAGCAGGCTGAGTGAGGGGATTCTGCCCCTCTACTCTGTCCTTGTGAGACCCCACCTGAAGTGCTGTGTCCACATCTGGGGCGCCCAGGACAGGAAGGATGAGTACCTGTTGGAGTGAGTCCAGAGGAAGCCACCAAGATGATTAGAGGGAGGGAGCACCTCGCCTATGAAGACTGAGGGAGTTGGGGTTGTTCAGTCGGGAGAAGAGAAGGCTCCAGAGAGATCTAAGTGCAGCCTTTCAGTAATACAGTTGGAAAGGAACTTTTTACAAGTGGCAGGACAAGGGGAATGTTTTTAAACTGAAAGTGAGTAGGTTTAGATTAGATATTATGGAGAAATTCTTTACTGTGAGAGTGGTGAGATGGAACCCAGAGAAATGTAACGGATTCTTTCAAATGAGTTCACAGACCCTTCCACTCCACCCTGTATACATGCAGAGAAACACATACAGTGAGAATGTAACACTAATTCAACTCAAAATACACTTTCAACAGAATTATATCACATTTCTTAGTTAACTCTGTTTAAAAGTAACATTTAAAGTTGTGAAGTAAAATCTTAATGACAAAATCAGTGGAAGTTGCACTGCAAAACACGCTAATATTTTCTAGACAAAAGTAGAGGAATAAGGCCAATGAAGAAGCATTCCATCTGATTTTGTGGCTGCTTTTGGTTTTGAAGGGATGATACCACTTAATAGTGGAAAATTCATTATCTAGACAGGTCACAGATTCCCAAGCTGTCTTTATGCAGCCACTAATAAACACCCAGCTCCATACACCAAGTCTGAGAGCAGGCAGAAAAACCTTGCACCTATCTCTGTGCCTGCTCATGCAGACACAGGTACCCAGCAAGCAAACCAAGGATGCCTCTAAGAGCCCTGACACGCAGAGGTCAGCATTTTGGACAGTTGTTCCACTACATCCTCTGCCAGAACAAGCAGCCTGGTATGGAAGCTCCCTTACAGCACTAAGGCTGGTAAAGGCTTACTTTAAGGTTAAGTCTGCACTACTTCAGCCTCCACCCACAGCTGCATTTTCCTGGTGTTTATCTGATTAGGCTGTACACAAACAACGTACTCACAGTTATCTCATTTTCTCATTTTTCACATCAATAAGATCAGGCCGAGAACTCTGATTTTGCTTCAAAACTCTTAGAAAACATTCAAGGGCACTTCAAGCTTTAAGTGTAGCTCATCCAGCTGCTGAAGATAGCAAACAACAAGCAAACCCTTGCCTCCACTAGCAGCACAGCGAGACCAGATGGATGTTGTTCCTATGGCTGAAATAGAATGCCTGTCAATGCACTTCTCAGTGTCCATCCCCCTTATCTTAATAGCTCTGCATTTGGAGCATAACAACAGCATTACCTACACACAAAAGCTATGAATAAGGCTCAGATAGGCTTTCTAACAAAGTAATTAATACTCTCTTGATTTATTTTACACATCTCACCATCTGTACTTTTCTTTACCGTTCAGCTAAACGCTCCTCTCAGCAGCAACCTCCTTTCCTTTATATTTTGTTCCTACACTGGCACACTCTATTAGTGAGAGAATTTTATCGTCCTCACTCAGCACCACAGTAAGTCAACTGTACAATTACACTGAAATCTGACAAATTCCACCACAAAGTGCAGGACTATTTAAGTGCTTTACTTAATAAAGAACATAATACTGCATCGGATTTTTTCCCCTTTAGATTATTTCCTTTGAAATATGATGCAACTTCTGTTCAGAATTAATCTAATAACTGATTTCAAACTACAAATACTGTTTTGCATTGGAGCATTTATCTTCCATCATACTGAATGGCTTGTATTATAAAGCATTTTTTTTATTATTTTGATTTTTTTTTTTAAATCACAAGTAATGTCTTTATAAAATAAAGAAAAACCTGGGGTCTTTTCTGTTTTTTGAACATGGTATATGGTATCTAATGATTTATTAAAACACACTAGAAGTGCTTTTGGTATGATTTTATAAAACTATAAACCAAACGTGTTTAAATCATAACTACCCTGCCATCAACAGAAATCACTTGCAAAAGCAGCCCTGGGAGTGAGGCAGAGCCTGGAGCTCAGTTGGAATGGGGTTGCCAAAGGAAGGCATAAGTCACAGGATGCTCCCCCCCACCGAGAGCTTTCCCATCTGGGCCATGGCTCAGCCAAAGCATAGGGTGAGGACTGTGGCAAAAGCCAGGGGTCAGAGAGAGATCAAGACTACAGCATTATACCACTATTTAAGGAATTGGTGAGTGTGGTTATCTCTCTTCTGCCTCTCTTGACTTTGTGGATACCCACATGTGTATTTTGAGTCCCATCCGCGCAATACATGCACAGCCTTGCAAGACTCAGTCTGCAACCTGGAACGCTTCATTAAACAGGCCTGTGGAAGAAATCTCCTGAGTTCAAAGCCAAGGGATTTGGTTTCCCTTACCAGTCTGCAATCTTCCATTTTCAAGAATGAATTTCAATCAGAAAGTTATTGAATAAATTCAATGGGGTAAGCGCACTCTTCCTGAATCTGAAAGTTACTTATGATACTCTTTACATAAAGTCTGGTATCAAGAATTTCCTCTTCTGGCCTTGGAAACAGTTAATTAAGTAATAATATTTGGGAGAGCAAAACACAAAGGGTGAAGCCTCACAGCGTATCCTCCTCATTAAAACAATCCACTCTGCCACTAACAAATGCATTTAGGGCACAGGAGACAAACCAAACAGAAGTATTCTGTTTCAGTAGAGTTTCTAAAATAGTTCTTTATTTTCTACTGAATTAAGAACAGCGTAAGCAAAACTACGACAGCACATAACTACAAACTTCAGGCAGTACAAATCAGGACCATTATACAAGGGGCCACGAAATATCTCCAGGTTCCTCCCCCCAACATCAGTATCACTGCAAGATTCTACAAAGAGTCTCAAAAATGCAAAGTATATATTACATTTAAAATACAGAGTTCTGGTACAATGCTTACAGTGCATGATCTTCTGAATGGTCCCCCCCCGTCATCTAAAGTCTGAGTCGTACCTCTGTAAACACACTGGTTCAATGTCTCCCAGGAAGGTACAGAACTACTGCATCTTGCAGTATCAGGCCCATGAAGACAGTCTCAGCTTGTTTGCTACTAATACCCCCCAAATAAAATAAAATTTAAAAAAACCCACTTCTAGCCATCTTATCATATTGACTATCTGACATTCACAGCATATCTTACGTGTGGGAAAGAGAGGCAAGAAAGAAGGCTCCTATTCGTTTTTCCTTCAGCACCAAGGGGCATGTGTCTGAACTCGAGTTAGTACAGAGAAAGAGGTTATTAAGAAGTGAGATGAATCCCTCTCTGCCACTGTTTTCCTCTTAACAACAGTGCATTTTCAGTTGAAAACTTGGAAAACGGAGTGCAAAAACATGTTCTGAATGTTTGTTCACTTCTCCCTTTGTTGTTTATAACATTTTTCACATTTCAAAGGAGCTCAAATCTGTACCTCTCACTGGGCTGTCATTAAATAGCCATTAATGCAGAATTCTTTTCACATTACCTTGATCAGTGTCACTGTCCTTCCTTTGCGCTCAACTACTAAAATTTACTTTGTTTCCAAAACTTGAATAAGCATTAATTACACCACAATTATACCTCAGATTTTTATTTATTTTTATCCATCTGATTTTCAATTTTTCCACATTTGCAGAGGAAGGAGAGGATAACAAAATGTGAGACTTATGAAGGACACCTAATTATAGTGTAGATGCTTTGCAAGTTGCCACAAGCCTTAAGGCAACTTATAACACACAAGTCATCTTATCCAAGCATCTCATGAATGCACCAAAACATTTTTCTGATCATACAGAAAACTGTGATCATTTAAATGACATTCACAAATGTATTTAACAGCAATGTCCTGTGGATACTTTCTGAATAGTTTTGTTCTTCATCAGAAACAATTTCACAAGGAAAGTTCATATTAAGCTTACAGGTCACATTCACCAAAAAAACCCAAACAAAAAACAACAAAAAAACAATTTTGTGCAAGTTTCAATTTTAAGACATGCCCTTTTTTCCCCCAGAGACTTCTAATCTTCAAGATTATATTGAAGAAACCATAAGAGAGGGCTTCTCAATTGAAAATTACCTATAAAATTACAAGATTTATAAAAACACTACTTTTTCTACATCCACTCACAATCTAAATTACAATCTGAAACCATGTGCAAGATATAAAGAAGCTGGATGAAATAACATCTGCTTTTATAGCGTTCTGTAAATTATTTTGTTATTCCAAGTCATCACTTTAAAGCCAATGTAGAAATATTTATTAAGACACATTTGAAACTTGATGGAAGTGAAGGAAGAGAAGAAAGTTAAACTGATGAAAATGTTAAGCAAAGACCTTCAACAAATCTGAAGGAAAAGCAGAGAGGAAAAGTTTGGCCATGGCTTTTTCAAAAAGCTAGGAAAAAGAGTTGTAGGAGAATTCAGCAACCGAGGTGGGAAACCAAGTAACAGACAGTTGTCACATCTGCTGTTAGAACGTACTGCTGTAGATCTTTGTCCATGTGACATCTCCTTGTAGGAAGGAAAATCAAAGAAAGATGGGAATGAAATAATTAACATTACTGCAGAAAGGACAGGTCAGACAACAGAGTTTGTGCTAGGCCGTGATGTATTTTGGCTCATGGTGTAGCATGGAGGATTTTAAAAGAAGGAATGACAGTCAAAGCAACGGATTTAAGACTTCATATAACAGGTACTGCTGAATGCCAGTGAGGGGATGTATAAGATGTTTGTGACTTTGAAGAGCTCCTCTTTCAATCACACAAGAAGGTGCACTAAAACATCTGCACTTACAGAAAATCTGAAGTCATGAAAATAAAGTCTCACAGTATTTTTGTTGCTCTCATACCATTTGTTGGTAATACACTTGAATATTTGCCTTCTACGTTTCACCCTCTCCCTCCAAATGAGGGTAAGACATAATTAACACTACTTGCCTCTCAGGCTTACTTACGTAACAAAACTTTTACTAGCAAATTCAGACAATGATCAGGCATCTGATCAGGCTTCTGCAGTACAATCATGATACACAAACTGTGCTAGTTCCTCACATCACTGAGATCAAGTCCAAGATTCAAACTCAACTAGTATCTGCTGCTGAGTGATTCTTATCTTTTGGGAAGGGAAGCCTTAGGACGTGGGAGAATTTTTAAATACCACTGGGAAGTCACTATGAAAGTGGCCAAATAACTGCCTTTTGCTCTGAGGCAGTTCAAATTTTCCCCCAGCATTCTTTTGTTAATGAAAGGACTTGTCCCATTAACAACTCAATAAATTCCAAAAACATATTAGTGAAAAAACAATGGTTAAAATGGCTAAAATGATCTTTATGACTTCTATATTATGCTACAGAACTTGCCCCTATAATGTGAATTTTACTAATTACACATGTTCTATTAAGAAAAAAACAGAATAGTATCTGTTCCACCTAGTAGCAATGTAGCTTCTTCATGGATCACTAGAAGAAGGGATCTTCTAATCACTAAACCAGTTTAACATGATCCCAAAGAAAGGGGGTGGTACTTGTCTCTGCACGGATGAGACAAAAGAGCAGGGCACAGCACTATTTTCCCAATAATTACTATTACAGCTATTTCCTAAGCAGTAACAGCTGACTGTCAAGAACCCAGACACGATAGATGACTACCATATGAAGTATTTCTCACCTCAAATTGTAAAGCCTCAAATAAGAAATCTGACTGTGCATGCAATAACTGACTGGCAGCCCTAAATATCAGACAATCATTTCAAAGCACCTCAATCAAAAGTCTTTTTTTTTTTAATATTTCCTTCTTTTTTCACATACTACCATTCATTTCTTTTATTACATAAAGGATAATAATTGTGTGTAATGTGAAAAACATTCTTGCAGTAAGGTAGGCTGCAAGAAACTTGACACATGACGCTTTCCATGATTACATTACATGATGTTGATGTGGCCAGTCCTATTCATTTTGCCTCACTTCTGAAAAGAGGCATTCTCTTTTTATACTATCTCCACAGATGAAGTATTTTTTTGGATGCAAGTAAATATCTGATTAACGTCATTTCTTCTCCTTGGCATTGTAACAATGAAGGTGTCTTAACAGATCAAGTGATGAAGTATTTTATCATTGAAGTTTGATGTCAAACATACGGTGTCACTCAAAGTTTATGAATTTGCTAGTGAGTTAACAGGTTGATTGCAAAGTCATAGATTCACTCTCTCCTTCCTTGTTTATTAAGCTCCATTCTTGAAATCTGATAGCATTGCTTTCTGTAAGCTTGACTATGATTTCACCTCTGGCACAAAAAACATGATTTCTTTGCACCTACTTTCAAATGGAACACATTGCTAAAGAAGAGGTAAGATTATTTTTTTCCTATTTATCAAAGGACTATAACAGGACTACAGGAGTAGACTTTCAAATTAAATGCGTGAAGTGTGCCTTCACTTTAGCTGGAATACGTGCCAAAAGGCAACTTGAAGTTTTCACAAATCCCTTCAAATTATTTTCTTCAAATACAAACCTTTACAAACACTAGAAGATTTATCACTAACTACTAATAATCAGTGGAAAAACTCAAACTGGATAAAAATCAGCATTTGCAGAGCAGGGCAATAAAACAATGCTTTTCAATGCTTTGGCAATTCGAAGCTTTGAGTATAAATCAGGCCTTGAACTACATAGCAGAAAATACAGTCCCGGGATCTCACATTTATTTGTTATCTGGAGAATTCCATACCTATTTCACAAGGACTAAAGGAACGATCCCTGAACTCAAAGACATACAGCTGTGTTCCATATGACTGTTACACAGCAAGGTCAGAAAACTCTGCTTTGGTCCATAACAAATAATACAGAAGTAACTTTGAAAACTTGTGATCTGCAACTTAAAGGTTTTTAAATGCCAGAGAGAAGCCAGACTGCACATAATGATGTTTTCAAGTTACAGCTAAAATTATATGACATTATTTGAGTAATTCACTAAATAAATTCTGATAGCCCTAATAAAACCAATAAAAAACGTCAGCACTTTTGCCTAGCTGAAATGTAATATTGAATGTTGAGCAAGTGGTAGTCTGAAGACATTTCAGAGACACTCTTTCACTTTCAGCATTTGTTAGAGCACATATGCCAATACTTTCTTTTTGTGAAACAAACCCTTTCACTGAACACTTCTTAAAAAAAAAAGATACTCCCACTAAACTTTTAACAGATTTTAAAGTTTTAAATAAAACTCCACTGCTGCCAACAACTACTATTTGAATAAGGCTTTGTGCTATCCACCTACTTACATCAAAAATCTTCCTGTGTGCAATGCAGTCCTGAAAAAACCTGATCAATTTTAATGAACTTGTATTACACTTATTTTACAATGTATGTGAGTATTTTTCCACAGTGAGCAATCCACAGCACAGTATTTCTGCCCTCCGATAACTGAGGCAGAAAGCAACTTACCCTATGTTTTTCCTTCACTTTCTTCCTGTATTCTTCTTTGTCAAATTTGTCTTCTTCTTGCAGTATCTCTTTCGCTTTATCTAAGTTGATGCCGGTGGCATCATCTTCCTCATCTGCTTTCGCCAAACTGGATTTTTGCACAGGTGGCCATTGCTGCACTAACTGAATTAGACATGTCAGCAAGAAAAATAATGGTTAGAACAATTTTTTTCCACATCACACTTTTGATGCCCTAAATATTCTAATACATTATTTTTCTAGACTAAATAAAAAGGACATTTGCAAAAGAAACAGATTAACAAAACTTTTGGACAACAGAAACTCAGATACCTTAATTGACATCACATTCAGTCCTAAATTAGTATTTGAAAATAGTGTCTCCACTATATCACATTACTCTTTAATGGATTCACTTTAACTTCTTCCCCTAATTTTCTCTCTTTGCTGAATGGAACAAATAATTTTGAATCCTGCTAGTTGTTTTGGGATAAAAAAATATTATTTTCTTTCAAGAAATGACTCTCCAAAATACGTCAATAGAAAAGAACAGGAGTAAATCTAAACAGTACCTTTCATGTAAACAACCAATATTCCAACATATTAACTGAGACAAAAATGAGGTAAGCCTTTATCACCGTACACAAAAAAACCACGACTGCAGGTTCATGTTTTGCGGAAAGCAAGGAGAACAGGCATGGAAGGTTTTTTTTGATTTTTGTATGAAAACTATATTGGAAATGTTTGATGATTCATGCTGATGAAATGTTTGATAGATGACATACTGAATGAATCCAGCTTCCCTTAAATATCTGAAACTCTGAAGTTAAGACAAAGACTACACATTCAGCAAAATACCCCCATCTATCTTGTGACCTAATAGCTTATACCTTGAGCACACATTTTTGAGGGATAGTCTTAGTCAAATCATTCTTGTTTATGGATTGGTAGGGTAATAACTCTTAAAAAGAAACTATGTGACAGAAAATATAGAATGTCTTTCAGTACAAATGCACAACCAAACACATTTAGGACGCCCTAATGCACACAGGGTGTTATTCACCAGGTACTGACAAACCCAACCTACTGTTTCTACTTCCCTTCACAAAATTGAGTTTGTGTAGTTGTGTTTTCTACAAAGATACATTTCTTAAAGCACTTTTATTTTATAGAAGAAAAGTATGTGGAATAGGACAGTAAAATTTCAAAGCACAGTTTTACAGAACTCAGGAAAAAAAAAAAAAGCTAGAACAACATCCACAGATGCCAACCTTTTGTTTCCTTAGGTAAGTCACCCCTTTTCTATTGTGGTGATTTTCAAACTATAATCTTTGTGATAATTTTTCTTCCTCCATCCCAACTCCTTTTTTCTTCATTGCATAGATAGATAAAACATTTGCATATGAATTTTAAGATGAGACAACAGCTTCTGAATATCTAAAAATATCTGAAATAATAATTTCCAGTCAAGAGGGCAACCTCTAAAACCTTTTAAATTCCATCTAATGTCAGTAATCACGCATATGGCTACACTCCCTTCACCTGCAATATAAAATGCTTTATTTTATTTAGTCACAAAAGCAAATTATATACTTGTGAAGATGACCTCTCTTTCAGGTTATGACTTACTGAAATTATTCTAAAGTACAATAAAAAAGAAAAGAAAAATTACTTTTTATCTTAATGCTGGAAATGGAAAAACAACATACGCAGCATCTGAAACTGTGAAATCAAATGTCACAAAAGTTTATGGAGCATGGATACCTCCTGGTGAGGTTATCGACACAGGGAAACCCTAGAGTGAGTAGCATCCACAATAGTTCCTGTCAGTATAAAATCAATACATTTTTGAAGGGTCTATTAAAAGATCCAATTAAATATCTGGCAGATTTCCAGGCACTGCTACATCAGTACCAGTAGGCCACAATTTGGTACTTCCTTAGCCTTCCAAACAAAACTTTTAATCTACAAATACTAAATGCTGAAAAAAAACCCAGGGACTTCTTTTAATTCCAGTACATTAAATCAAGACCTGGGGGAGTTTTAGCAAACAGCTACAGGAAAATTGTTTTACATCTCTGTAAGGAAAAAACCAGCTCTTGGTTCCACCTGAAATTGAAGATAATAGGCAGAAAAGAGATACGGTTCTGTACATCCACTTAGAGCTCTCATACAAGTATCTTACACATACAAAGAGGAAAAGTGGTCAGTGCTCAACATTTCTCTTTTTCCCCGAAGGAACTGAACTCTAAATGGAAGCTGAAAACTTCTCCAAAATTTAAGCCAATTACAAAAAACATATATTTTTGAAAAGCTTATCTTTTTATATAGATACAAAGTATATTTTCGACTTTACAGAAACTACAAATTCAGTTCCTACCAAAATACAGTTATTTTTATCAATCTTACCTCTCCATCTTCAGTAAAGACTATTTTTGTGTTAACTTTAAATTTCTTCTTCAAAATTTTTTTGGCTTCTTGGGTTTTTGTTGTTTTCTTCTTCATCTTTGATTTGGATGCAGTCTGTATAAAAGAAAATGAGATTTCTTAAGAGTTTTTTCCTAGTCACAGGGTATATGCTTCGAACTTCCTTAAAAGTAATTAGATGTATTAAAATGTAATTCCTAAAACACATCAGTAAGATTAATATCCAGTAAAAATTAGCTTGCAGACCTTTTCATAAAAGTGTTTTAAGCACGCCGTAACATCAGAAACTCATTTACTCTGATAAAAAATCAGCATAACTTAAATCCCACCAGCACCCGGACACCTGACACATTCAAATCTCACTAACCTTTTTGGGACAAGGACACTAGATTCACCAGCTTATGTTACTAGCAAGCTTCATCAGAAAAGAAACACATTATAATTGACTTGAAGTCATTTGCTACAACAGATCAGACACCACTTTCATCTCAGCTGTCATCACGTTCTCCCCAGGCACCACAGTACACCAGCTTGAGTTATTTCTGTGACAATGAAGGCCACAAGTGGCCATGCAAGAACATTCCTATTTCATAACTTTCATCCCTTACAGACCCATCAGGTTGCAGAACATCAGTGTCAGGAGATGTTTACCAAATTTAGCATTAAATAACATTTAAAAATCACAAAAAGTTATGAGCAGCACAGAAAACAGTTGTAGTGAAACAAAGTGGTCAAGACACCAGAGAAATTGATGAGTAAGTCCACAAAGATCTGGAATCCACATATGGTCAACACAGGTTTCATCGAGGCAACCACCTGGTGGCAACACCATGGAACTAAAGAATGTGGAGATTGCCAACCCCCAGCTCATCTTTGGAGAACTCTCCTTTCAAGAACAAAGGCTGTATGTGTTCAGGACACAATACACACAGAGGGTGTTTTAAGCAATAACTGCCATTGCAGAAAGTACTTTATAGCAAAAGGTAGTCCACAGGAATATGTGGAGACTCCATAGGAGAAGACCCACAACTCATTCATCACCCCATAAAGGCTGCAATCTCTCCGCCACTCAGGAAAAAGTGCCTGAAAAACACTCACTAAGGTGTCTAAACTTCTAATAAATAACAGAAAGCAGTCAAAGCAACCAGAGAGAAAAAGGAAAAAACTGAACTTTCTCATTTTTGTTTTTTTTATTTTGGTCATTTTAATCAGTTTCATGTTCTATACCAAATCCACTACAAAAGAAAGCAAAAAAATTAACTCAGAAAGTCACTGTCATCATGGTCAGCACACTAATGCACTGAAATATGAACTACAGAAGAGAAAAATTACAGTGCTCCTAACAGGAAAAATGGCTTGTGACAGCTACTGTGCTGTGTGATCATGTAATGACCATATCTATTATAGAAAATAGTAACTTCAGCAGCACTTTTGTCCTCGGTATTGTGAAATGATTTTTGTTGCACTGTGCAGCCACTACTAGTTAGGTACCTCTATAACAGCTCAGAAAGCTGCGCTGCTCCCTCATGACTGCTGCTTATCCTACAAACACAAATTGCTTGAGAATCTGCATAAGCATAAAACCCTCACCTCAAAATATGGACTACTTAGTAGAACAACAGGAATTGTCCAAAGGAAGAATTTAAAAAGAGGTGCACTTTAGTGTGGTGGTACAATACTATTCACTACCACCGCACGTTCTTTCACCGGTTGATTTTGATTTTTTAATGTTCTTTAATTTCTGCAATGACAGTACTATTAGTACCAGCATAACAGGCTAATGTGAAAAAAAAAGACTCTAAAGTTCAAATTAATATTCGTATTTTGCAAAATTATATTTAACTGTGAATTTCAGCTGTTCGTATTTCTTGTGTAAAAGAAGATTTTCCTAGCTAAGGAGCTCAAATATCCAATGAGCTGTTTTTGCATGCACACGCAGGCAACAGTTCCCGTTGTACCTTGTTTCCCCTTCTTCCTCTGAATTTGATGCCACAAAGTTGCATGGGAAAGAAATGGGATAGAACAAAGAAGAAAAACAAGAGGAGGAGAAGGAACAAAAGGGAAACTAAATTCCCTCACTATACACCTAAAAAGCAGTGTAAGATCAGTGTGTGAATTTGGCAGATTTATAATATGCAGCATTAAAGAATGGTAAGGAATTAGAATTTTTAAAAACTTACAGAAAAGAGCATGAGAATAAAACATTACACACTCCCTAGATAATTAAACTGTGTTTTTCATTAGGACACTTTCATAGCTTTATTAAACTGAGCACACTTCAAAGACGACTTTCCAGGCTCCTTCAGTTTCAGATACTGTCTCCTGACTGCCTACCAAAGGTGGGCTCATATATCTAAACGTTTTTATCACAGATGTAGGCACAAATTGTCCAAACTACATGGCTTCAGAATTCAGCAGTACAAGTGGTGCAGCCCAGAAGGGACCTTCGGTGCGTTAGGACATGGCTTCCCTGCCCCAGGTCGGAGGCTACATTGTCTAGGGTAAGAGTCAGGCAGGTCAGCCACAGCTACCATAGGGTCTCATAAATGCTGATTTGGTTCTCTCCTGGGAACTTCCCTCACATTTTTCCAGCATCCCTATATAATCCTGACGTCTCTCTCTTCTGTAACCTCTCTCCCTCCATATGTCCTCCATTACCCATGGCAACCCTGTGACCCCCTCACCCAAATACCTAAATGTCCTCACCCAAATTTCTAACGCCACTGCCTGTCTTTGCTTTGATCCCACGTTTGAACAGCTACACTGAAACATCAACTTCCCATCTAACAGGAGCCTGATTCATCCATTTTAAGAAGTGCAACGCCACTGGATATCAGACCTCAGGCTTCCCTAATCTTCAGTGCCAACCCCTGGTTCCTTGTGTTTTCAAGCCATTCTGCTTAATCATTTCCCATTTTCACTTTTGTAATAGGAGATACCTGACAACTGACAAGCAGCAGGCTGACACTCTCCAGAGTTTTATCTCTTTTATTCACATGAGTTCACCATAGCAGCAGGTACCACCAGCTGCTCGGGGCTGCCAAAAGATCCCCTCCATCTGTTTACCTCAGGTACTGCAACAAATACAACTGTGGCAGGAGCAATGATTCCTCTCTGCTCAGTAAACAGGTGGAATCTGGGGTCACAGGCTTTATAGGCCAAAGTACTACCACATAAGCAGCTTTAAGTGAGGGTTTCTGCTGAAAGCCAGACCTTCCCCCTAATGCCAGAGCAAGCCATGGGCCTGGGCATCTTAAAGTGAGCTGAGAGGGCGTAGCAGCTGCCCACGAGCGGCTCATTCCAAATCCTGCTCAAGTCCTATCTACCACAGTAAATCCATTTCTAAAGATGAATTATTCCATCAAATAAGCCACTGATCCAAATAAAATAGCGTGCATGGTCTAGGCACAGGTTTTCATGTTGCTGTTAAGATATCAAAGGGATTCTGCATTTGAACTCCAGTTGGTAACAGTTCAAGCACCAGCTGGTGCACACACAGCTCCCTGTCAGTTACCCGCTGCTCACCACTGCATACACTTTGCCCTGTGTCCAACACAACAGGCCCTCACATCTCATGTTTTCTTCTATACAGATGTGGCAATAGTTTAACTGATCAAACAAGATGAGAGCAATAATCAAACTCTTTAAAATGGTATATAACAGTTAAGTATTGGAAGTTTAGAGTCACTAAAGTTTATAAAAATAGCATAAAATACAGGTAAGGTTGGGGGATTTTCTGGTGTTACTAATCAAAAGCCTAAATTTCTTTTTCCTTTTGTACATGCCAGATGGCTTGCTGGGTTATTTAATGAGTAACAATAAAAACTAGCTCTTAGAAGCAAAGAAAATTCAAACATTTTGATATAGAATCAGTAAGAATACACCTAATATGCAAGTTCTTTTCTATTTTTCTCAAGAAGGAGCAGACTTTTGTTTTCTGCCTTAAAACATCTGATATTCTTAAGCTGAATCAATGACAAAGGTTTTCTAAATGAAGATATTGACAAGTTAAAGACATAAGATTTACTATTTTTCAATTGTAACATTTTTCTGAAAAGATGGCAATAGAAACATGAATGTTAGTAAAATTTGCTATTCTAATATGGAATAATTTTCTTATTAATAGAATTTTAAAGTCAATAGATAGACTTGAACATGTAATCCTCAGTTACTCAGGATCAAAGCACTTACAGTCTCTTACCACAACCAAGACAAAGCACATTTGATTTGACGTTTGGAGGTTACAAATCATCAATGTAAAGTTACTTTGTTTCTGACTATAATTTCCTTTTTAATTTCAACTCAACACACCCTTGAAAGCAAGCACAGTATATTAACTACAAAAGTTGCCTAAAGACAGGGCTACATTATTGTGGCAGGGTAAAATATCAGTAGAAAAAAAGTTAGGATCAATTTTCCAGTCCTATTAGCTAAAACAAGCATTATTGCATTTCTAGCAGTTTTGTGGGCTTTTTTTTGTCCCTCCTGCTTATATCCTACAATTCCTAGGAAGAATGGTGCTGTACCTGGATGTATTTTCCAGTCTCTCCCAACGTTATTACATTACTTTACCAAGAATGCAACAGCAACTGCCTCCGAGAAACAAAAATCTATGTGGGACTCAATTTCACATACTTGTTTTGTATTTCCTCAAGAAACTGCCCACAATAGAAGCAAATATTATCACATTTGCACTACCACCAAGCATGTTGATCCCCTATCAAGCTACCGAATTCAGACTCAGATGTCATTCCCCACAGAAGACACAAGCTCGCAGATTGAAGCTACCAAACCTTACTCAAAGAGAAGGGTTGTCTTCCTCTTCATGCCATGGAAAGCATACAGACAGAGATTGTTTTCATCTAGTAGGCACCTTTCAGAATAAAGGTTGTAGGAACTTTCAGAATACTAAGTATTTCCAACCATTAAGCAGCCTACCCATTAAGCACTACCTCTCAACCCCAAAGACTTCCCAAACTCAGACTACAATGCTTTGATTACCTACAACGGTGATACATTTAGAGTAGAGAGAAGTGTTCACTCCTCCTGACAAATATCTATCCACAGAAGAAGCAGTGAGTTACAAACTTCACCCCTTACACATAATGATTAAAGACAGGGTGGAAAGCATCAGAGAAGCAAAACAGCCAGACTTGGAAGTCCTATCCATATTACTTCAAGCACCTACACAACTCTAAACACCAGCAAGCTTCCTCTTCATAATACAATTTGACTCCAGCAGCCATCTGTATTCCTTTTGAGTATAAAAGGACAAGAGAGGCAAAAATCCGAGGATGAGGCATGACCACAAGGAGATGCATGGTTGCTGCTTTTCTTCGTGATCTGTGATAGCTAGGTGGTCTCTATTTTAACTTCCAGTCCGCTTCTCTGCAATGGCAGCTATTTCTGTCATTCCTCATTTCTGCTGACTGCTCATGAATCATGGACTGCTTTGCACTGTTGGGAACCTCAGAATAAGCCAAAGCCACTGAGCAGCAGCAGGGCAAATCTGCTTTCACTAAAGAACTCCCCTGAGCTTTCTGAGGAAAACAATCTCGTTTTCTAAGCATGTGGTGTTGTTTTACTTTCCATGTAATAGAAGTGGGGCTCATTTTACTTTGTTGAGTTTTTACTTTTTAATTAAATGTTAAGAATTAGGAAGCTTAAACTCATAGGTGCCATCCCATCAACTTGCATATCTGTATACCTCACTGAAGACAGCTTTTACCATGACAGTTGTGACAATACGGAAATAGGCAGGTTGCTACTCAAAAGACAAAACCAGCTCTCCCTACATGTTGTTCTATTCATTTCACTATTAACTCCTAAAGCACATTAGTCAATTATCAAGATAACATGATCTTCAATTTTTCAAGCCGTGGCTTAAACTAAAACGGTGTGTTGATAGGGGGGATGTTCTTATTGTTTTGGTGTTTTTTCTTCAGGGTGTGGGTGTTTGTGTTATCTTGATTTTTTTCAACTAATAATGTGCAAGATTTCAAGCAAGATACTGAAAAAGCGTGAAGTTGAAATTACTGGTTGGTAATTCTTTACACAATATTACAGTTTGAACAGGGAAATTCTAGACAGCTAAATTACTTACTACATCTATTATTTCCTTTCTAAATCTATGGAAATAATATTGATTTTAAAGGAGACCATTTTCTAGGGTAGAACAACCCACAGAGAGAACTGAGTATGGCTTTTACAATAACAGTTGTGAAGAGAAGGAAAAATCCAGGTTGGTATTCCAAAGAAAACCAGCACTCTTAGCAGAAAGAATAGCATAGATATGAATCCTTTCAAAATTCAAAAAAACAGGAGAAAAAAAGTAAATAGTAAAACCTTCTAATAACCACTATTCAATATTGCTGACCACATGTCATGATTTAACCCCAGTCAGCAACAAAGCACCACACAGCTGCTCTCTCACTCCCTCTATGTCAGGATGGGGGAGAGAATCAAGAAGCACAGAACTGAGAAAACTCGTGGATTGAGATAAGGACAGTTTAATAGCTAAAGCAAAAGCCGTGCATGCAAGGAAAGGAAACCAAGGAATTAATTCATCACCTCCCATGGGAAGGCAGGTGTTCAGCCTTCTCCAGGAAAGTCTGACTCCACCACACGTAACAATGACACGGGGAGGCAAATGCCACCCCTTTGAACATCTCGACCCCTTCCTTTTCCTTCCTCCATCTTTATATGCTGAACACGACACTTTATGGGTCTGGAATGTGCCTTGGGTCAGTTGGGGTCAGCTGTCCTGGCTGTGTCCCCTCCCAACACCTTGTGCACTCCCAGTCTCCTCGCTGGGTGGGGTGAGAGGCAGAAAAGGCCTTGGCTCTGTATAAGCCCTGCTCGGCAGTAACTCCCTGTGTGATCAACAGTTTCCAGCACAAATCCAAAACATGGCCCCATACTCAGTACTATGAAGAACATTAAATCCATCCCAGCCAAAACCCTCATTCCACGTTTTAAACAAAGATCACAAGACCAGCAGCTCACCTCACTATCATTCTGGTTTAAACTGCCTTTCAGATCAAAGAAAGAGCCACGGATATAAGAAACTGTAGCCAAGACAGACTTGCACTACGGCAACCACATGCTTAGACGATGGTTTTGATTACTATTAGATCAGAAGATTATATCTGAATCTGAGTTTCATCAGAGTTTTGTGTTTGGGTGCAAGAGTTTGGTTGGAGGAGATGTCTTAATACACATTACACTACTATTCTCCATAAGACAAATTAAGGCATGAAAGTTGAAAAAAACTAAACTTAAGACTAAAATTTCAGTATTTCAGTATTTAAAATGCAGGACATAGGATCAAAAAAACTTGTCAAATTGCTAAAACAGCAGGAATTTTCTGCAATATATTTACATTATGAGCTTGGCTCTGTGTTTAGACAGGAATTTGCTACAAATCCTTGTATTTTAAAACATGCATTTATTTAAGAAATCATTTTTACTTGTATGATAGCAGAAAAAAAAGGAGACAGTCACCAGTAGATGCATCCCTGTTCAGTATTTATCTCTAACCACGGACAAGGCCCAAGCTTACACACAGAAATCTTTATTAAACAGTTCTTCAATGATAAATGTTACTCCCTTTCTACCTGATGCCACACAGCAGTACTTCTCTAGAATACTTTTTAAAACACTGTGAACAACTAAAATAATTTTCTAATGAATTATTATGCTTTTTCTATGAATGAATGCATGTTCCATGTGATACCTGACTGTTCATTTCAGTAGCTGATATCAAGACTTAAAAACAGGAGTTTTGGCAAAGGCTAAAATGTGACAGAGGTTGAAGTTTCTCTAGCAAGTCAGCAAAACAAAACAAAACAAAAAAGGCAAATATTAAGATAAATGTGTTGATATATTAACATTTACTGTATATTACTGAACTTATTCTGTCAATTACAACTTAAAAATCATAACCATTTAAACAATGGTGCAGACACCAGCATTTTCAACACAAACTATCTTTGCAGGACATTGGGAATTCCATCAGTAGCTCTGCACTTCCAACTATGAATTTAGGAGACAGGGTTTTTTTATTCCACACACCCCCATGCCTCCCCACTCATTTTAGGATGTTTACTTCTGCTTTAACTATTTCGTCTTGTTTCTTTACAGGCACTTTAGAAATGCCTGGGTACCACTCCTACTCCTGAAATACTACTCCTGTATCCTCACAGCAGCAATTAACAGCTACAAATTTAAACCCAATTCTGAATATGTTTTTTTTTTTTTAAAAAAGTGGTTCTATTCATACAACCATGAACTTTCACGCTTTCATTTTCTATATTGAATAACAGAATGTTAATGTTTTACCCTGATATAAAATCCCAGAACACCAGGAGGAACCATCAATGAGAGCACTACACAATCAGTTTTTCATGCCTATTTACTTCCCTATCTTTCCCTCTCCCTCTGCCTTTTTTTTTATTTATTTATTTTTATTTTATGTATTTCCTACTCCTCCACAGAACAGGAAGATTTTAGGTAATGCTTTGGTGAAGAGCCGAGCTCCTCCAGCCCACAAAACAAACATTTGATTCACAGACTATAAATTACCTAATTGTACACACAACTCTATTTGTATATGCCAACAAACAGTTTTTGTCATTCATCCGCAAAACCACCGTAGCTCATTTTCCAAATCTTTAAGAATGTAAGAAATAAGACAAAAAACAAACAAAACCAAACAAACCACACCAAAAAAACCAAACCCTACGTTTATTTTTATAAGATCTCACATGAACAAACCAACTATTTAAGACATTTCTGAGTTATAGTAATTAGACAATATCTCATCGTGAAAGATGACTAATTAATGCACTGGAATACAGAACTTTTCAGCACAGCTACTGCATTAGCCTGAAAATCTCCATTATCCATGAGCATAAGCAGCAACATCCCTTTCTAAAGCATTAGACCTTTAGCAACACAAGACCATGACTTCTCACGCAGTTTATTTAAATGAAAGGTGTAGTAGAGAACAGTGAAATATTCATATATTTCTAGGATAAAAGTAAATTAAGTTATAATTGAGTATGCCTGACTAAATGAAGAAAAAACATCCCATTCAAAACCAAACAGATTAGCATAGCTTTTGTTTATTCTCGGGACCAGGGTTCATAGAAAAATATTTTCCAAAAGAAACACAAGCCAAGATATCCTAAATACTCAGACTGCCTCAGACTGTAAATATAAAAGAAGCAGACAATGATGATTAATAGCACTAGTAACTGCAGTGCCAGATCAAGACATGTTTTCATTCTGCTCCTCCCTGCCATTACAAGGTGTGCACCATTACAACACAATCTTCCTTTGATAAAATCCAACAGAAACACACAGTAACCAACAAATTCCCCAGCACTTCTATAGCCAAGAGAATTAGATGAACTGCTTGTTGTTATCCTAAGTCGAGGATTACATCTTAGTAAATGAACAAGTGTTCTTCATTACAACATCAATTAACAAGCAAACGCCATGATTTTCTTGACTGCTATTTATCTCCCCTATTCCAGAGCTTCCATTTTTGTAGCAAAAAAAGGCTACCATTAAGATGCTATTTCCAGCAAAACTTGGCAAATTAGAAAAGCATGAACATGTCTTTGATATTACTTAAAACATACCCACCTTTTGTTTGTTACTTCCAAAAAAACCCCCTAAAATCAAATCAAATCAAACCCAACCCAAACCCCATTACACATCAAGGTGTGGTTGAGGAGCTAGGAAATCTTGCACCTTTTCTTCTGTTATGGATCTTGACCAATGACAATGTTGAGATCTTTTCTTACTTTTCAACAGGTGAAAGATTCTGCTTATTCTTCCACCACTAATATTTCACATGAGACAAGGCCCACACTCACAACAGGAGTGAGGGGAGACAAGTAGGAAGTGGAGGGGAAGGAAGGGCTGCCCTTCTCTTAAAGATGAAAAGAACCTTTAAGTCCTTCAGATGTGCTGAGAACATGCTGTGTTCTGGACCTTATAATTCGTCAGTTTCCAGAACTGCCAGAATTGCTCCTCCTCTCACAGACTGCACTTAATATCTTACTGTGAGACAGTTAAATTGAAATATTCAGAGAAATGTAATCACTGGATTATAAAGTCGATGCTGAGCTGACATTTAAGGAACTGATTAATTTGGCCTTTTTTAGTTAAATAAAGATCATTGTGTTTAATGTGACTGTATTTTCTAGGAGTTAGGACACAGTTATTCTAAGGAAAAAAGAAAGAATTTTCTGCATAATCATTAGGCAGCCAAAGCTTAAATGAATGTCATAACATTGTTAAAATTATGGTTTAAAAATACTCTGCAGAAGAATCTTAGATCAAAAGGTAAGATGACAAGACCAAACTTCCATGCTGTTTTTCTTTAAGGTTGAATATATTTTACCATGTGTGAGCAGTGTGACCTTCCCTTTCCCCCTCAAAAGCCAGAGGCCTGACCCCAGGAACACAACAGCAGCCAAGGCTGAAGCATCTCAAAACATTTTGTTCTCTACATTCTCCTGATCTGCCATCAGAAAGTAACAAAACCATTACTTTGCAAAGAGAAATATATCTCAAGTCTCTCTCCCCCTTCTTTTGCACAAGCTAAAATCACAACTTATGCCCATTTAATTACCACCCCACATTGATATTCTCCTCAGGTTGTGACAAGAAATAGCAAAAACTGCAGATGATTTTTGTTAATTTGAGCAGTGTACATTTTTCAGCAGTAAATTAGTGTGAGAGCCATCACTGTCTTTAAGAGAGTTTTATCTCCTCTTCAGATTAACACAGACAGCACATTCTCCTCCCTTCCCCCTTCAGGGGCCTCTGGAGGTGTCTCTGTGCACAGGAGCCGACACAAGTGAAGCTATTCGTCTGCCTCTGCCTGGGCACAGCACTATTTCAGAGAGAAATAAGAGGTAACACTCGTTGGCTGTCTGAGAGGTTTTATCTTCAAGCTGAGGCTCCCTTGAATTTAGCTCCCATACTAAACCAGCTCCCACGTGCACCAGGGTCTCCTCCACAATCCCACACACCCAAAAAATGTGAGGCCCGGCTGGGGTAAAGGCAGCAGCACCACACGTGAGGAAAACACACCCCAGAAGGAAGAAAGGGGAGGTCAGCTGAGGGAGTTTCTCATGGTTGGCAAGAGACCCAAGAACACGATAGCCAGTTTCTCCCAAGCAAATGTCCATTGAGGATAATCTGGAAAGACAGAAGTTCTTCACAACTCAAGGCTGATGCAGAAGCCACAATAATAGCAACCATAAAAAATATTTCATGCCTATTTTTCTTCTTCTTTAAAAAAAGTTGAGTATTTTGACTGCTTTCTCCATGTATTCAATAAAGACTAAAAGTGCTGCCTGAAGTGGTCCTGCAGTTCTTTCACACATTTCCACAGCTGCTCTTCACTAGCACTGGTCCTTCCCCAACCCTGAGAAAAGCTGCTGCTTCGAGGAATTAAAACTGTCAGAAAGCTTGCACTAAGACTAGACAGGCAAAGGCAACTCAGCTTTATGTCCTCAACAGGACATAAAAACTGTCCAATCACTTGGAAGCAAAAAAAAAAAAAAAAAGAAAAATTAAGTTTTCCCTCCTGCCCTCCAATTCAGACATTAAATGATCAGATAATCCTCATTAAGGAATTCTGAAAATATTAACACACAAAATCTTCTATCAGTTGTGTGATTTTACTGTTTTGTTTTTTTTTTAATAAATCTTTCTTACTGGAAGTAGCAGGTGATTTAGAAGTGAATATGGCAATATTTACAAAAACCACTGAAGGGCAAGGAAATACAACTCAGGTTACTCCAGACCATGACAGGCCCTCAGACCAAACTCAACAGGATGCAAAGCAGAAAGGCAAGTTGTAGAGGAATGATGGAGTACAAAAATGGAATGGAAATTGGAATAAGAAATATCTTATAGCACAAGAATGCCAACAGCACACTTGCAATAAAAAATGTTTTCTTGACTCTTTAGGCAAAGTCAATAAAACAGGACTAATTAATTTAAATTTCAGTGGAGCATTTAACATAATCCATACTAAGAAGTATTAGCTGAAGTCAAAAAAAAGGTCAAGGAGAGTTAAGAGAAGTCAAGGATTAGAACAGCTACAAATGGTGACTACAGTGATCTATGTTGAAAGACGAATTACTGGGGCACTAGTGATTCTCCTCAGTCAGGTCCATGGTCCCTGCCCTGGCAGACATGTTTCAATGGCACAAGTATGGGAGCTGTCCCCAACTCAAGAGAATGAGCAACAGGTTACTCAAAAGAATGAAACTGCCTTGAAATCGAGACACATTAAATTGAAATTCAAGAGCAGGAAGTGCAAGAGCTATTCAGAATTTAAAATTTAAGACAGCTTAAACTGAAGCAAAAACAAGGAAAGGAACTGGACACTTTCTGTCCCAGGATGACTGTGAACTCCATTGCTCACGCTGCCATACAAGACCTGAGACCTCCTACACACTCTAAGACCTCTTTGGAAAGCCATTGCCAGTAAAAGCCACCAAGGATTAATGCAACTTAAGAAGGCAGCGGTGTGATCTCACATGGTACCCTGGTGCATCCCTAGTTTTTCAGGCCAAGTCAAGGTGAGTTAATTTATGATTGTTGTTTCGAAAGTGGAACAAACATCTGTCATTCACAATGCACAATATTTTAAAGTTTATGGCAGGCAATTAATGGCACTCCAACACTGATCTTCCTCCTGAACTGCATTTACAACTTTGATACCAACTTCGGGGAAAACTTCTGTTCTAGTTTTCATATCTAAGCCGCAATACTCATATTTTAAAGATGATCCTTGGAAGAAAGTCAAGCTGAATTTAAATCAGTAGTTATTTCTAGAAGAGTACACTGGATTTAGAGACATTAAGAAATTAACATAATCTATTTGTTATAGTTATTTCATCATTATAAAGTAACTTTGTATAATATTACACACTCTTTTACTCCCTTTAAATTTAACTGTACTAGTTTTGAATAAATGTGTATTTTGTACTCTGCACAGACAGAGAAGTCTAGATAACATGTGAACAAATGTCTTGTTAGCTATTCACAAAAATATATAGTTTAGACCTGGACTTCTCTTGTGCTTACTGAAAATCCTTAAAAACTTAACAATGAAGTTTCACAAACCAGAGCTGAAGGGAATACATCACTGATTTTAGCAAAGAATGCTCTGAACCCACCAAAGAGAAGACATGTGGCACTGATCAGTCATCCCCATCTCTACCCCATCATAACATCAAGGCCAACACTGGAGCCAAGGCACAAGCAAGGAGATGAGCGGCATTATGCTTTGAGCTTTAAGGGTCAGATTCGCAAGAACTTCACCAACTGGTGATGGAAGATTCCTCCACCATCTGAAGAGATGTCTCTAGTCTTCCTACTGGGAGCGCAGCGAATTGTAGGGAAGCCTGTCGCAGGACACTCTCCTTACATAGGTCCAATCCAATTTAAGTAATACAAACTAAACAACACATTCCCATTCCTGAAGTGTTTGTATGACCACTAACAAATAAGCTGCAAGTTGCTCATTTACAGGCTCATTCTCATCCTTGTAATTCACAGGACATGGTCTCCTGAGAAATTTCCCTACATTAAGAAATCCTCTGTTGACAGACAGCTCTTGGTTGGACTTCACTTCTCTACCACAAAGAACTATTCCATTTGAGCCTTGGCTAAACTCTTGGGCACACGCACAAATTGCTACATTGCAAGAAGTGAAGAAGAAAGCTGGAGCCACCAGGCACACCAAAAAAAAACAGCCTGAAGCTGGTAATACAGCGTGGACACAGCAACTTATGCTAGCACAACTGGGTCACTGCAATACAATCACCCCAATCTGCCCCATGCTCATTCTCACTCCAGCAAGATGGATAAACACACCTCGCTCAGCTGGAGTAACTTCACACACACTACTTCAAGCAAACCGGTACAGAGAAAAATCAAGAGTTTAAAAAGCAAACTGAAACGGATGAGAGAAAGGAAGAAAAAATAGGTTTAGGACCAAGACTCTGTCATCACTACTTAAAAGAAAAGGGGGGAGGGGTTTGCTGACAGGTCTCCATTAAAAACAAATCTAGATAGGTAGCTTAAGAAATAGGGGAAACACTAATCTCTCTCAAAAAACAATAGTTTCCGAAGCAGTTTCAGAGAATGCATGGGTCATGTACGGCAGACATTTGTTCAGTTAAGACTAATGTGTCTGAAAGTCAAGATTTCTAGGATGGTGAGAAATATTTCCCATTTAGATTGAGAGTCTTTTCACATTGTGCCAGGAGCCACTCATTGATCACAGCTGGAAGAAGCCCAAATACCACTTCATTTACCCAAAAAGTGCATGATTCCAGAATGCCAAGACAGCTGGAGAGAGTTTTAACAGCATAGCAAAAGTTAGGAAAAGCAAGAAAATCGAGGACAATAGCAGATTGACTGCCAATGTGGAAATGGGATTTTAAACATGTGCATCCACATTGACACATCTTATTCTACACTGAACAAAAACCTCCTCTTAAAACTTTTCAGCAGCAAAAAAGATTCTACATAAACTCTGCTGAGTAGGAAGACATCCATGTTATCTGCATTGCTAGTGATCTTTTTCTATTCAAAACAGTAATCCAATACAGAACCAAATAAAGAAATAAAAGTAATTTAGATCACTCTTCTCCAGACTAAGTATTTTGTCAGGTTCTGTAACTGTGATAATGCAATAGGATATGGTTGTTGCAAACACACCTGTTTGTAAAAACAGGCAAATTTACCTTCTGTACTAGCCACACAATTTAAAACCAAAAAGTATATTACTTTGAGATCGTGCTTACAGCATTTCATGCATAGATTTATTTCCAAGATGATGAAAGTTCATATATAATTGGAAGAAAACTCATTGAAGTAATTTTTCCTACTGAATCTACAGAACGGAGGTTATCCCATTGTATTGCTGCATAGGTATTGCTTTGATTTTTCCCAAAAGAGAGAAGATACTATGACTTACTCATACTCTGGTAGGGGAAAAAAGTCCAAAATGCTTTCACAAGCATTTTTTACAGTGCTTCCATGCTTGAACAATACAGCTTTTTATGGTGCAGTAAATTTTTATCATGCATTCAATAGATTTTATTCCCGTAGCCATTTACAGAAATGTGGGTAAGATTCTTTTTATCTCTCATTTTGAACTGCTCTGAGGAAAAACAAAAAAGCATATCCCAATTTAGGCTAACATAGACAGGCAGAGTTTGAGAGATCTTACGGATAAAGTGTCTTCGATTTCAGTCTAGTGTGGGTCTCTTACACTTTGTCTAACATGAAACTTTCCTCCAAGTAAGGATATTTGACTCATTTGTTTATAAATGAAAAAAGCTGCTCAGGGTATTCAGTAGTCAATAATCAGGAGAAGACAAGAAGCATGATAAGTTCACACTACATTGAACCAGCCAGCTTCTTCCAAGGACATAACCATAATACTTTTTCTATCCCTTTAGCAGCTGGCAGAAGATAACTGCCATAATTTATTATCTTATTTATCTACTTTTCTGCTTAGAACATTGGTAGGTTTTAGTATTTAGTACAGCTATGGGAAAACTAATGAGTCAGCTATGGGCCATCAGTGCAAAGAGATCAATATTTTAGCTAGCATAAAACTGGAACGTTCAGTAATCAAAACTACAGATTACATACAGCCAGTCCAACAGCAAGCATTTTTTCTTAATACATTTTACAGCTACATTTAATACAAGCTTATGCAAAACAGATTATTAACATTAGAATCCGTCTGCTCACTTATTTACACTGCTTTAATAAAATTTGTCTTTTGAGGAGTTCCCTTCTCAATGCTTAAAATAAAATACATGCAATGAAAAAGTCACACTTTTATTTTTTAAAAAAATCACCCAGTAGATCAAATTCAAAAAAAAAAAAAAAAAAGGAAGTAGTTCTCTTCCTCTAGGGAAAAAAATTAAAGTGGTAGCAGGTATTTCCCATTAAAAAAATCTTGACTTAGAATATTCAAATTGAAAATACAAGCACACTTCCCACAGCACAAACAAATTCCTTTTCCATGAACATTTGTTTAGTCTGGGTTTACTTGTTCATAGTTTTATGGATTGCTCACTTGCAAGGACTGTGGTTCAGACAGACTCAATTTTTTTTATCTTTTTGAAATTTGGGGCTATTTAGTCCTTCACTTGCAAAACTGTAATGTTTGGTTTTTCAAAGGAGCCAAAGTTTGTTTTCTGGTATGTGATTTACAAAAGTTATCATAAGGATGTCAAAACTCTGGAAGGTTAGCATGCTTCTCAACTGCTTGGATAGTCTGAGAAATAATTTTAAAGGGAATCAGACATGAGACTCCTTTTGAATCTTCCAAAAATCTTATCTGGAAAACTACTACACTTCTAGAAAGATAGGTAATAAGAGGGAAATAAAATGAATGCAAAAGTGATATTTTTATTTCAAAGGCGAACTTGGAAAAAAAAACCTACTTAGAATCTGAAGATACCCAATACAAAACAATTTTCATCATTACTGTGTTCCAGCTTCAGGGCACACTGCACCTCCAGCCATAAAGAACTCCTACTGACATAATCCAAGACAAAACCATAGTGGCGAGCAGTTTACTGACCTACAGTTGCGAATTCTGCCATCTGGATTATTATAAAGCCATAGCAGTCCAAAACATTACCATGAGATTTCAGATCAGATCCCCTAAAAAACTGCAATCATGTCACTTCCACATCCAAAGGGACAATGACTCACCAATCATTTTTTGCTAAAGCTTTTCTGTAGCAGAGGTTTAACAACTATGCAGCAAACTGCTTCGTTAGCGGGTTGGCCCGTTCACTCTAAGTAACCCAGCAGACAGTCACTGTTCGATGTTTTCAGCGGCAAAGGACCCATTTTTACTTAGAAGATACAGGTACAATTTGTAACACAGTACAAATATCAACTGTGCACTGAGAAAATAAATCATACAGATTTATTTTTCCCTTCCAAACATTCTATGGAGCAAGTAGCAGGAATTCTGCAGAGAGCAAGACTGTGTTTTAGATTTAGCACTTCTCTTACCCCAAGTGCAGAATATGAGAAACTGCCAAGCAAAGTAGGCACAAAGCAAACAGGAAAAGCAGTGAAGCACATAAGGAAACAAAGGAAAACTATTCTCTCCTTACTACCTCTGCAAATAAAGAGGGTGATTTTGAGCAGGGGGTAAAATATCAGGGGCTTTGACTCAACTCCTGAAATCACAGAATCCTAGAATCATAGAACAGTTTGGGTTGGAAGGGACCTTAAAAGGCCATCTGCAATGAGCATGGACACTTGCCACTACATCAGGTTACTCAGAGCCCCATCCAACCTGACCTTGAAAGCTTCCAAGAATGGTTCATCTACCACCTCTCTGGGCAACCCATCTGAGTGTTTTACCACATTCACTGTAACCCTCTTCTTAATATCTAACCTAAAGCATTATCTCCCTTCTCCACTACAGGAGTAAGCTTGGATGACTGGCCTACTCAAGAGAAATTTGAGATTATCTTTACTGTCAGTCTTGCCCACCCTTCAAGATATGCTCTATCAATTTTCACCTCAACTCCCACAAACTGCATCAGGCTCCTTTCTTTTCCTTAGAAACCTTCATACTCTTTACATACCCTCTGCTAGTGCATGTACTGTACTGTACCACAAAACCAGTTGTATTTCAAATGGCACAACTTCCCAGCACTGGTCTTTCCACACAAGTATCTTAAACCCTTGCTATTTTTCCACCTTTCAGACTCTCCCCACACTAAGCTTGCCCTCAATAAGGAGATGTACATCTTAATCTACCAACATTCAATTCTTGTTGAGAAACTTTGTTTCAGCTTATAGTTTCCCACATAAAACATTCATACAATATTTTGACTTAAAAAATCTTAGAAGACACAAGTTAGACTAAGCTGCAAGAAACCAAAACCAGTGTTTATTATCCACCTTATCTAACTTTCTACATTACGTGCAGATGACAGATATGCTAGCAGGGATTGGATGTATTCATACCTGTAATATTATGAATTATTTACCTGATATGGTCTCTGCTCGGCAACCACCAGATTATCCAGGACAGGACACTAGTCAGAAGCCCCGGTAGTGCTCCAGACATGGTAAAACTTTTACAATAAACCCTGTTAAAGCCTCTCAGATGTGAATCTTACCACTATACGGTCCGAAAAAGCCAAGGAAATCACTAGGTAAGATATGTTATCTGTGTCAAAATAAGTTTCACCAGCCTTCCCAAATTACATGTTAAGAGCCAACAGTAGTTCCTTCACCCATCTTTTTCTTTAAAATGCATTTTTAGCATCCCGCTGTATATCCAGTTGCATTAGACACCACAGTTCAGCTTGACCCTAAATATAATATGAAATTGATCAGCATGTTTCCAAATCTGAGGGGAAAAGGTTTTTTAGGAAACAGTGATATAACAGTCCCATTATTTAACTTTCCTGGACTCTCTGAGGCTGGGGAATCAAACACATTCCTTAGGTGAATTGAGTTGATTTGGCCTTTCAGGACTTAAAGGATGATTGGGGCAAAGAAAACCAAACAAAGGACAGATTTAAAACTGTGATATGTGAATACTCCAATTGAGGCAAAACTTGGGAATGCCACATATAAGACAGAAGTGCTCTCATTTATGTCCTTAGTACTTTTGCTCTGTGTGAAATACTGTCAGCTTAGTGGTCAGAGTAAAAAAAACCTAAAAACCATTAGTTTAAACAGTAATGCAGCATGAATATACTTCACTGCAAGATTGGAACAAATATTACTGGATTATTGTTATTACTAAAGATCAACATTCACTGATATTTCCTTACCAACTGTAATTCCACTAAAGTCCCAGGCACTCACAAATATGGGTGCTGAACACAGATGAGAGCTGAGGAACATTTCTCTGTCACCATGATAAGCTTTACCAACTAACACCACTCAGGTATTTAATTATATCTGGACATGCACTGCTACACCCTTAAGGCAGAATGTGAAAGTAGTGCAATAGAAAATGATATTATGAAATTTCTCTCTGTACCTGGGCAGATGGTAAACAGCAACTGCAGCTTATTACAGCACTCATAATTGTCTCCATCACCTTGTGTTTCCCCATCTGTCTTTTGTGTCCACCTGTTTTCTCACCTTAAACCGGCAGATCTGCTACAACATATATGTAGTATGTTAAGTGCAATGAAGTCTCAGTCTTTACTTAGAGATTTTATAATCTATGCAAAACAAAATATAAATCACATTTAATCAGGACTGTGCGTAGACTATTTTAAAACGTATGTTATTAACATCCACAAATCATGTTAGGTTTTCTTGATTTAGTTATTAAAGGAAATAAGATTTTTAGTGCTCCCTTGCCTTCAAATGCAAGACTTTTACATCACATTGAAGAAGAACGGCTAACATAAAGAATTCAAGATAGACACTATCTTTTTCATTATCTTGCCTCTCCACTTCCTCCAACACTACTTAGTCTTCAGGTTTGCCTCATTCCATAAACCTCAAGGATTAGTGTTGGTGCACAGAACAAAACTCAGGAACCAGCAACTTAAATGTATTTTGGAGCTGAAATGCTTCACTAGATTCTACTGGACTCAGCCCAAAGCATGTGCAGACAGAAGATTCCCATTGTTTCTGTGACACAAAAGTCTCCATTGCTACAGTGAAAAATGAGGTGTTTATTTTTATCCTGTTGCTTCCTCGTTGTCATTGTTGCAATTACAGTAAGTGCTCATCTCCTACAGTTTCTCTGGTGTTGTTTGGCAGCAGCTGCAGTCTGCAAAGAAAATACTCATTTACTGTGCCACTGGGTGACACCGCTGTGAAGCAGCACATCTCCTTTGTGTCCCAACCTTCTTTACAGTTCACAAGTCCTCATTAGTTGTGTCCTGGGTGCTGTGCTGTGTAAGAAAACAGAACATCAAATGCACAACCTTTACTTCCAGATCAGACACCACCTTATTGCTGAGCCATTACCAAATCACTCTGCTAAAATATCACTCTACATTAGTGAAATACATAGCTAAGACATATGAAAGCAAGCCACAGATCCCATAGAAAACATTTTTTCAGTTGTTTTAATAAGCAGTTAAAAAGGAAGCTGCATGTGTCAAGCCTTTTTATCAGTCTGTTTTTTTCAAATGCAAACTGCTAACCTCTAGCTGAGGCAAGCTTTATGCTTAAAAATTCACTACTGTCCTTGCCTGTGAATCATTTAATGAAGGTTGTGATAGTGGAGCTATTTACTCTAATGCCACCTAAGATTCCTTTCAAATTATATCTGTAAAGCAACTTTTATTCTGAGTGTAAGTTTAATATCCTATTATTCCACTTCTCTACAAATATTTGTTCAAGAAATAAATACTTCAGAAATGCCAAAGCTTAAAAACTGGAGGATATTGTTTCTTTCGGAGCCTCCAGCAATGTATTTCCTAAATAAATAGAAATTTTAATAAAGCTTTTCATTGACCCAACATATTTCCGAAAAATAATATATTCATGAAGGCAGAAATGCAAATTTCAGCAAATGGGGGTTACATAACACAGTAAATAAAAAGCTCAGCAGACAAATAGCAAGCTCTGAGAATAAAAGGCATCTAAAAAAAACCAAACAAAAGGCATTACTCCAAATAGGCATCTTCTGAAATTCCTTTTTATTCTCTAAATATCAATTTCCCCCAAAACATTTCATGGGTTTGTTTGTTTACTACTTCTATATATACTACTTATAGTGTTATTGTTTATTAGAATCATGACTTTTTTTAAATTCTTTTAAACAAGAGTTTATCCCAGTGAAACTGGGAAAAGGTACAAACAGAGATGAAAAACAAAAAGGAAATAAAGATTTAATAGTAAGGTCCAATCAGAAAGGGAACAAAATTAAGATGTAGCACACAGAGCAGTAGAGCTGTGTTTTGAATTACAGCATTAGCTCAGCAGAGACCAAATCAACTTCCATAGGCAAGAAATGGGGCAAAAAGAGGGGAAAAAGAAGAAAAAAACCACCTTTTTTCAAAAGCAAGACGGTAGTACAGAGCTAAACCGTAAAGCTGTCTTTACTGAAAGACTTTCCTGTTTTATACACAGGAAGGTTATAAAAAAATGCTAGGCTGGAGGTAAACAAATGAGCAAACAAATGTGAGAGGCACACAAAAGGTTAAAGGCACATCAGCTGAGACAGGAATACATGGAGTATAAGGGGACACACAAGCAGAGATAAACAGAAAGTTAAAAGATTTAACATCTGTTAAAAGCAGATTTGAATGTTTGCGCGTACAGTCAATGACAAAGATGCTTGGTTGTTTATAGCAACTACAATGATCACTTTCCTTTGGATTTATTTGGATGGTCTGAGAAAAGCTCCCAATTTTGGACCATTTTAATATAACTATCATTGTCATGTAATCCAAAAATAATTAACAAAAGAAGGTAAAAAAATAAAAGGGGATTATTTAGTACAATTTTTAACAAAACATAGTGTGCCATTATCAAACTACTGCAAAAAAAAACAAACTCAATTTTCAGGACAGCAAAGTGAAATTCAAGGACAGAAATCAGGGATATGACATTGAATAAACTTTTTAATAAGTAAGTAATAAACAAAAAGCCCAAAATTCCTACAGAGTTTCTGATTAAGTATATTATGCTATTTAGTGGTTGTGTGAAATAAAGGTTTATTCAATTCCTATGAAAACTAACAGATTGTAACTTTCCTACTGAATGTTCTTTTCTCGTGGTTTGGGTTTTTTTATTGCCATCCTTGGCCATTAATGGTCAATAACGTCTGATCTGAAACACAGAGGAAGAAATCTCATTTTCTGACCCCCAGGCGCTACGAAAGCTGATAGGAAAAGCAGAGCATATTCCTGTTATAACATGCTAAAGAAATCAGACTCAAGTAAAAACAGAAGTAAAAACTATCAGTTTGCATTTCAGAAAAGCAGTTTTTTGGGAACTGCAAATACTACCCACTCAGAGTAGTAGCAGACAAGATTCAGCTTTAGTCTGAGGTCCCTGAAGATTGCATTTCATTTTCTCCAGGAACGTGTCTCTCTGGACCTGCACTTTGCAGATGTGGAGTATTAGTGTCATAAGCTCTGGCATATACTGCCTTGGATACTCTGAGCATGAAAAATTAGAGCCCCAAAAGGGCAGGCTGAGAAAGTAAGCAACTGGAGACCAGACTGGAGGACAGATCACCTTCATTAGAAAAGATCATTTACCAACAAATGTGAAATTCTTAAGAATATATAACTAAGCAAAACAAATCCTGTAGGATATAGAGTTTCCTGAATAAATAACCATTAGACAGCAACTTACTGGGAACTATACAAGGAACTGAAAACAGGGACCCAAGTGAGAAAAAGTCATGATACAAGTTGGCTAATGGAACTAAAATCAAACTAATTCCTACGACTGCATATAAACAATAGCAGTGCATTTGTTACGCAGGAAGAATAATGGATTGCCGAATATCTGAATGTGCTTTCAGAACAATATAGCATAGTAACAAATGGAGCCCAAGGAAAATAGAGCAACTACCATCAGGTGACTCAGTGGGATGGAAATTATCTGGAACAACATTTGGTGTAAACAGTAACAAAGGACATAAAAATATCAAACAGGACAAGATTCAGCAGGGGTTGACCAAAGATACCAGGCCAAACCTATTTTTGCAGTCATCAAAGAAACTGTTTTAAGAACAGAAATGCAGAAAGACCTGTTGTTCAATAAAGCTTTCGATACAGTGCCACACGGAAATTCACTTCAGTTGAAGAAGAGGCACTAGTGTAATTTAGCTACCAGTCATCTAGCTGTACTGAACATAGCATGGAGGTGTTACTGCAAGCGTAAGAGCAGGACTGCTGAGGAGGTTACACGTCCCTCAAGCACAGCCTAAAAAGGCCTGTAGGCGGCACAAGCAACCGATAGCGTAAGTAGCCTATGAATGAACCTCCCGAAATAACACCAGCAGCTGCCACTGTGCGATTTGAGACTCCCTAAGCGTAACGGGAGACAGAAAAGAAGAAGCCAATAATCGTCCGTGGAAAGGTATGGTCATCTGAACAGTTGGAGGGAGGAGGGAGCTGTTGACAAAATCAAGTCCTATCTACTTGTTTGTAGCAGAAAAGAGCAAAAAAGTGAAAATTGTACACAGAGAGGAGAGGAACTGCAAACACACCTCAAGAAGCTAAACTTGCCTGGTTGGTTGCTGCCCATCTCCAGGTCCTCAGCTGCTCTCAGGATTATCTGCCTCCAGCTATGATTGTTTGCCTCCAGTCCTGCTCAGTGAATTCCTACCAAGAGGCTCAGCACAGCCCAGCTCTTCCTGGCACAGCCCTCCTGCAGCTGCTTCTTTAAGAGGAGTCAGTGTATCCCACTGGCTCGCTTCTCAAGCTGCCCACTACCCACATTTATCACTCTGGCAACTGAAATATCAGTCTTGGTACTGCTGTTTTCAGAATCCAAATTACTTGCCTTTGCACAAAGACTAGGTTATAATTTTATTTGATGAGGAAAAATATCAGGGAGGAAGCCACAACCTGGAAAGACCTGGAAAAAACAAAAAGGGATGAAAAACTGAGGATAAGAGGGCAAGCCCCTTTATCAGTGATAAAGTGTTAATTTATGTAAGAGTGAAGGACATTTTTCACAAAATGGGAAGGCTGTTAACAGGAACTTCCAAGAATTTCAGCTGTGATTTTTACCGCTACACACATTCCCAAGAAATTTTGAAACAAGGGTGAATAAGGGAGGGTAGAAAAATCTGTCAACCACAAACTTACTGGGAAGAATCACAGTGATACTGAAGAACTTGATAATAGAATGATGTCCTGAGTTACAGAAAACACAAAACAATGCAGAAAAATGATTATACAGCATTATCCACACACTCATGAATTTTATACTACCTATATGACCCACATACAGACCTCAAATTACTGTGCATAATTTTTCAAACATGAGCTAATTACTTAAGTACAATAAAAAGGAAATAAATCAAGAACAAAACAGAGCACTAAACAATATCTTTATTCATGATACACTGATTCTGATAGCTACATCTGCTCTGATCATCTTGCCTCAGGGACATGGACACTTTACAAGAGATACAGAACAAAGCAAATCAGATAATTCAGAAGTATGGAGCAACTTCAGTACAGAGCAACCATAAATAAATCTCACAGGTTAAATATACCACAGGGATGAGGGTGTGTAATACAATAAACCCTCCAAAAACCTCTTCTTCACATGACATAGAATCAAACAATATGCCCCTAAAGTATCATGGGTAAATCAGATACTTAAGTTATTTAGATTTTAAAATGAAGCCTGCAGAGGAACAGGTAGATATAAATTAAATATCAAATAAAAATTGGTAAATTGTAAAGCACAAGACATTTTTAATCATTAGAGAAATAAAAGTATGGCTTCCCAAACAATAATTCAGGCAAGAAGCCTAAGTCTGTCCCAAGATGAAACTAAGACAAAGAGGGGGCAGAGAGAAAAAAAAGAAAAAGAAGAGATGATGTTGTTTCTACATGCAACCACAGAAACCTGAATCCTGAGACCCGAGTCCATTCCAAGGCTGTATTCCTAAAAAAAATTGCCATGACAAAACTCTTAGATTTCAACAGTTCCTAACAAATATGCAGCAAATCCATGAACTTCAACCAAATACAGGAAGGAGTTAAAAGAAGAGAGATGAAGGAAAAAACTGTGATGGACTGCACAGTGACAAATATCCTGGTTCCACAGAAGATTCAGTGTGACCTTGCAGAGTAGAAATAATAGTTACATTCAGGAAGAGAGATAAGGATACAAAGACTTGACAAACCCAATATTGTTTCAACACAGATCTGATACTGGAATCTTCTTGCCTTCTGGCTGTATTCTAGAAATATACCTTTTTGTACAATAAATTTTACTTATGGAACTATTCAATTCAAGCTATGCTATTTTCTAAACTACATCAGATAGCTAATAACATTTAAAATTTTGTGTCACTGCCCAGAACTGGAGACTTAATTTCTCCCTTCCCTCCAGTGATGTACCTACATTTCAAGGACTAGAAAGTGACATCAGCTGGTCTATCTTCCCTGTAAAACTCGTGGCAGATTTTATTACTAAAAGAGACCTTAAGGAAGTCTCCGAATTCTTACTACTGCAATTCCTGTGCCATCTGGAAGTATTGGCTGCAGAAACTTTCCCTGTTTTTTTTCCCTATCACCAGCACTGGCAAACAGTCCTGAGTAAAAGATCAAACACTTGACCTGACTTGATAGTTTTACTTGATCCTAACAAATCCTCAAGTAAAATACTGAAAAACAACTGCTTAGCTCCCAGAATCCCATTACTGGCCAACTTTGCAGATGATCCCCATTTGGCTGATACCACCAGGCAGCATCATCTTCAGTCTTGGAAAGTCACACATGCAGCTGGAGTAGCATGGTTTCATATTGCTGTGGATGCCTAAATTCTATGAAATACACTGGTGTGGACTGTTCAAGGTTAACTGTACACTGTAAGCTCCACTTCTGGATGCACTGATTGCCACTGAGCATGCTGTGAAACCATTTTTCATTTTGATTCCAGCCTTTTGTTTTAAGAGCTTTGAAGAACAGAATTTCAACTGCATATCTAATAGGAGCTTTGGGTATTCAAATTTTACATCTGAAGATTCATAAGTAAATTAGAGCAAACAATTATAAATCCTTGTCTCCTTTAAAGTAGAAGTCACATTACAGTAACATCTTAATATCAAAAATGAGACCTGCATTACTAACTGCATAAACACGCAGTGAAAAGACACCGACCTTGTAAGAGAGAACAGTACATTTAGAAGACACTGTATCCCACTGTTTGAAGTAATCTCATAAGGCAAGGACTAATGAGAGCAGTAAGTCATGAAGAGATTCCCCCAAAAGCCTGTCTAAGCACAATGCACTCTTTCTCATTTGCAGGGAAAGGAAGACAACCTGGTCCTGAGGAATGCAGCATCGAGCTGAAGAGGACAACAGTCACAGTCCCTTTCAGTGCAAGAAAGACATTACCGAGCGTATGCTGTTAATCACAATACTGGGACATTCCTCCATGCTGAAAGCCTGCCTTAATCACTGTCAGGAGTCTACTGGGTCAGAGGAAACCAACTGTAACAAACTATGGACAAGCAGACTGTTTACCATAAGTATGTGCATACACATTTGTGGGTATGCATATACACATACTCATCTAATTTATACTCTACGAAGAATGAAAGGAAATTGATATGGTAGATCACGGGCATTTTGTGCTGAATAAACATCAGTGTTAATCAGTAATAAGCAGAAAGGAAAGTTACTCAACAAAAAATACGTGCTATAAACGTATCATTTACACTAAGCCACAAAATAGACCATCAGCATTACAGAGTGGATCTGATCATTCCTATCTATCATGTTTTGGTGGTGGGCACACCAGAGCACTCTCAGAGCATACAAAATGGATTCCTGTTGGACGAAACAAGACTTTCAGATGCCCTAGGAGTGCACCTTACATGCTCTGACTGCCGATGGACAGGACACCGTAACAGACAGGATCAGCCCCAACGTCAAACCCCACACCTGTGTAGTGTAGACATGGCGTTTGCTCTATAGATCTACTCTTACTGCATTACACTACTTCCCTCTGCAGCCACAGACAGATTATTCTGTTCTTCCACTCTATCAGGAAGAAAGGAGACAGATTACACAGATTTTAAGTGTCTTGCCAGTTCATATGTCCCCACTTGTCCCCTCACAGTGCCAGCTTGGTATACAGTATTTTGCAGAACACAGCCTGCCTACATGCTGTCACATACGGGAGAAAGTGTTAACATAGTGATCTATATTTTAGTGGAAACAATCATTTAAGGGCTGGAGACCACTGACAGCATCACGCAGTATTTGCCAGCCAAATTCATGCACACACCAAAAAAAGCCTTGCAACACGTTGACAAAGATTATTCTTCCAACTGTAACATTAGTTCCCATGAAACTAATCCATAATCACTTGGCTCATCACAAAATTCACTCTTATGTACATGGTCTGCTGAAGTATCCAACAGTAGACACTAAATAAAATAGGATCTGAGGATTTTGAAGAAACAAAGGCAATACACCAGAGATGGAATTTATTCACACATGAATGAGACACATCTGTGCTACCAGGGTGCCCTGCCAGAAAGGCTGATACTGATATATCTAGAATTAAGCAAACTATGTTAGGACATGCCCTTATTAGATCTCAAACTGGATCCTGACATGGTAGATAATTCCCAAGAAAACGAAGCAATCCTGGAATAGGTAGAGAGTGAGCATGAAAGCTTAAAAATGTTCTTAAGGACCAGATCCTCAAAGCTGTCATTTTTCCTAATGCAAAGTGAGAAGAGCATTTCAGATTACTAAAACTCTTGGTGTGTTTTCTATGGGCAGCAGAGTCTGCTTTGTCAGATTTCTATTCTTCCATTTATATTTTGTCCATATAAAACATGTTATATAGTCAGAAAAAAATAATTCAAATTGCATATTTTTAAGCTTAATCTGATTACACATGAGCATCCTGTAATGGTAAACAGTCAAGCAAGCACTGGCCTTTAGAATCTACTTATACAATCAATCTCTATCCTATACAGTGAACACACTTCAAGTCACATATTCATGAAACACATGACAGTATAACCCTGCAGAAATGGAAAGCTATGCTCCTATCAGTGAAAACGCTTGTCACTATTTCCAACAAAGGCACTAGTTCAGAACTCTCACCAGACTTCTCTCCCAACAAACAAGGCCAATAAAAATATGCAACAACTGATGCTTCTTGCACAAGGGACACCCAAGATGCCAGAGCACTCGGTGAGAGGGCTGCGCTGGCTCCCCACCAGCTCCCACAGTGCAGTGGGGTCACCCCACATTCTCTCTCCCCTGTCTCACACCATCTCAAGGGACTTGGCTTGCACATGTGATGGGGGGACCTACAAAGCCCACAGTGGATCCCTGCAGAAGACACACTTTAACTGCAGAGAAATATGAGGTGGAAATCAGCCAGGTTAAGTCTCATTCAACATGCAAGACATGGGTAACTTTGACACCACAGTACAGAAGCCAATGCCCGCTCACCTTTTTAAACTGAGAGGACAATCACCAAATGTTTGATGTAAGGATTCAGAATAGGAATGGTAGATTTTCTGCTGTTACTTCTAAGAAAGCCAAAAACAAACTATGCAGTCAATCTGCAAACTGAATAAAACACTTGAGCTACACATCAGGTCTTGATCAACAAAAAGATCACTTAGCTTTCATAATGTGTGTGTGTGTGTATATCTATATATTTATTTCTGTACAAATCATCTCCTCTTGACAAAATTAACAGCAAGAACAAGAGCCTATTTTTTTTAAACTCATTAAAAGCTCCAGGCTGAATAGGGAAAACCAAGAATCTATACCAGAAGATGCACAGTTTTTCTTTCGTCTTATAATCTTCTTAAATATCAATAACTTCTATTAAAAACAATTTTCTCATATGGAATCACATTTTCATCTAATTAAGAAAACATCATACCTAGTTTTCAGTTTTGTTTTGTGCAGTTAAACTTCCAACCATTTAATCAGCTACATTTTCAATACTAATGAGTGGAAAAGGTCCCAAATTAAACTCGTATTATACCACGAAGGCAGCAACTTGCTTGCAATGACACAGGTTTAGGGGATGCAAAGCAGTATTTGTTTTTGTTTACACAAAAGGTTATTCTGCTGCCTCTTAAATAGCTAGAGCTAAAGGTAATTTAAATAAACTAATTCATGTCTCTATGTTCATCACCGGGGATAGGAGAAGGTGTGAAAATAAGAACAGCGTTTTAAGACTAGTTCTCGGCCTACAATGAACTTGAGGGTCTGGGAATTTTTCTAAGGACCCACCCTGGCTCTACCATTTAATTTCTATTAAAATAAACGCATCGTTTAAAGGAATAGGGACTTCACTAAATGCTCCGAAAATACAATCAAACCTGTGTGGTTCTATGTAGTACCTCTAAGTACCCCTTTAAAACACTGAAGTACCACTTGAAAAACTCCTCAAAACAAGTAGAGCAGCACTTATAAAGCACAATTTGCCTTCCAAGGTAAGCACAGTATAATGCTCTTGACTTGGTTCTTAGTTTGTTTACTCAACACAGGGACAGGTAAGTCCTCTACTGAATCAGCACACCATGACTGAGGAAAATTTGTTCTAATTGTTCTATGGAATAAAGAAAATCGCAGCAGAGTAAGTTACGCTGTTTAAGACCAACAAGGGGAACATTCACCACGTCATCAGTCCCTTGTTTTAATGATACATCATTCCTTCAAGTAAATGAGTCAGTAAAATTAACTTCACATATTTGATCATGAGTACTTCAGGTTTTCTCAGCCACCCTTCTACAGAGTCATGTGTGTCACTAGCAAGTGTATGTGCTGTAATGAACATGGAAATCATTTCATTTTGGTGCTGAAATCCATACAAACTCAGGAAAACCAAAGAAAATCCCTTTTGTTTTAAACTCATTTGCACACAAATATTTCAAAGCATTATAAAGAATGAAGCATGTACAGGGATGAAGACTCTTTTTAAAAGTGATAAATTACCTTAAAGATCCTTTTACTTAACCAGCTTCACAACAATTTTGAAATGTAACTATTCCTGTAATTCCTTAACCTCTTTGAAAGAAAAATAAGTTCTTTTGCTGTTTTCATAATAAAAAGCATTAAAAAAATACATTTTCTACTTTAGAGGCAGTCCAGTAATTCTGAAGGTTTTTGTAAGACTGTATTTTTTTTTAAATATACTCACCATCATCCCCAGTCTCCTGAAGACAGCACAGTATCAAGCCATACAGGAAAAATGGCAACCTGAAGAAGCAAAACTCTGGTCCCTTTTACTTAACTTTTAAGTCTAAAATCTCAATTCAATCATTTGCACCTGCATCTAAACCAGTATACACAGTTGTCTGCACCAGTTTCAATTTCTACTTGAAGCTGGACGCAAAGTCAAGGAAAAAAGGAGCAACTCAGTAATCCTAAAATCCATACCAGAACTCTTCTGAAATCAGCAGCACTATTTGCTTTTTTCCTGCATCACTGCAGTAGAAGAGATGATGGATTAAGCAACTCCAGAGCAAGTCTGTGTGTCAGGCTTACTCACTTTTTCTTATCAGACCCCTAATGACTGGGGACAGCGGTGTCTCGGCTTAGGACAATTTGAGGTTGGCTGTGTTGCCTCTCATGTTCACGCCACATTAATGTATAAAGCTGTTCAATCATCAGCTCTAGAATTTTTGCAGAGTACAACCATAAGGTTTTTGTCTTATCAAAGTGTACTGCTTCACCCTGAAGTGCCACACCATAAATCAGGAGCTGACTGCTGAACATGTGAGGCATCCAGCAGTGGTGGCTGTGCTGCAAGGTGAAGTCACTGTGCTGAACAGTTGATGCCTGGGAGCCCTGACTATACTTTGGGATGCTCCTGATACTCCTTAGTGTACATACCTATCCATCAGGTGTACTACCAATCTGCTACATAACCGTATCAAAACAGAATCAGGAAGGACTGCAAAACACCATCTGATCCAACTTCTCACAGCAAAGGGAAACAACAAGAGATTATCTAGCACATTGTCCAGACACCTCTTGAAAACATTCAGCAGTGGGGAACCTTGCTCCAGTGACTGATTGTTCACCAAATTGATTGTTCTCAAAATACTCACTTTTAAAAATATTTTACCTTGATACTGTGCGGGTCTGAGAGTTCCAGTAGAGATCAAGCGCTTGCTTAAATGAATGACAGCCTTTATCCTTACAGTTCTGCCATTTAAGACACAGAACAGCAGGCAAACCTTAGCTAGGCTGGCACACTGGCAGAGCCTAGAGCTCCTCCTGCTGCAAGAATTTCCACGCTGAAACCAAGATAGTCTCAAATGACAAACTACAATCCTCTTCACTGCACTGCAACACTCAATCAAAGCTGCCAGTTTCACTGGCACAGAACTGAAAACTGCTGCGACAATAACCTGACAATAATTCTGGGCATAAAAGCACCACATTTTCAAATCAGAAAGTATTCAACAAATATACATTGTACTTGCTAAAATATTTCTGTGACCTCTATGCAAATATTTCACAATGTGTGAAAATACCAGAGGTAATTATAGTTTGAATCATTACCACAAAGTCAATACCTACTACTAGCTCTTCCACAGCAGCTTTTGATAAAAGATTTCATTAATTTAAGTTTCAACAAATGGCCAAAAGTCTAAGAAGTTATGCACACTTGCAGGCTGAATAAGTATGCAAAATATATCATGGATTATATCAATAAAACTATTTGCAAATGCCAAGTCCAAATTTTCCATTTGTCATTTTAATTACACAGAATTAATAAAATAGTAATTTCAAACCCTAGGAACACAATCCAATGTTGATTTTGAATAACGTTTTTACTATTCTGCCAATTAAAATCTGTTTTTTAAGCTATGACAAATATTTTTTTTAGAATAATGAAGGGGTTTAATACAGTACAAATCTTTTCTTTTTGCATCTCTAGACCTCATTTGCTACATCACTCAATGATTTTAAAAACTACCAAAAATCTTTTACGCATTTTGTTAAAAGACAACAAAGACCATCTGAGACATCCTAGACAAATGTTAAAGCTGTACTTGGAGGACATATTGGCATCACCATGATCCAGGTCACAAAAATTTTCCATCTCAGAATAAAAAAGGAGGATTTTGATATACATATTTCAAAACTGTGGTTATTAACAAATTATTTTTAGTTTTGGAAGACACAGTCACACACAAACTTTGGCCTACCTTACCACTGTGTCACGCTCTTGAATGGTAAGGTAACACAATGTGAGGCCTTGTATAGGGGACGCCTAAATTAGAAACTGAAAACAATGCTATAAAAATTTACAGGAAAGTTTAGTTTTGCCTTTTTACAGACCTTTACCAAGTTAAGTTAATCTTCAACTCTCTTTAAAAACAGACAGAATACAGACGCTTTCTATTTTACAAGGATGACGTATTGAACTTTTTCAATCTGCCACTCAAACACCATAAAGCACAAAAGCATTTCTTCTCCATACAAATTTGAGTTGTTCATGTTTGTTGTGAAACAGATTTTAAACAAGCCAGTGCAAATAACATATGTTCAATTTCATTGTGATTAATTTTGGCTTGTTTTATGCAGAAAAACAAGCATCTGTATACACTCAAGTTAAAACAGATATTCACATGTAATTTATACTCTGCTCACTAATCTCTTTTCACCTGCATTGAATATTTGAAATGACCTTACTCTTCGAATAACAGTACTGGTATAGCTTGTTTGTCCAGTCACTCCACCAATATATGAGGCTGAGCACTCACTGCTCACAGGAGGACTCACACCTTCTGCATTTTCCTGACACTACTGTGTCATAGCCACAAGCCACTCTACCTTATCCTTTCACCGAAACACTTTTCAACACCTAATTTGTAAACGGATCAACTGTCAGCACTGAAAACAGCACTGGAAATTATTGATATTCCCCTTGAGAATACCACTTAATAGGTTTATGAAAATTATGTACCTTTTATTTACTGCCCTAACCAAATCTAAAGGGAACAGGTTGTCAGTAACAGCTCCGTTCCCCAGTCACATGCTCAGCTCACTCATTAGGGTGGTTGAGCGCAGCACTTAGACTGTCATTCAAGAAATAATAAAGAATCTCTTGGGATATATTGCCAAGGCAAGTATACTCATGGAGTCTTCACAAAGTACAAAATTACAAACTCAATTATCTGCTAAAAATCTGGACAAGCAAAGTGCTTTAAAACTTTAGGGTTACTTGAAGTACGTCTTCACACTCAAGTCAATGCAAGGAAATGCACCAATAGGTACTGCAAGATGGCTCCTGTCATGGCCATTGAGAAGCATTTCTGAGATGAGAATCATCACGTTTGGTTATACAAATGTATTTTATATATTACCTTTAAACTTTCCTGTTAGAGATGCAAGTATCAACTCTATTTCAAAAGCATGGGGCACAGGTCCAATAAGCTGAATGAGATTAAGATGCAAGTCCACGCCAAAAGAATAAACACTTTCTGAGTTGTGTTTTGGGGGAAGCTGATGTTTTTAAAGAGAGGAGCTTTCATATTTCCAAACTACCCACACATGAGCATACCTTGCTGGAGTACTAGAGATCCTAGCAAAAGTCAATGCACATACAGCAGTCTGTCAGCCTCACCACTTAAGCATACATGTAAGATAGACTTGTTTTCCAATTCATGAGTATTCTAGTTGCCAAGGTCAAGGTATTATTTTCATTTGCCAAGTGAGTTGCGATACTACAGCCTGTGTCACTGAGCTGATTTACAGAACCACAGAACCATAAAATCATTTAGGTTGGAAATGAAAGACCTTTAAGATCATTATGTCCAACCATTAACCCAGTACTGCTAGGTCCACTAAACCATGACCCTGAGCATCACATCTACATGCCTTAAATACCTCCAGGGATGGTGACTCCTCCACTTCCCTGAGCAGCCTGCTTCAGTGTTTAACAACCTTTTCTGGGAAGAAATTTTTCCTAAATCCAATTTAAACCTCCACTGAAGCAACTTTAGGTTGTTTCCTCTTATCCTAGCACTTGTTACCTGGGAGAAGAGACCAACCCCCACCTGGCTACAACCTCCTTTCTGGCAATTGTAGAGAATGACAAGGTCCCCCCTGAGGCTCCTTTTCTCCAGGCTAAACAACCCCAGCTCCCTCAGCTGCTCCTCATCAGACTCACACTCCACTTCACTGCCATTCTTTGGACTCACTCCAGCACCTCAATGTCTTTCTTGCACTGAGGAGCCCAAAACTGAACACAGGATTTGAGGTGCGGCCTCATCAGTGCTGAGTACAGGGCATGGTCACTGCCTTGGTCCTGCTGGCCACACTATTGCTGATACAGGCTGGGATGTCACTGGTCTTCTGTACCTACTATACATTTTACATATTTCATTCCAGACTTCTAGTACTTCATTTCTAACCATAATACTAATCTGCAAGTCCATCATGAGGTTTTCATCGAATCATAGAATGACTTGGGATGGAAGGGACCTTAAAGATCATCTAGATCCAATCCCCCTGCCATGGCCAGGGACGTGTTTTACTAGACCGGGTTGCTCAGAGCCCCATTTAACTAGGCCTTAAAGATTTCCAGGGATGGGGCATCCACACCTTCTCTGGGCAACCTGTTCCAGCGCCTCACCAACCTTACAGTAAAAACTGTTTGCCCTAGTATCCAATCTAAATCTACTTCCTTTTAGTTTTAATACATTCCCCCTTGTCCTATCACTACATGCTCTTGTAAATAGTCCCTCTCCCTCTTTCCTGCAGGCTTCCTTCAAATACTGGAAGGCCAGAATTAGGCAACTAGGAAGTCTTCTCTTTTCCAGGCTGAATAACTCCAGGTCTTCCTTATAGGAGAGGTGCTCCATCCCTCTAATCATCTGTGAATGCACTTAGAGGAATAACCATTTAAGCAACACCATGTATATTGAATGCTTTGCAAAAGGGCCAGAAGGATTTGCTAACCTTCCCAAGGCCACGCAGAAAGTCTCTGACACTTCCTTAAGCAAACTTTCCTTCTGAAGCAGTTACCTTTTTTCATCTCTTAGTCTACCCAAAAAGTTTCATCCACCTTAACCCATATATCTGAATGCCTTGAGTAGACTGGAAAAAAAAATAACTCACTTTTATATCTTCAAGAACTGAATAGTTCATCTACCAAAAAAAAAAAATCACACTTATTCAATGCAGCACTTTGATGCACTCAGTTTGGCAAAGCCTGTGTGGAGAATACATGATACTGCTGCTGTCTCAGCATTTCCTCATTCTGTGCTGAGCAACCATTACAAAAAATAATATTTTATACACCTTCCCTTCCCTCCCACCCCAGACAGCATCAAAAACTGTCTCTGTGGTTGTCTACCACTCATCACTCTGCCTGTACTAGTCAGCTGTCAAATGCAGGTCTGGGACAGCTGGCACATTACTCTGACTACGCAGCTGGGATTAGCAACACTTCTCAACAAAGCTCAAGAGGGAGTTCTTGGGTAGGGTTTTTGTTGTTTGTTTGTTTGAAGATTCTTTCTACTAAAGTTTTATCAACAACCCATATATCAGAATAACCTAATTAGTCTAGACCCAGTATTTAGAAGTTGTGTATGCAGCTAGCCACCAAAGCTTTCCAATACAAGCACAGCCCATTTAAATCCTGGAATTCATTTATTCATTAACAGTTTGGGGGGTTGCCAACTCAATATTAAAAGTGACAGATGTTCACAAAATAATGCCTAACAACCGCAGCAGCTTTCTGATAAAACAGAAAGTAGGTTTTATTGGCTTAACTGCCATTAGCATATTCAACACAAAGTAAGAATACAATAAAAAGGTGAAGTATTAATAATCAACACATCTTAAATTAGCTCATGTCCCAGAAGAACTAAAGAACTCTAATTGCCACAGAAAATCCCATTTCGGTTTGCATATCAGTGTGGTTTTACTTTCCCTCCTTATGTTTCTACGTACTTTTTCTATATTACAACTGTAAATGCCTTTTGGTTGAGCAATACCTTCTCTCGAAGTTTGCCTAGAACAAAACAAAACCAAAAAGCCCAAATCCCTTCCCTCCCTGTGAGTAATTAGAGCTAATGCTAAACAATAGTTAGGTGACTTCTGCTGCTCCTGGATCACAGTGGGCAGCTGAGTAAGTTCCAGCTACTAACCATAACCACATACACAGAAGGAAATCATGTTCGTTGAATAACCCAAAAGGGATAACTCGGTTTTCATCAAATCTAGCTACTCATAACCACATACTGCCATAACATAAACCCTATCCTCCACCATCTCAATGTACACCTGAAGGTAAGCAGCATTGCTTACATTACAATAATCCCTAAAGAGGGGTTCAGAAACACCTACCACCGTTCCCTGGAATTAACAGGAAATCTTCGCATCCAGCCTTAATTATATATAAAAATGAGTTCAAGATGGTATCAACTCATTCTCTTTCCTGAAGATCTGACGACCAACATTTCAGATTAAATACAAGACTGGCAGCAAATCTATCTTTTTGTACAAAGAAAACCAACCAGTTAGAAATTCTCTCTCCCAAGTCAGCTAACTCCCGTATTTGTGACAGAGTCAGCACTAACTAAAAGAAAAACAACACAGAGGAAGGGAGAAGGGAAAACAAAGTAACGCACACCTCCTGTAAAAAATAAGTTTATCCTATAACCATATTATGAAATACCTTCAATAGCAAAACTGTCCGAAAGAGGGGTATAACCCTGCTTCCCTGTGGCCTTTGCCAATTGCCTTCCAAAACAGGGTATCCTCCAGGCAATCACAAAATATGGAAAAACTCCTCTTAAAGTGTTGGTACTCCTAGCTGGAACTGTAAAAAATACCACAAAAATTAAAATCTTCATCATCAGACTCTTGCCACTTACATTAGCAAAATTAACCCCATATAAAATGTGCTGAGTTTAGGGATTCAACAGTAAGATTTCTTAGGAAAGATACTTAAGGCAGAAATATTTGGGTAGCATTTTTTTCATATATATACACACATACACATGAATGACATATGTATGAAACAAAACACATAAATTTTATAGAATATAATGTACCTTTAAACATTATATACATATACACTTTGTATATATGAAACATAAGAGGGTTAAATATTTTATGTACATAAAATTATTTACATAAATAGTGTACATAAATATTTTATGTACATTATTTATGTAAATAATTTTATGTACCTTTTTTTAAAGAAGAGTTTAAGACAACCCCAGCCTGTCACATAGCTTAGTCATACACTCAATCCTGAGTGGCTGGTAGCTTAGTAAGTCAGTAAAGTTACTCAAGTGAAAAGAAAACAGGGTCATTTCCAATTCATCTCTGATCTACTTGCTGACCTTATCCCTATGACAACTATAAAATTCAACTATAGTATCCTTGTGATCCTATTAAAATAGGAGAAGAATGCCATTTCATCAGACAGAGTTTGACATTCAGATGCCCCAAGTACCACTGCAGAAACACTTAATTTCTATTTTGTACCAAGTCCTTTTAGGCAGTAGCTATACATTCCAGCAGGATCCCATGAAGGACAGATGGAAAAGGCAGATGATAGATAGCCCTAAACTGCTCTTGTTGATAGATTTCAGCCTCTTTTCTGAATGTAAGAGAACAGCAGAAGTCTGTCTCAAGACGGTGAAACTAAGTAATAATTCACTGATGTAGGCAGGATAGAACGTCTGCTTTCAGAGAACTCCAAAGATAACAGCTAGAGCTTTTCCTTTTTAAGATATACAAAGAAATAAAAAAGGAAAAGGTAAGTTTAAAAAGCCTGAATGCACTGCTCGAACTCACATTGTAGTTTATCATTAGACCTAAAGTTTCACCTTCAACAGTTCTCCATCATTTTGCTAATGCAAAGACCCAGCTCACAAACGTCAGACACTGAAGTACACAGAACTGCTCAAAGAATTTTAAGTAACTTATGTGTAAACAAAAAAAGATGATTTTTACATAGCATTAAACCTGAGCTCATAGTATTTGCTCAGAGTAAACAAACCACACTGAGGAAAACAAACAAGTAACAGGTACATAGCTAGAAACAACCTGGTTTTCTCCCACCACCTTAAATTTCCTTAACTGCTATCTAATCTCTCATGACTGAAGAACCTGAGTCACCATATATTAATGTCATCATGCTCAAACACCATTATACTTGTGAAAAATTTCATGTCACTCATATATAAACAACTGGCTTGTTATTATGTTGAGCCCACCTCATCAAACATTCCCAAGGTAAACCCTGATCACTGACATCTGTAAAGACACTACTGAGCTTTGAGAGCTTAGCACCTCTTTGCAAATATATTTATGGCTTTCACCAACATATGGCACTTTTCCTGTGAATCACAAATGCCCACATTTCAAGCAGGATGAAATTCTACAGGAATTGATGAAAAGTGCCAAGGAGAATTAAGAATATGAAGTTTGGGTTCACTCCTGAAACAAATTTAGTAGTTGGGGTATTTCAAAATTAAATACTCGCTATTTCACTGATTTTGTGGCAACAGTATTAGCCTAGTGTTCTGGTTTTGACTGGGGTAGCTTTAATTTTATCCATAGTAGCTAGTATAGGGTTATTTTTGGGATTTGTGCCGGAAACAGTGTTGATAAAACAGGGATGTTTTTGCTACTGCTGAGCAGGGCTTACACAGAGCCAAGGCCTTTTCTGCCTTTCACCTCACCCCACCAGTGAGTGGGCTGGAGGTGCACAAGGTGTTGGGGAAGGGACACAGCCAAGACAGCTGACCCCAAATGACCCAAGGTACATTCCAGACCATATGGCATCATGCTCAGTATATGAAGCAGAGGAGAGTAAAAGGAAGGGGGGGGATGTTTGGAGTGATGGTGTTTGTCTTCCCAAGTCACAGTTACGTGTAATGGAAAACTTGGCTTTCCCAAGGATGGCTGAATACCTGCCTGTCCACGGGAAGTGGTTAATGAATTCCTTGGTTTGCTTTGCTTGCAGTGCAGCATTTGCTTTACCTATTAAACTGTCTTCAACTCAAGTCAGGAGTTTTTTCACTTTCAGTCTTCTGCTTCTCTTCCCTAACCCACTGGGGTGGAGCAAGCAATCACCTACGTGGTGCTTAGTTATCAGCTGGGGTTAAACCATGAAAATCAACAACTCAGAATTAACAACCCAGAATTAAAATTTTGAATATTTAATATAAACATTAACCTCCTGAATATGTACAGAACTGCCAAATTAATTTATATTTAATCTTCCTTTGATAATAATGTAGATTTGAGCCTTCCTGCACCAAAAATAAGAACAAATTTAGTTGGAAGTATGTCTTTTAGCAGCACTGCATTGTTCAGATGAATAATGAGAAGAGCAGCTAATAATTCTTTAGTTGTAAAATCTTTAGACACAGATATGTGCATAAAAATTACTTTTGCCAATTATTTCACCTGCCTTCCCCATTACCTTCAGACTTGAGAGACAGAATGCAGCAGCAGAAATACCTTTTCCTCCAGTTCAAATGCTGAACTCTTTACCATTAATGCCCCTTTATCTAACTCGGTGAGTACCTTCAGAGTTACCATATAACCCATCAGGAATCATGCAGCAAAGTCACTCCTTTGGGAGAGGAGGAATATTGCAGCGTTCTGTTCCTGAGAAAAACTAAAGCAGCAGAAAGAGGTGAGACACGAGGAAGCACAGACATCTACTGTCAGGGTAGCTCAACCCCTTTTGTGGCAGAGGCCAAGTGCCAGTTTGAGCCCTTACACACCACGCCCTGAGGAAGCAGCTGTGACTTGCTGGACAAAGCTCCCCGCCCTGCCTGCAGGAGCTCTCACTGCAGCAGCCGCCTGTAGACAAAACAGCACAGCTCTCCACAGCCTGTCCACTCACCAGGACACAGCCACAACCTCATCCAGGCAAAGAGAAGCAACTGGAAAAAAATTATTTCCTGCCTGTCACCTGACTCACCCCAGCAAAATTCAAGCACCCTGAACAGCTTTGTCCCTCGGTCTCGTTCACTAGGAGGGGATAGCACCTTCTCAGAGATTCTTCATATCTCACTGATGTATCAGTTGCTCTACCAATCTGGTAGCCAACATCTCTCACCAGCAGAGAACATACCCTTTTCTAGATTCCCTCCTAAGGTTCAGACCGGCAAAAAATCTTGATGTGAAATGAGATCTGCTCCAATTTACTCCACATCTTTTTTTTTCAGGAAAATAGCTAAAGGATGGTCTGCCTCTGCGAAGTTCCAGAAGTTCCAGTACTAGAAATCAGAAATGCCTGTACCAACAGTCAAGGAATTCATCTAGCTAAAGACCCACAGAAGCATGACAAGAGAGATCAGTTTTCAACTACATCAATTACCACCTACCGCAACACGAGCACAGTGTGGATGCCTGGACAGCTCTACCGATTGCAGAGACCACAGCTCTTACACTACACTCAGGTGGGTACGTAACAACAGCATCATCTGAAATTCCTTTTAATCATTATTCCGGTAACTAAAGAAAAAATTGAAAAGAACATGCCAACAGCTATGTTTCAATAAGATGCTCACACTTGATAAAAGACTCAACCTAAAATTACATTTCAATTCTCCAATGTTTTTCCACTGGAAGAACTTAATGTTTCTCATAACACTATTTACTGGTTAGGCTCTTTTCGACTTATCCAGTAAACATTCCATTATAACTGTCTTTGTTATAATCACTAGCAGCTGTTCTACATTACATCATGAAATGTTTTAGAAGACTCTTATTGCTCATAAGTGCTTAAAAAGTGTCCAAAGGAAAAATAAAATATGAATGTTATTTTTCCAAGCATAAAAGAAGATCAGCACTAACAGAGAAATTTCAAGATTGATTATCTTCAATGACTCACTGAAAAATTCATCTGTACTAAAAAGAATAAAATATTTCTTGAAAATGTCGAGAAGTTAAAGTAATTTGTGTTTTAAATTTCCCATGTTATAAAGGACTGTGAAAGTAGAGCCAAATGAACAAAACTGGCTAATGAAAACATAACATCTCCTTGCTTACAGTAAATGCTGATCTTGCAACCACAGAGAGCAAAATTACCTGCAGATGTGGTACAAAGAATCTCTCTCTCTTTTAAGGCTTGCCCTTATTAAGATAATTACAACACTTGAATGAGCAAGGCACAGAAATTTGACTCAAGTTCACTCAGTCAAAATATACAACCTTCAACTCCCACACCATCCCTTACATACCTAAGGAACTATGGGATGCCTTCCAAATCACTTTCAACTCTTGCTAACATTCAGTAACAAAGTGCCCATAAGCTAGAAGCTGCCTTAATTTGCATTTGCACATTGCATTTTCAATTTATATCATGTCATTCACTTCCTCCATAACAGTATCACATTTTCTTCTCACATTTTTCTGTGTGCTAAAATAAGTAGCTCTGGCAGGCCAAAGAAATATTTGCTGCAGTGTCTTATTCTCCGCTGCTGTCCTCTTATTATGTCCCCCCTTGTCTTTATTCTTCAATCCCATACCTATCTCTTCAATACAACATCAACAAATTAGTTAAATCACTTGATTTTTTTCATCTCTTCAGATCCAGAAAGATGCCTTTTGAAAGATGCAATTATGCAAAATTCAGTTTTTGCAGTCAATACAGGAGTGATAGAATAAAATAACTGGGTTATAATATCCAAGGAAGTCAGACCAGACGACCACTTCCCTTCACATCTATAAAATGCAACTACTGTAGCACTAAAGAGCTTTAGGAAACCACATACTAGTTGACAAGTCAGTAATCAAAAATGTGGTAGTGAGCAACACACTAACACATATTCAAAAATAAATGCAAAAGAGGTGGTATAAGTTTTCATGAAACGTGATGTTAAGAGAGACAGGAACTTGCAGACAGTATCCTGTGGGCTCCCCAAGGATCAGGTTCAAAAGATGCCTCATGGATTTGTCACATCCATACAAAACTACCACCTATCATATTTGGTATCTCACCTTATTTTCCTTTCTCCCATCAATTCTCTCTTGATATCAGACCAAATAGCTTCTGTCACAGCTACTTACAAAGCTTTACTTTACAACGTACCCCCTTCTTCGAACACTGCTTCTAAACTGGTCTAAGAGCTGTATGTACTAGAAACTCCCATTCAAAATTTGTGTCCCAAAGCTGGAGATGATATTTCTTTTCAGTCACTGATCAAAATACACTTTGTATCAACAACCACCGACCTACCAGATTCTCTCATTGATAGCACCTCTTGATTTCTGCTACTGATCATTATTTTCCTGCTACCACATCATTCTGGCATACAGCATACATATAAATATATTCCAGATGGTATATACGTATTTTTAAAAAGCTTCATCTTTTTGTTGCCACCATAAAAATGAATCGACAAACAAGAACTTATTTATACTTCTCAGACAACATTGCTGGGTAAACTGTTGGCACAACAGCTAGAGAAAGTAACAAACCACCATAACCCATAGCTGTTAAATAAAGAATAAAAACACCTAGTATTTTGTCTGAGACTGTAACACTGCTCCACAAACGCCAATTAAAACACCATGAAAACAAAGACTCACCATTTTAAATCTATTCTGCAAATATACTTTCCATCTACAATTCAAGTGAGTCTCAAATTTCAACCTGAAGGAAAACCTCAAGAAACAGGACATAAGAAAACCTGTCTTGCGAATACAGTACCCATCCATGAGCCAGAACATAAATTTTCACAGAACTCTTTAGAAGTTGCCCTCTTCCCCTGCTCAATCTCACACCAACTGCACATCACAGGAAATGACAGCAAGAGTTCACAGAGACTTATTCTTTGGCAGAGATTATGTAATTCTAAGTCAGCATGCTATTCTCAAAATACACAAGCAAACTGAGGATTTACTCATCTCTGCAAACCCACATCACTGAGTTCCTGTGGTTGTAATACAATAGAATCCAGCAGAACACGTGCCTAGTGCATTACAAGCCTGTAAACAGCAACAGCTGAAGTACATTTCGGTATTCGGTGTATCTGAATGTAAACAAGCCTCAGATGGAAAGGCTCAATGCAGCTGTTAATTTGCATTTTAGTATTATCCGCTTGCTCTTCTATTGCCTTCCATTAAAACAAAACAAACCAAACAAACAAAAAAACCCACAACACAACTTGGGACTAACTTTGGGATTTGTGACCTCTCCAGAGGGACTCCGAGCTCTGCCTTAATGAGATCTTAAGTAGCCAAACACAAGAATATCACCCATAAGTACGGACAAACAAAACTCATACTAGAACTGTATGTATATACAGGGGAAGAGTGGTGACTGCAAAAATAGTATTTCCCCAAAACTAAGAGGTATATGCATTACAAGAGACTTACAAAGACAGAAATACATGCTGTCATTTTATGCTCTGCAAGACCCGGTCTCTCTGTTGTGAACCTGGTGGAAAGCTGCCATTGAAAAGCTGGTGTTTTGAGACTCTACTGCTGACTCAGACATAACTCAAACAAAACAAACTAATATTAATTTTGCTCAATGTGGAGATTATGGGAACAAGAAAGGTACTTTCAGCAACTCCAGTTTAAAATGAACAGTGTCAGTAGTAGCTATCATTTCAGATAGATATTGGTTTGTGTTCCCTTCCCAGAACACTCACAGCAAGATCTGCATTGCACAAGTACCTCAGACACACTCCTCTTCCACTCTGCTAGCAGATAAAACTAATTTTAAAAAACACAGTAATAGTGACACTGGCTTTTCTTCTCCAGCTGCCAACCTGCACAGTCTGTCTGCAAGAAGCACAGTCACTACTACCACAGAAAAATAACATCAAAGTTTTAAAGAATGCTTTATGGTCTTGATCACATAGCGGACAAATCTGAGAAAAAAATATACTGTCATTTAGCTCCTCAAAAAGTTACCTGTGTCATTTTGCTTTCCCACTCAAGGACACCCATATGTATGCTTTACTGAGGGATTTACTAATGCACCTCATTTTTTTCGGGCATGTTTGCCAGACATCCCATTTCTCAAGCACAACCATGTTACTTCACAGAGAGCCATACAGAACATATGGGCCATAAGCAGCAGGCAAAGCAGCGTATCTTGATCCGATGAGCATCAGCTAGATGAAGATTTCTTGCAAGAAGAACAAACACACACGTAGCTCAGGCAAAGGAGAGAAACCACCCCACACTGAAATAAGTGGAAAGCTAACACAGGAACAGGGTGGTAAAGGATGACAACACCTCTAAGACTTGCCCGCCAGGCTAGCCCAAAGACATTTATTCTTCACTTATTTTTTTCTGAAATAAAGCTAGTGGCTGTAGTCTTAATCGTTTTAATTTCCTTTCACTCATTCAAAGCAGTTTCTTTAAGAGATTTCTATCCCTAGTGGCAACAGCTGTTGCTTTCTCCAAGATGGAGAGCAGAGAGACCAGCCTGCAGAAGGTAAGAGACTTCTTCTCAGCTGGTCCTGCCAACACTACAACTCCTCACAGCTGGGGACAAACCAAAGTCTCATGGAAACAAGGAGCATTAGCTCCATGCAACCAAGCAGACTTCCTGTGATCACTGGCCTAGCTCCTGGTCAGTCAGCAGGCTGATATTCAGAAACACCACACTAAACACGTTTCCTCTTTAAAGTAGTCACTAAATTACAATCTGTAGCATGTTAGTGATACTGTAATGAATTACCCAGGGACTCACTCTGGCTAATAGCTAATGAATCATTACCAAATCCACAAATTTTATTTCCATAATTATCAAACTGTTCCAGGCGAAACTTACACAGCTCTGACACAAATTTAGAAATCTGCCCTAGAATACTGTTTAAAATGTGCATGGGTAGTTTGTTAGGCAATGCTTACAGCAGCAGATGTCTGTATCAGAGAAGACATTCACTATACAGCAAAGAATAATTCCCATAATTTTAACTATACACTGTGCTGACAGGTAATCGGAAGACTCCAGATATTTATTTGCTAGTTGGTCTGTATTACTACTATTTCAGGAAGCAGCATTTCCTTTAAAAATTAGTGTTGTATAATTTCTAGTAGCATTTCACAATTTTAGCACTCAACTTCTAGAACATCACTTAACCAAAACTATGTCATAGTTATACATACTTCCAATGCCACCACTCAACTCAGCAAGCACACAGGCACTAATGATTTTAAAGGAAACCATGGCACAGAATTTACAAATCCTATGGATTCAGAGAACATTGATTACAACTAGGCAGTTTTAGTATTTGGTTCATTCACCCTCATCTATGAAACTGCTGCAATATATTAAACAAGGCTATAAATCAGTGATTAAGAACGATTAAAACTGAGGGTATTAGTTCAGGCTTCAGTAACCTAATGGAAGTATTTAATGAATGGGATTTTAGTGAATCATTTTAAATCATGCAGCACTCTAATATGTCTTGAGATGCAAGACCACACATCTCTCTCAGTCATTTCAGGTCTATTCAATTGCAAGACAAAGCACACACCTCACTGCAACCAAAATTTGCATCAGACACTGAAACTTGAGCATGTAAGTCATACTCCAGCCTGCTCACAGCACTCTGCACAGTACGAACCATCAATCCCCCAGAAAGATCTCTGCTAATAAACAGGTTCAAAACTTAGATTATTAAAATCAAGTTTCCAAGTACTTCACTGAAGTTAGCCACCGAAACACTACAAAATAGCTTCCTCTCATCAGGACAGTAAATGATGTCAGCAGATTCAGCAGAGTGGAGACAAGGGCAGATATCCCAATAAAATTCACAAATGATACTTTTTATCCTGATTTCCAACTGGATTAAAAGTATTTAGGATGACTATTTTAAACACATATACTTTAAGAGATATGCACCAGCCATTTATTTGAAATACATAGTTTACCAGTAATTCAGAGACTTGTATTTTTTAATTAACCTAAACATCACAGGCATTAGCACAAATATCTGGAAGGCTGCCTTATAATAGAAACCTAACTATTTAGAGTGAAATTTTCATAAACTACAGAAATTCTTAGTAAGCTGCTAAAAATGCAATTGAAACAGAAATCTTTAGAGAGAAATTTGAAGATGGATGTGGAACTGACAGTAGGGTGCTAAAGCAGCTAACCTGAGAAAGCAATGAAGAATGACTATTAAGACAATGAAGAAAGATGTAACTAACCTACAGATCTGGAATTTAACGTGGATTATGGGTTTTTACAAAGGACTGTCTGAAAAGCCTCTGTTATGCGCTTTAATCTAGCAAGCAAGCCATGGATGTTCTACTAGAAAGTAGTAAAGCCCAGGGAATTAACTTCTCTGCAAATCCAAAGAGCAAAAGTTGTCCAAGAACACAAAGAAATGCTTTTGATCTGTCCTTAGTGTAGCTTACAGAGGCACTCCAGAATAACAAGGCTTTTTAAAATTACATAGCATGTAAAACTGGACATCATAAACATCCTTTAAAAACAAGTTTTGGACTGATTAAGTTACAGAAATTTCATTGAAAGAAAAGGTGATTTCTTTAAAATTTACCATCCACTCTGTAGAATGCATTCTGTGTTGGCTGCTCTGCATAAAGAGGCTTGAGGTAGCGTCATAAGGTTTCATTTCCATTCATGGCTGACAAAACAATTTTTTGTAACACTGGAATCTTCAAGTACGTCAGCTAATATTCAAATGTGGGCCCAGATCACTTGTATGCCAATATTATGTTCTTCATATAAATCAATACTTGCTGTAATTGAACTGGAAATACATAAGCACACTGTCACTAGGCTGAGAGCCTAAAGCACTTGAATTCTTTAGGAAGGAGATTTTACGGCAACACAGTATTGACTTTTATTTAACTTAAAAATAAATAACTTCTCTATTTTCTCTGCCAGAATGTCAGCTTTGCAACATGTCTCCAAGGAAAAATGCTCTCCTTAAAGCCAGCAGGCTGCCCGGAGCAGCTTTCCTCTCTTGGACACAACACACTGCTACAGCAGGAGCAACGAAGGCTACCCCTAAGGGAAACACTGCTACCAGAGCCAGCCAGCTTGCTCCCTTGCTGCTTCTTCCCTCCTTTGGGTATATCTTGCTATCCCCCAAAAACCTTCAAGGAGACAAAGTCACCTGTTTAAAATGTATTAATATGAATGCATAAGAATAACAGCTAGAGGTGGTGAGAAGAATGAGAAGATGCTTCACACCGAAAAAGCAGTATATACACACAAGATTGGCAAAAAGCGCTCTTGTAACATGCAACGTGAGGAGGGAAATCCCATTCAGAAGGAAAAGCCAATGTAGGATAAGCAATCTAGACAAATCACATCTCTGAAAATGAATTTTGATTTCTGTGGAGTGTAACAGGCTTTCTTCTCAACATCACGTAAGAAAATTCTAGGGGACTGTGTCCTCACTTTGGTGCGTATTAAATAATCTTTCCTTGATCCATTTACTGTGGAAAGTCCACATTACAAAGAGCTATCACTCTCTGCTTCTTGGTACAGACTCACCCATCATCTCTAGTTAGGGAGATTTACCTTTGTTTCTTCTTTCCTCCTTTTATAAACATGTACATATCCAGGTCATAATATGTCACTTTACAGTGTTTATGTGTTTGAGAATTGTAAGGAAGTTGCACTGTATTTCATTGTATTTCATATTATTGGATTGCAGGGCAAGCCAGGTAGCTGAGACAGAATCATGGCACATAAAATAATTTCCCACAATAGACACAGTATTCAAACAGCAGGCTCTTCAACAGTCCAGATTAATTCCAAGGAATCTGCAAGTACTACTGAAGGCAGTCCTTTGTATGCTTTTGCTTGTTACAGTGTTCCAAGCAGACAGCAAATACACCTGAGAGTTTAAGGGGTCCATAAAACAAGGAATGCAGGCACAGAGAGGAAGTCAGAGCAATCTTAAGAACTCAGTTATTTTTTTCCAGGTTGAAAGAGAGAATGCAAGAGCAGAAGACAAGTCTGACAGTATGCGATATGTTTGACAAGTTGACATAAAGTATAAACAAAACCAAGAAAAAAAATTATAGGTTTAATCTTAGTTCTCAAAATAAACAATGCTTAAAATTTAACAAGTATAGCCTTTGAATGGACAAATGCAACAACCAATTCCATAAAATTAGCATTAGAAACACAGTTTGTAACCAGGGAGTACTTACAGCCTTTGCAACATCAATACTGCTAATACTGTTAAATGCACTTAAAAAGAGTAATTTCCATAATGTTAACACAACAGCTAAATACTGCCTATCTGCTAATAGCTCTATGCATATAGCTGACCTCCTTTTTATGCATAAGAACACTGTACTTCTAAATAAGTCCCATGAGTTATATCACTATAAATAAATATGAGTTATATCAGCTAAAAATTCTGACATATCTAAGTAAAATTCATAAATTGAGCAGCCAGTGAGTACCTTTTAAAAAATGAGCTCAAAAGCTCATAACAAAATTGCAACATCTGCCAAGGTCTTTCACCTTATCCAAGGCTTCTCCTTTTATAAAGCAATGCAGAGAACAGACTTTTCTTTTTTATCTGTTGTCACAAAATGATGAGACAGAGTACACATGGCCAAGGGCCACAATAAGAAAGAGTGGAACTGAGCCGAAAGTCACTCTGGTAGAAGGATTAACATTGGATGTGTCCCACTTCACATCATGATCTACTTTCCCTGTCAGGTTGGGTACCACATACATTCAACAAACAAACAAAAACAAACAAAAAAAACCACACACAAAAAAAACCAAAAAAAAAACCAAAACAAAACAAAAAAAAACAAACAACAACAAAAGTTCTATGAAAATCCCACAAATCCCCTCCTACTGCATCATCACTTTAAACAACCCCTGCTCCTTCTGACTAGCTCCTTTCCCTTGTTACAAAGATGGATGAGCCAACTCCACCTTGTAATCAAAGGTCAGGGCACTACAACACCACAAAGAATACTTGGAGCCAGCCTAACACCTCCTCTTGTTCCTTCTTCCACTGGAGGGACTAGGGTAGACACAAGGATGAGAAAGCAATGGTGTCTCTAACAACAGCTACTCAAAAGTTAAAATTAAACATAATGTTTCCATTTACAAAACATATCCTGAAGCTCAATGATCACAGCAAGTGGGACTATTTTGCTGTCAAAAGAAGCCTCACACGAGAATAGTGAAATTGCAAAATCAATCACACATATTAAAAGCATAAAGGTAAACTGAATTCAATCTTTGTGGGCATACTCATAATCCTCCAATTAGATGACCACACACCAGTGTTCGCACAGGACTCCTATCCTATTTAACACACAGAATAATTATTTTAAAAAACCGTTCTAAGTAATGTAGTAGAATATACACTATATGTTTACACTTAAAACTTCTATCCAGAAAATATACAAATGGGAAAAAAATATAAAAAGTGTTGCACATTACCAATTTGGTTTCAATATCCACAAAATAAGGTTTTGAGATATACACGTGAATAAAAAATGCAAAATGCCTGAGTTTTTCTATGTAATTTCTATTATGTGCATTTGTATAACAAAACATTAAAAGTTAATATGGCTAGTGATAGAAACCTATATTCTCTTATTCCTACTAAAAATAGAATACTTACATTTAAAGCCTTCCACAATTTATCAACAATTTTCACAGTAACTATGGTAATAAACACCACACTTCTGTATGCATCGATCAAGACTATTTCCCACAGTTGGGCAGAACATGCTCTGCATTTCCACTTTCTAAAAATTACGTATTTCCTTACCACAAGCATTTCTGGAGGAGACGATTTAAATATAATTTAAGTTCTTAATGATACAGATCTTGAAACTTCTCATTTTTTTGGTCAGAGCTGCTTAGAAGAGTAACTAAATAATTCATTATTACGCCCCCAAGTACAGGAGGCTTCAGGTGATACAAGGTCTTCCACACCTGCACACCAAGTACAAACCACTAACACTCACTGCAGTTTATAAACACTGAATCACAGAAAATAATGTCTGACTTGCCTGAAATAAACTAACCTATAAATGTTTAATGCTGGAAAACTGTTAAAGGGTTATCCAGTGAGGCTACAAAGTACTTTCTAAATCACTCGAATTTTTCATAAAATTTCTTCCTGAACAAAACTTTGCAATATACAAAACCAGCATGAAATTGTCTGTGTATTTCAGCATGCAAAATTGTAGAAGCAATAAGAAAGCTGTGGGAACACCATTCTTTAAATAAGGCAGAAATCTTTTATTTCACTTTGTTTTTAAAATAGCATTTTCTTTTCTCCATGAAACTGAAATTTATTAATAATGCCAGGCAGTGATTGTGCCTGGGCAGAACCACTCAGGCTTAGAATAAAAGGAACAGAAAGTTACTTCCCAGGAGCATCCCTGTTTCCATAGTTCTCAGACAAGATGGCCACCTGCAGCAGTCTCCTCACAGTAGAGAAGAGAGTGCAGGCAGTGGTCAGATTACTGTGCAACTGCTCATCTTTCACAAAGATAGCTGATAAAACTAGTTCATACACTTCACTACATACTGAAGGAAAGATGCTGCTTATAAATGCAGCTAGTGGACTGATTAGCATTAAGGTCACAAGTGCCCTGTGCTGTTAAGTAACAGCACAAAATAAAATAGCAGTTGGAAAAATAAATACTTTGCTTAACAGTAGGCTCCCCTTGCATGCATATAAAGTTCAGAAAAACATCTTGCTGAACCAGATGCCTATTTCATTTGTTCACTTTCTCTTTTTACTACAGAAATACAGCTGTGAGATAGCAAAGGACACACCAAAAGAAAAAATAAAATCACAACATGCATATACCAAATCTGCTCTACAAAAATAATCATAGAATCATAGAATCAGACGGGTTGCAAAGGACCTCTGAGATCATCAAGTCCAACCCTTGATCCAACACCACCACAGTTTATTAATAATAATTAAAAAAACTCCACACAAAACCACCCTTACTCTAACACTGTACTTAAAGATTAAATGAAAGCAACATTTCTCAGAACACCAAGGACAGAGATATCTGAACTATAAAGCTACTCTCCAAGGAAATGAAAGATTTACATGAATACTTTCAATAAGCCTTTATAACCATGCTTTGCACTCTCTTTGATCCTGGCTCAATTCTTAATAGCAAAAGTCCTTTTGAAAGTAAAAATGTTTGAAAGTTACATTTTTTTAAAGATCGTTCTGTTATGATTTCTACTGGGAAGTGGCTCATTACGTATTGTAATTCTGTTCCCAGTGCTATAAACTGCAGTCAGCATCAAAATTATGACTGAAAGTGGCAGCTATTTAGAGAGGTACAAGTGAATTAGTAAGTGATAAGAATTAAAACTGTCTAAATTTCCCAGGTATTCAACTCCTATTACTCATAAACTAAAGCAAGTACAAGGATATTCAGTATAGCAAATAAAATTACTTTATGCTAACTAACTGCATAAAATGATAAAAGCGTAAGTCACACCACTTATCTTTTGGTGAGTATTTATGACCTCTGATACACATGCACAACACATCTGACTTCAAGTGAGTATTCTATTAAGGGCAGAATTTTCTCTTTCTCCTCCTTCCTTGGAGCATGCCCAACATAAAATCATTATGATCCATGAGCCTTACTGTAAAGTGCACTTACCGGTGCTGGATTATCTTTACTTTCCACACCAAAAACATCCCGTTGTTTCACTGTCAGCAAATCAAGACCTTTAGTATCATCATCATCATCATCATCGTCATCTTCAAAGAACTGCACAGAGTCCGAGTTTGGTACCCTGCCTGGTACAGGACCTTCTTTTTCCACCTCGTCCTCCTCAGATAATTCTTTCGATTCATCCTCAGACTCACCACTCTCCTCAGCACCTTCAATGGAAGCAGAACATTCCTCTGTTTCTTTCCTTCTCTCATTTTCCTTTGTTTTGTTAACAGATTTTCTTCCACTGAAATTAGTTCCACGTTTCTCCACTCCTTCCTCGTTTGTTGAGGAGAGGGTATTTTCATTTTGCTCTGTCTCATCTGAGTGATCTGTCCCATTGGCTGCCTCATTTGCACATCGCTGTTTCTGAACTCTTTGAAGAAACCTCACACGAGGTGCCATTGCAAGACCAAGTGACCTAAAGCATGGAATTAAACAGATAAATTAATTTAAAAGGTAGATACACAAAATTTGACTAAATTAGAAGCCGTCATTGATGGCTCAAGTAATTAAATTTCAATTATGATAATTCATTTTGACCAACACATTTACAAAAATCCAGCTTGAAAAATACAAGTGAACATTGGGAGAGGAAGGAATATGAAGTAACTGAGAACTATCAAGAACAGTTACAAACCTTCCAAGAAGGAAAGCAAACTAAGAAGCTGCAAAGTTGTAGATATGAGCCACTTATCTCTGATTCACAGTAAAATATGGTGGAAAAAACACCAATGTAATTTGGTATTGAAGATATACGGATACTATACCAAGGACTGAGCTAGCACTGATCTGTCAGTGTCCTTCACTGCTGAAGTCCACCCAGAACATTATCCCCACCATCTCACAGTGACTGAGAGGTTAGAACAAACACAGTATGGATAAAAGACTAACTGCAGAAAACCTGACAAATAGACATTTCTCAAAGGCAATTTCACCTGCTTGCACCACTCTACAGCAAGGCCTTCCCTTCATGGCACATGTAACTAGCAGTGTCAACAAAACTATTATTTTACCCAGTTATTCATGACAATTCAGAGTTACACAAATACTCATTAGATGAAGGGACAAAAATTGGGCAAAAAGCAGAAATCCTGTCTATCAACCATACTGGAAAGCATTGTATGGGAACAGATTCCATCTCCAACAGCCCATTTGACTTCAGTAAACTTTGTAATTGCCCACTATTATTACGCCTGACCTCGTCAAATCTAAATTGAGAAAAAGCAACATTTAAAGTCTCTGGAGAGCCTTGAACTGTTAATGACGGTCAATGGGACAGAGTAGTCAAACAGAGAGGCACCCTGCTTAAGTAACAAACAAAAAAAAAAAATCCCAAATGTAACCACAGCTGTGGTTAAACAGGGCACTTTTAGTACCAGCCACAGGCTAAAACACTGAAAAGTGGGCACGCACCCAAAAAGCAACCCACACTGCTAGGATAAGGAAAAAGTCTTTCAACAAATAAAGTTTATTTTTAATTTTTAAACATTTTCATTTAGTATTTGTGATAACTCAGCACTCTTATTCCACATCCAATTAACAGCACCAACAAAGAAAACAGTTTTATCAAAAAAGATTGAAGGAAGTTTTTATGCAGTGTATTTTGCACATTTACCGACAGCGCACTGCTGAGAGGATAACACAACACCTTTGGGAACTGAAATTGAAGAAAAAATCTTCAACTTGTTTTAGTGCTTGACAGCAAACACTACCTACCTTTGCAATGAAAGGATGTGTTAAAGTTTGGCCTATTGACTAAGTGTAATGGAAATAACCAAACAAAGCAGATGTAATGCTTCACTGCAGCAGCTGGAGGCAATTCAAACGTGGAACTGGACCTTAACACCAGGCACAGTAAAACATACATCAAGAGATTGCTATATTCAATCCCTTCAGCAAGGAGATCGAAGCTGCAAGAGGCAAATCCTTTGCAAGAGAAACGCTTTTTTGCTCTTAAAGATTTCGCAGTCAGCGTTCGCTTCTCTTTCTCCTGCAGACAGGCACAATGTACACAGAGCTGAAAACTCCAGTTCTCTCAGACCTTTGCTTCTATGCCTCCAAAGATCAGGGTTTGACAAGGTGAAGAAACTTTTCTCTCTACAGCAAAAGTTACAAAACAGACAGAAAGAGCAGCCCATGATGTGGACAAGACTTCACCACAGGGTTTTTTTCATTCAAATACAAAATTCCATTTGCCATACTGCTGTACTGCACTGATGTCTTACTTTAATAACTAAATAAAATCACTTACCAGTTAGTGCTGGCAAATTTTTCTACTCTGCTTAGCAACCCTACCAAAAAGACCAGTGCAATCAGAATTCAAATTACTTCTGAACAAAAAGAATACAGACCTCAGACATAAGGGAGACAGAAGGCGTTGAGGTCAATTTTATTTGGTAAGAAAGTAATAGTAGATAAGCTTAGACAAAGTGAGTGCAAATAATCCCCAAATACTTTTAATTACATAACCTATCAAAGAAATCTCAGCATTTTGGCTCATTACTGCCTCTTTTTCACAGTATTTTCCAAACGGAGAACAACCTGGGACAAATACATTCTACTACTGCTAAAAGCTTCCTCATATTTTAAGATTTGATATGACTTCTTTAGAAATTATTTCTTAATCATTTGCCAAATCTAGAGTTCATTCATACTAAAAAAACTCAACACATGAACCGGCTTTTCATAAACTAGGAAGGGCAATATTAGTTTTCATTAATTCGTTAGATGCCACTCAGACCACTGTACTTCTCTAACTGAAGTTACAGCTATTTTTTTATTTTAGCACTAGCGTTTCACACACCCATCTGAAATAAGAAGGGTGGAAGGTTTTCTGAGAAATACAGACAAAAACCAGGTAAGTTGTTGAGTGAGATTTCATAAATTCTAACAGACAACACTAAAAACACACTAATGTAGTCCTCAGACTATGGCAGCTTTTAAATGGCAACACAAATGTGCCAGACAAACCAAGTAACAATCCTGTTTCATAGAGCGATGTGAAATGCAATGACTTCTTCAGAGCAAGCTCTTCCAGAAAGACATTTTAAATCTGCTTCTAAAAGCAGTACTGAAACCAGTGGATTATTTTGCTACTATAAGTCACAGTACAGCTGACATTTCTGCTCATCAACTGAAGCTGAGGTGGCCAGACATCAGCATTCTCTAACATTAATTAGGGAATGCAAAGATGTAACTAAACAAATGGCATATAATGCTCAAGTACCTCCGTTAAGTACCCAAGTAAGTAAGTTCACATGGATTTTCAGGAAATAAGTTAAAAGAGTAAAACTGCAAAGAAATAACCCTGTATGGCTTTAAGGAGAAAACCACTTTTGTTTCCATTGAATAAGGAAGATCAAACATTAACAAACCTGAATTAACTTAAATAAATAGTGTAACAGACTTAAAATACTGCCTTTTCTATGGTTTGTTAATTGTGCTCATACAAAGACCTTGAGTGTGTTTAAATTAACGTGGTAAATTCACTATGTCTCTGTTTGGATGAGAGAAAAGCTGGACATCTCTCTTTAACTCCTTAAAGACTGAATCTTAGACACTCAAAGCAAAATCTGTCCTTGTACAAAACAAATAAACCAGAAATGTAAGACCAGTCCAATCTTTAAATTTTTAAGTGTCTCAAATGCTCCTGACCTGCACTTAGAAGATTGCTAGTCCTTTCTGAAATATGAGCCAGCTGTAAAGAATCTGAGGACACTTCTGCTTAACCGCTGCACAACGGTTTTACACAAGTTAGTGATTCCTTCTAATATTAAGTTCCTACATTTAGTAAATACAAGACATATCCCATTAGTGAACTTCAGAATTATCTGAACACATAAAACCACAGCCCAGTGATTACTTTTACTGTAGAACAGGTTCAGACAAAGATTTAAAATAGCTTGAAAAAGGTTAAATACTCCCAGAAGCTATTTCAAGAGAAGAAACATGTATTACTTGCCTTGAAATAAATGCTTCATCTACGTTTAACATTTAAAATGTTTTCAGAAGACAGGATGAGCAACCATTTGAAAACAGGAGAAATCGCACCAACTGAAGTGACACAAATCTGAACAGGCTTTCCAGATGGTCTGATTAATAACCAAAATGAACAGAGAAATTGCCTTTATTGGGATATTTATTTTACCAGCCAGCTTTATTCCTCTACATTAAAGAGCTCTAATGCCTATTCAAGAGCTTATGGGTCAGGCCCAAAGAGAAGGCCAACAAAGAGGATGTTACGGTTTCAATCTAATCACTTAGAAGACCAAAATGTATTCTTCCTTACAGAAGCAAAAGGAAACCCCACATTGCAGTTGCAAGCCCTGGTATTTTTGGTACCTGAGCCACCCTGACACCTGCTTAAAGGGCAAAACAGCACAGCACAAGCAACAAGGCTTTCTGGAGTGCATTAAAAATCCTTTCTCCAAGTTAGCTGGCCTAGCCAACTCTGAGAGGCACTCTAATGGAACTGCTACTCATGCATATGCAAATACATTTACTTCTAAGATGAGTGAAGGTTAATAGCAAGCTTGGCTGCAGAATGAGAAAAGGTAGCTCAAGATCCTAGAAGAAATAAGGATGATGACTAAGAGAATAATGACCCCGGACTCTAAAAGAGGAGACTGCAGCTTGTTCAGAGAGCTGGATGGCAGAAGCTTACAGAAGTAGTTACAGAAGTTCAGGAAAGGACAGCTAGATCAACAGGTGGCTGAGGGGGAGTTGAGTGAGAAATGCCCAAACTCTACAAATGACTGCGGGGAATGCTGAGGTCTGTATGAGTAATATCATGTGAGGCTGAGATTAACTAGGTAACAGCAAGAGAAGTAAAGATGGAACATGTGTTCTGATATCACCCATTTCAGTGCAGCTTTTTAACACTGATCTTGTGTTGCAACCAACACTTGCAAAACTATCTGGGTACCAAGTTGCGTATATCAGGCATTTTCCCAGTAACTTGGTTTCAAACTGCTTTATTTATTCTCTGTGTACCAATACAGGGATAAACTGAAAAATATGCTGCATTCCTGCTGGAAGACATGATGAAATTCACAGAGGAAATTACCTTCCTTGACAACCCCTCAGAGTAGTGACTAACCCGTCCATCCAGCACACTGTTAAGAACTGCCCATGGAGAATGGTGTATATATGTCAGCACTTGAAAAATAATGTGCCTGAGAAGCAAAATATTTCACAACACTGACTCCCCTTTACCTTGTCTCCTATCCAAGAGGCCAGACTAAGTAATTATTCCTTTTCACCCTGTTGTTTGTTTACATTTTCTTATGTTTTCGAAGCTGTCCTTTGAAGTAAAAAAGACAAATTTCTCTTTTATGCAAGCATAGAGTTTCTCCTTCAAACTTAAAGGCTGCCTATGTTAACACAAGGCCTGTGCAAGTCTTCCTGCAGCATTATTCTTGATAGCAATTTGTAATGAGAGGATACTGGAGAGAATAATAATGTGGCATGGCTTAAAGGTGCTCAGTCACCAGTATACATATGTGTGTATATGTCTACATGCAAATATAGACATGCACACACATTTTTATACATACTGTTTTCTATATATTTTTCTATATATACATATATATATATATAAAAAACACATAAAAGTGAAAAAGGCTATTGCTTTTCTGCAGACTCAATCAACACAGCTTAAGAGAATTCGAGTGCACAGATATGCCAGGCAAGAGAGCAATGGGGAAAGCAGAAAACAGCCTGAAATGCAAACCTGACAGGGGTATTAAGCAGCCTATTTTCTCTGCAGGATTTTTAGTGGAGTAACACCTATCAAGCTAGCAGTAAATCTAGACAGAAAGGCTGAAATATTTTTTGGAAAATCCACAAGGAAGGTAAAAGGAAGAAAGGATTATCATTCCAGGTTTTGCAGAAGTTTGTTTTACAGAATGTAAACCAAGATTGCTTCTAAATGCAGAATTGAAACATACCAGACTCTGAGGGACTTTCATATAAATTAAGCTGACTGATCCATATATCAGTGGATGTGTACTGAATTGAAAGCCAGGGAACTGCAGGGTGTATTTAGGTTGACTAACAGTCTGGAGAAAAGGGAAGAAAAGTGCCAAGAAACTAAAACAGAATCTCAGAACTATCTCCCAAATTTATCTTCAAGCCTTTTGATTATACTTTCATATATTTCATAACCTTGACTAAACCTCTCCTACTCTCTCCAAACAGCTAACTGGTTCCTTGCATTTTAATACAGGAATGAGTTAGTAGTTTTGCAAAGCTGGGACTAGAAATCATTTTGATGAAGGACCAAATCCTGGCACAGAGACCCGAGAAGAACAGACTGTAGACTACGCTGTCAATATCAGACACTAGATGCCAAGCCATGCTGAAATCCAAAAGGACGCACTGGGATTCTGAAAATTCAGCGCTACCACCATCTGCCAGATGGTTTCTTGCACTGGTTAAATTTGTGTGGTCATCCTCCTTAGCCCTAATCTTCTGCCACTATTGCTTCCATTCAGCACAGTAAGACCTACAGTAAGATTTTAAAGATGCTGACAAATGACACAGGTGAAGGGGAGGAAGGACAATGCATAGTGAAATACATCAAGTTTACGCTAGTTCTCCTTTTTCAAAATTTCTCAGCCCATAAGGTTAAAAAGCATCTTTTATAATAGGCTTATGTATCTTAAAAAACATTATCATGTTCATGGCAGTACAGCACGGGAAGACCAGGTGTTCCTCAGTCTAGCAATTTGTCACATATTAGTTCATTATGCCATGTGCTGACAAGTTTGAAAACTTTAGCCTTCTCTGTATGAAATTGCACAGACATCAAATTAATTTACCATGTACCTTTGAACACCTTACTGCTCCCTTCTGACTACGCTATGTCCCATGAGATTTCGAAAACTTCACGTCTTAAAACAATTTGAGGTGGCTGTCATCTGGAAAGTCAAGCTGTCAAGATTAATTTCCCTCCCATACAAAATGTGGAATGATTCACACATATGTACAAAAATAGACATAGCAAAATAGATGCTATTCAGTCTACTGCAGATGTTTAATCTTTACTAAACACACTGAATCTTCTGAAAAGTAATTTATGGCCAAGGAGCAATGTCTCAATCACACTCAAAACGAGACGGCAATATATCATCTCTGGATACTCCAATTTCTTTTTAAATAATACACTTTACGGGTTGGCATTTAGCTATGAGACTGAAGGACAAATCTCAGGGGAAAAAAACAAAACATGATTCTCTGTCCTTGTACTTCAGAAGTACTCCCCCCTCCTTTTCACCCCTCCCTCCTGTAGAGAGAGGCTGGAGAGGAGAACTGGAGACACAAAAGGTAAAGATCACGGGTTGAGGTAAAACCAATTTACTGGAAACAGCAATGAGACAAGAAAACAAACAGAAATAGCAACATTAATAACAAAAGCATACTGACATGCAAAAAATGCTCACCGCAGAGCCGGTAATAAGTGACAACACCTGACGGCTTCCCCCTCTTCCCCCCCTCAACTGGAATGAATCCCTTCTCCATGCAACAGAGTCCCTTCCCCCACCCCCAGCAATGACTTGAGGTGGTAGAGAAACCCTCCCTGTCCTGGTGATATCCTCTCCCGGCTACTGCAAAAACTATAGAGAGAATATGTCCTTTTATCTACTGTTTTCACCCATAAATTCTATTTAGAATGTGCTTTGAAAGGATGGCATAAATATGAAACTAAATATATCACAAGACTGTCCAATTCTGTCTGTTAACATAGTCAAAACAGGTATTTAAAGCCAGCATATACTGCAAAATTTTTCACTATACTCTTTTCCTATTCCAAGTTGGCCATACTTACAGGGCATATTCTGCTAGAGGCAATTTGAAAACATCAAATACTTCCTTGTTCTTCATTAAATACACTGAACGCAAGTAGGATACAAAACACTGAAAGAAAAATAAAATTATTCAACAAAAAAAACATTCAATTACCCACACAAGAAAGAAACATTATACTGTTGCTCTAAACACAAAATGGAATTTCACTATTAGGCAGTCTAACATTGATTTCAGACCAAAATTCTTTTACACAATACCCATCAGCCAAAATGTATCACTACTCCAGAAGTGATGGAACTTCAAATACTGAAATTTCATTATATGCACATTAATTGTCTGAATTTCCCAACATTATGTCATGTTATCTATCCTTAGAAAGAAAATACAACAAATTAGTCAGAAAGAAATATCACTGATTCAGTTTTATTTTTTCTCCCAGCTCTTCTGGGAGAAAGAATGGACTGTGTTGCTATCAATCTGAGGTGTCCTGACTTGATCTTAGAAAGAAACTGATTCAACTCAATATAGCTGCCTTTCACTCTAGCCTGAGACGATTCATATTACCTTGCATTTACCATCAGCTCATCACATGCACACAGTCAATGAATGCAACTCAGTTGAACAACATAAAATCATTACACAACATCTACTAAGACCAGTCCAAGGTTGAAGTTTCAGTTAATCCCAGACTTTCACCACGAAAACTGGAACCACTACATAACAGAATAACTTAATCTTTTATTGTGTTTCCCCCTCCATCCTTACCAAAAGGAAAGATTCTTATTCTTCTCATGTTTCTTTTACGTAGTCTATTTCTATCTATCAGCAGCAGCATCAATACTGGAATATTTTAAGTATCCAAAAAGGTTCTTGGATTTCTCTTGTTCATAATCTAATTGCTAACACATGCCAAAACGCCTACCATGACGCTTAAACCATCAAACACTCATAATAACAACAAGTTAAGCTCAGAGGGTTATATTAAAGCATACTATAATCACACTCTTGTTCTGCTATGTACAGGAACCTGTTAAGAGAAAATTAGTGTATTAATAATTCATTTAAAAAAGATATTATTTCTTGTTCATCTCAGATAGAGGAGGAAAGACCCAACAGTCAGGAGCATTGATTTCTTATGGGGACTCTCTAAATGCTTCTAAGAGAAAAAAAAACACTTCCAAAGGTGAAAAGATGAATCAGTAAATTAAACAATGTAATAAATTCATTATTTTCTCCTCAGTAAACTGAAACAAAAACTATTAATTGTAAGATACGTAGAGCTAAGTTGTACTTTTCAAGCTGTCCAATACTTCAATACAAAACTAAATTTTCATTTGTTTATTTTTCCAAGTGCTAAGTTTTCTGGGTGAAGTTTCCTTCCTGATTATATCTTTCAATTAATTTTAGCTATGGAAAGTGTGAGATCAATCCATTCAGCTGCTACCTAGATTGAAGTGTAGAATAAAACACTTCTTTGCTCCCATTAAATTATTAATCATTTTTACAAAGGTAAGTAGAACGTTAAGGAAAAGGCTTCCAATTTGACAGATCTCATTTATCTTTTGTTGTCTAGCAAGTGACAAAAATCAACAAAAACCTCTCTTTTCTCTGCAGTGACAGATAGAAAAGAGCAGATTAAACAAGAAGTATCCTTCCTGTGAATCTGTGATTTGCAGATCTGAAGATCAACGTGAGTCACTATTTGCCACTACTTTCATGAGGGTTGAAATCTCATTGTCTGTTGGATAACCCATAAAGCCATCCACTTACTTTAATAGTATATATTTGGTCTAGACATGGTCTAGAAATTAACCAATGATAAAGGGAAGAAAGAACACAACTTTTGCACATGTATCAAGCTCTATAACTGAGAGTGAACTACCAAACAAATGCACAGAAGAGTTGTTCTACCTCACAAGAAGAGAAATGATTTTCTTTGATTTTTTTTGTTTGATTTCAGCATGTTCACTTCAACCTCTGCCTAAAACACTGTCATCTCACTTGGATTTTATTCATTTCTCCTAAGGCTTGGTCAGTCTGTGCACACACACACTGGAGCTGAGGGAGAACAAATTCAGTCAGTCTGAACTAGTTTTCTGCTCTTTTATCAGTTGCTGTTGTCTGTCACTGTTGGGACGGCCAAAAGAAACAACAACAAAGTGTTGCCATTAACAGGATAGAAAAAGAGTCCTTTATTCCCAAGCAGGTAGCAATATTAATACAGAATGCACAGCACCTGTGCTGCTTGCTGATTGGATATTTATTACATAAGGCATACTAACACTTTCTTCATTGGTGCCTTCTGTCTAACAAAGCTTTGCTTTTCATGAGAGTTCAACAGACATTAGCATAGTAACTTATTGCAGCCTACATCCTGAGCTAGCATAAACACAATTAGCATTGCAAAAGCACATATCTTTGTGATAACTAACTACATGCCTTCTCTGTTCTCATGGATACGATCTTATATACTCCCGTGCTGCATGCCTTGCCTGTTCTCATGGATAAGGCCCAAGGCCTTCAATTTCCCCAGTTAGGGGCTTGGCAGACCTGCCGCTTAAGCCCACAGTCGCCCCCTTGCTATATTTGCTCTTTAGATATCATTTTCAAGGCTTTTTTTAAATAACTGAACATTGCAAAAATATTATGTACGTTAATTTATACTATTACGGAAAATGTTGGGCATCAGAAACATATTACAGCTTTATTAGAATAGGAGCTACAGGTCCCCATAACCACCAGAGATTATTGTACAAGTACTAGAAAGATATAAGGAAAAAGTATAATGCTCTATGAATTTACCACATTTAAATTTTGATTTATTGATCTATTTCTTGGATAAGTATTAAAGTGTACACAATTCAACTGATATGCTGTTTTGACAAAATTCAAAAGTAACAAGGTGTGACTGGAATCTCAGGCTGTAACACCCTGCATGTCCCTCTGGGTGTGATGAAGAACTTAATGGACAGATATCCCTTCAGTGCCACAATAACATCCAGACTAGCAAGAAAAACAGATTCTTTTTTTTAAGCTGTTTTTCAAAACTGACTGAACAGACGTATTAAATATTAAAATTACAAGAAATGTCAAAAGGCAGCATCAGTCCATCAGAAGAACAGCAAAGGTTTCAAAGAAGCTCCAATATGATTCCTGCTGTCTTTCCAAGCAAGAGCAGAGGAACCAGGTCCTACCACAGGAAACATGAAGTTTGTTGAAGCCATTAGTAATCAAGAATTTTGGGGTTTCCTCTTTTTTTTTTTTTTTTAAAAAAAGTAAAAGCACCTTGAAGTAAATGAGTAAGCTTAGAGGACACAACGACTTAGACCTGATGCTCTCCATACAGTAGACTACATCCTACCTGAACTCCTCTGCATTGACGTGATGTTTCACTGCTATCAGATCCATTCCAGTAGGAAATTTATTTCTTACATTACAAATGTCAAGAATTTGGCAGCTTGCAACAGACAGGTTAGACAGCACAAGACCCATGCCTTTGAGAAATCCAGCATTACAGATAAGGATCCAAGGTCAGGATTTCATTTGCATTAATTTTATTGGGTTTTTCACATTCATATGTCAGACTACTGGGACACAGTTGCATAGTATGTCTGAACATTCATACTTTATTAAGGAGGGACCAATTGCCCATACTTCAAGTTTTTTAAAAAACCCTGAAAGTATATACAGTTTCTCTGCACGAATGACACTGTTCTGGTATCCATAAATTAAAAACTGCAACAAAAATGGCTTGAAAGGGTAATTACACGGCAATTACAATTTTTTAAATTAATTTAAGTTTTTATCTGTAATACAGTCTGTGTTTGGTTTTTTGTGCTGTTTTGAAACTTCATCATTACTTTCTTTTGCTCAATTCATAATGATCTTTCTCTGTATTTTAAGAGTCAAAGCCAGAAACAGAGGTTTGTTAGTGTTTTCATTTCAAGTAAGATGATTCCTTCCTCCTACTCTCATCCTCCGCCATGCAGCTGCTCTGTCACTTCCGATACAAACTGGTGTAACTGCAACTTCCCATGGCAGTCAAATATAATCATGGTAAGTCACCGGTACCTCTGGTTTATGCAGTGCTCAGATGAGGCTTACATTGACATCCCACATTGCTACACATAATTCTTTGTGCACTACAAAAAATTTGGGATACCTAAACACCGTAAATAGTTTTTAAAAGCAGTCCCTTGAACACTGAACATTTTATTCACAGAGCTCCCAACTGACTTCTTCAGGCACTTGGATTTAAAACTCCTTGTTTGGGAAAGGTAGAATGACATTCCTCTGCCCCACTACGTGTTCCTACTGCAGGTGTCCAAGCTAGGTCACATCACACAGGCTACCCTTGCAGTTCAATGAAACCACCATTCATCCATCCCAAAGGATTTTTAAGCTATCTATGCCAGGAGGCATCGTAGAAGTGCTTATTCTTCTCTACCAGCTATAAATGAAAGCTCAGGCAGACCAACCCACAGAGGACATCTAAAGCTAGGCAAAATGAATCTCAAGAGTTTTAAATATTTCAACTTGACTCATTTTACATCCCAGTTAAACAGAAAAGTTAAAACACTTTACTTGCTCTTTAAGCATTCAAGATCCACTTTTCATTTTACCCTACCACTCAGCTTTACCAGAATACCTTCAGGTGTCATCAATCCCCACACTAGCTCATACAAATAAAAAAGTTATTAACAGTAATCCAGAATCTCCGCAATCTTGTATTTCTCAGGCTTTGGCATTTCTGGATTTCTCACCACTTGGCCTTTGGCAGTGCTCTTTCAATTTGACCTACATATATAACAAAAAATGGTATGAAAGCTTCTCCTATTATTCTTCCAATCACGATTCCCTGAATCACAGTTTGAACTTCTGATTTTGTATCGTTTGGAAGAGACTTGACAACTACAGAATTCATAGGGGCAATATATACACATTTCAAAAAAAGCAACCAACAAACCAAACAAGCTCAGAAAACCAACATGTTGCAGTGCTTCAATAAAACAAGTAGTAAGCCCTTCCCAAAAGGTTCATGGCTTAAAAATGTTACAAAACCAGAAAAAGATGAAACATGTTTAGTTATGGCAAGAGGCAGCATAATGCACAGAAATGTTTCACAGGCCATATTCTGGAGAAAATGTCTTTTACAACCAGCTCATTCTAGTCCAGGAGCCTACTTAGTTATCTGAAGTTTTCCTGCCTTTCCAAAACCTGATAAAAATCTTGGTGACATTCACATATTGTCCATGCAGTCTCCCAACATTAATTAGCAGAGCAAAGAAATCTCATTCACAGTCCCATTCGCACACTTCTCCATCTTACCTGGAATAGCTATTCTAAGCTATTTTGCTTCTAATTTAAATCCTAAACAAAGGCAAAATGCATTATTACAATCCATTGGATTTTACCACTGAGAAAGAACAAATTGTCATACATATTCAGGAGACATGACAGTGAAACCTGGCCAAAAAGGTGGGCATGTGAGGCCTATATGGATTTGCATTTTTAACTTCGGAGTCAAGTAATGAGATCTGCTACTTTTCAGTAACCTTTTTTTATTATTATTTTGAAATGTTCCATACCAGCTCCCCAAGAGAAGTCCTCTTGGAGTACTTGTAAGTTGAGAGGAACCTTTGAAGAGTATCTAGTCCAAACCCCTGCTCAAACCAAGGTTAGCTAGAGGAGAGTGCTCAAGAAGGAACCCAGCTTTTGATATCCAATATTTGGAGACTGCACAGTCTCGCTGTGCAACCTGTTCTACTGCTCAACCACTCTCACAACAAATGGTTTTCCCTTGGGTTTAAATGGACCTTTTTGTAGACAAGTTTGTGCGCATTGCTTTCTCTCCTGTCACTGGGCATCATTCAAAAGGCTCTGATTCCATCTTATTTATGTTTTTCTCCTAACATAGGAGATTAAGCATCCAGTCACCTCTGGTCGTTCTTCATTGGTCTTGTCTCTGGTATGTCCATGTCTTTCTTGTACTGGAACAAAACAGCTGAGAACCAGTGACTACTAAATCAGAAATTACTTTCACACCCAAGACTCTCGAATAAGTATGTCCTCAAAAATGCCTTAACTTTGGCACAGCAGCAATAGGTGTTACCATCACGATGTTACCATCATGATGTTACCATCACCAGACGTAACCATCACGAGCCCACACTGAGCCCATCTCAACTCACACACACAAAAATGTAAAGTCTATACAGGCATACTTCCCACCAACTGCTAATACATGATTACTGTTTCTACTGACATTGTGTTATAAAGCCTAAAAATCAGAAGAATGCAGCAGTTCCAAACACTGCTTCTACGGCATGTATGAGCTGGTCAGTTATTCAAACAGTTCTATTCAACTAGCTTGCTCCAAGAACTAGAGCGCAGCAGATGACTTACCCTTTGAGCTTTGTCTTTTAACTCCTGATCTTGAGCTAAGAAAGCCTGCATCCTCTTCTGGATGTCTGTAAGTTTTTCAGGATTAATTCTAGTTTAAAAAAAGAAAGAAAGAAAAGTTGGCTTTAGTTATCAGAACATGCCAAAATAAGCACCTATTAAGTTCTCAGCAGTATCTTCATATTTTTTGCATTGCTTTAAAATGCATGAAGTTATTACCGCTCCGAAACAGCAGAGAATGGAACCATATGAAGAATGAAGCATACACTCATCAAACAGATTAATACAGAAAAGACAAATGGCAGCTCAGATTTTTTATTCAGATGCAGTTTTCACTGGAAGTGGTGAATCTTCTTCCAAAGCAAAGCAGAAATCAGCAGAAAAGAACTTGTTGACGCTATAAAAACACTGAAAAAATACAGAAGCAGCATAATGAATTACAGTACTATTTTCAACAGAGATCAAAGTCTTCATTAGGAAATTGTCAGCATTTTTAAAAGCTTAAGTAAGATCTACTGTGTTGGGAATACTTAAATTTAAGTATCCTTAGAAAGAACAGCCAGGTGAGCAATAATAAAGAATACTGAGATTAAACAGATTTAAGAGCTTCTCATGATTTTGATCAAGTAAATAAAGAACACTGACTGTACTACATAAAATGCCATTAATCCTAGTAAAAAAGACATGCAGGTCTTCTCCCAGATTCTGTATTTTTACACTTATTCCAGCGATGACTACATTATTGCAGTTTTATTTGCCCAGATCTCTTCTCGTCTACTTCTGGTTTTGATCTGCTAGTGCCACGCAAGTGTATCATATGACCTACCAAAGATGACAGGAGGTTACCCCTCTACCTCAAGTAGAGGTCAAAGATGCACAACTACCACATTTTTTATTCTGACTCTGGCTCCTGTGTGCCATGTCATGCCATGCTATGCTGTACACCAAAACATAGCCTCTGCTGAAGGAAGTCACAGGGGAAAAAAAAACCGAAACAACAAAATCATACCTCCTCACATAGCAGTAGGTTGGTCTCAAAAATATGACTGATGAAAATAATATGCAAGGAACATTTTATAGTCTTTTTATAACATGATTACGATCGTCTGTTATTCTTACTAAATATGAAAAGCATAGATATCAAACTTGATTCCTTTGTGATTTTAATTTCTTAACTCTGTTCAGATACATCCAAGGGAAAACTACAGTGTACACAAGCTCTATTTAGCTACAGTTTTAATGAATGATCAAAAAACTGAGTTCCAGTTTCCAGCCAGCCTATAACTGGCTCTAAAAATGTAAAGACATAAGAAAAGAAAAGGCATGAAAAATTGAGTGGGGGACAAACTGACCAACAAATCTTTGAAATATAATGATACAAAAAATAAAGAAGGGATAGCATTAGTAACAAAAAAAAAATTTACTTGAACACCAGTAGTAAGACAGATCAGAGAGGTGTTGGATTGTTGCTAAGTTATGAGAAAGGTATTAAGATATGACCTCAAGGCCCTTAAAACAGCCAGTGCCTTTTTTCCCTTCTCTTCACTCAAAGTGGCAGCTGCAATCAGACAGCTAAAAACAACTATAGCACAGTCCAAGCTCACACCAGAATCACAAATCACGGGATAACAGGTACTCAAAGAAATCAGCTGGGTGAAAAAAAATTTGCTCCACAGTAACTAGAGAAAAGCTCTTGGACTCATAGTTCTATGTATTCTTAAGAATTCATCAGAGACAGATTAGGAAAAGTCCCATGAGACAGGCCAGGTAAATGTAGTGCTCATATTCAAAGAGGGGGGGGAAAAAAGAAGTTAAACAATTACCTTTTCCTTGATACCAAAAAAAAACCCAATTTGTAAGGACCTAAAGAAAATGAGTAAACACACAATGGCTAATATAGCTTAGTCAGAAGCAAAACATGACTCAGTCTGATTATCCCCCACAGCAGCACCAGCAATTTTAAGAATGGGAAAGAAACAGCAGATGTCATATTTGGTGTCAGCAAAGCATCTGGCAGTTTTATGTTCTCATGAACTAGGGAAACAGTCTAGCCATGTAGCTGTACTCAGAGTAGCTGAGGGTGCCAACTACTCACTGTTATCACTGTCACACTCAAAATGCACACCAAGTTCCAATTCTCATCTGGACCCACTATTATTCGTTATTTTCTATGACTTCGTTATTGTAGGAAATAATTAATGTAGAAATAAGATTCAGTACTTATAGAAGACTGTATGTTGCGGCGGTGGTTTGGAATAAAGGGGCCCCACAGGTTTGAGTTATTAGCTCATTACCTGGTGGGTGAATGCTCCCCCCTTGCCCCCTTCTGCCTGGCCCCAGGGAGCCCAGCACGGACCCACACAGACCAGAGGAGAGAGGCGAGCAAGAAAGAGATTTATTGTGGGTAGGGGGTCATATATAGGCTTCAGGGGGATCAGAAAAACACCAACAGAAACCCCTGAAAGTTTACAGAATTCACCAATAAGAAGTAAGCGTTAAACATCCAATAGGAAAGGGTTAATAAAGGCCAATAAGAAGACTTCCAGATATCTTCTCAGCACATTCCTGAGATAGAGATAACAGTTTTCGAAAAGCATTTTGGGAAGAAGAACAGTGACTTTGCAAAAACTTACAAAAAAGCCATTTTGAAACATGTTTAAACAACGTTAAAAACTTCTGATTTTACAGCATTTAGGTTGTTATCTTCATTCTCTTTACTAGTCCATTTCTGACAGGAGTTTTTCCACCCCACGTAAGGCACGTCGACTTCCGCAATATGTCACTGAGGCTCCCACAAATGGACAATAATGTAAGAAAATGTAAACAAAATGTAGGAACATTTTGTTGCTTGCACATAAGTTTTGAGTAATTTGGTTGAAATCGGAGAGAAACAGATTTGAAAAAGACAAAAGTAACAAAATACTTCAAAACATGGCAAAATAACATGGTATAAATCTAAGCAATGTTAACCAGGAACATGGTGGCGGAGGCACATTTTGAGGTTGTGTTTGTCAATGAATGAGTAAATTTTCAACAATGAATATTATAAAAGAGTAGTAATACTGGATTGTCTCCTCTCCAATACTGTATCATGACAGTCACCCACTAACATTGTCTTCTTATGCTGGAATTCAAAAAATGAGAAAGCTGGTTGTTGTTAAATTGGATTTTGGCTTTAATGAGTTCACATGTTACTTCTTTCTGAACAAATAAAACTCCTCTCAGTAAATTAGATACATGTGACTATTTGGAGAGACAAACCTAAAAGCTAAACACTTAGGTGAATTATTGTAATTTATAAGCTTGCCTAAATAGCTAAGAACTAGTGAGCTAGAAACAGCCATGCAAGGACTAGAAAGGGATCTTATTACATTGCCTGTCATTTTAAGTAGGCTGTTTCTTTTTTTTTTTTTTTTAAACTCTGCGATCACACATCTTACCTTTAAAGAGCAATATAACTTTTTGAAACTGCTGTTTGCCTAGCAGTTGCATAAACAGCCACACTTGACTGTGCCATGATGAAAGTATGAACCCAGTTTTTTTGGTCATACAAACTGATCAGACAGCACTCTCCAAATTTGCTGGTTGATACATAGTTTGATTTCCTCTCATTTTCCCTGGTTTTAATACCAGGACACAAGCACTGTTTTAACTAGATATTTGCTTTTCCCCACCCCTCTCCAAGGAAGAATTTAAACAAAAAAGCTCAACAACCACCAGAAAGACCACACTGCTGTGATGCAGCAAAACAGTTTCCAAGCAGCAGGTTTTGCTCTGTGCTCTCAGTCTGGAATGTGGCTCCCTATGGTTACACCAGACAACCTAGAAGGTTGGAGAGAGCAGAAAGAGCTGGGACCCAAGGAAGGCTGCTCAGAGCTGCCAGCCTCACACTGTCAGGCCGTGGACAGGTGCATAACCACACTGGTTAGTGACACCAATGTACTGTCCTACAGCAACAACGATACCTGTGAGGCAGCAAGTTTTAATAAATCCCCTAGTTTTAACACTACGATCATGTGCAATACGCATCCAAGTAGTCTCCACTGTCAGGAGAAAAGAAAAAAAAAAAAAGAAAAAAAAAGGAGCTTTGTTGTTGTTTCTGTTGGCGTTTTTTTTTCCAAAAAAAGTCACTTTTTTGGTCAGAATATTAAAGAAAGCAATATTACATCATGAGTATCTACATATTTGTACTTCCTCTTGTAAAATTTTCTAGACGCAGAATTTGTTATGATAACCCCTGGGGACGCAGCTCTTGTCTTACTACCCAACAAAACTGGTTGTGACAAAGTAACCTCTAGGTATTATCCAAAATAACTTCAGTTTACAGCTTTCACATGCAACTTTGAAATTACAGACTCCTTAAAAAAGGCACATACTATTTAATACTTTCAGAGTGTCTTTTTGCCATACCTGAATGCTCTAAAATACAGTATTTATTAACGCATATTCTCCATTTTCTCTTTCTCTGTTTGAACAACAAAAAAGTCACATATTGTTAAAAGCAGTAACTGTAAATTGGCAGCTCGTGCTGACTAGAAAGGATCGGTGTACTAACAACCTCTACAGGGAGCTTGGATTTAAAATTGAAAATTAAGAAAAGAGCCTAAACCCCGGTCTTCTGAACAGGTACTCAGGAAAATAAAGTTCTTCTTCTTTCTCCCTTCAGATTATCCAATTGTTTTAAAAGCTCTCTCCAAATGAAACAAAGAAACATAGCTGTTTGCAAATCAAAAAACATAAAACAAGGAAAGTAACAGTTCTTGTGACCACTATACCAGACAAGAGCTTAACAAGAACAGCCAAACAGACAGTTCAGTTGACAAGGATGTTTTAGAAACAAGTTTTTCAGAAAAAAGCTTTTAGAGTGAATTTCAGAAACTTGAAGAGTTAAACTCTGTTGGCAGTGAGCAGTGCTCATTATCTTCTAACTCCCAAGTCAGAATTCTTGAGAATCTATAGTTAAATAAATAAGCACAAACAATACCAGAAGACTTCAACAGAAGACCTGGAGCTTGATCCAAGGGTTGATGTAACTTCTTCAACAATTTATAAACTGACAAAACACATCAGGGTTGTAGTAATTGCAAAACTGGCTAGAAGTGAATGACCTGAAAAAATCTGTAGTCAAAAACTTTTAGAATTAAATTGGTTTGCAATCCACAAGGAATTACACGTATATTAAGGATTTTAGTTAGCCTCTTCCAAGTATAATGCTAAACCTTTTAAATCTTAAACCACACTAGGCAGACAATTCCAAGTAAAAGCATTTCCCTTCACACATTTGTAACTACGATGTTACAAATACTATTAAGGTTTGTTTTGCAGATTGAAAAACTGCATCTTGGAGCAGGCTGTTAAAATATATTATCAATCAAAAGCCTTGACTTTTCTAACATTTATATTCCAATTAAGCATGTTGCTTAAATGTATTTACTATACATATGCCCTGGTGGCTTTGTACAAGAATAAATTTTTGGAGTGGTGTTAAAAAAAAAAGCAGAGTGTTTTCCATTGAAGTCGCAACAGATTAGCAAGAATATGTTAAGAGATGCAGCCACAAATGTCTCTCCAGAGAAACATCTAACCTGAATTATAAATATGCATTTAATGGGGAGGGGAAATATTTACCCTATTAAAATTGGATTATTATCCCGATACAAAAATACCTATTTCTATTTACATGGATAAAAAAAAGCCAAAGAGGATTTTTTAGCATTCCCTATGATAAGCTATTCAAACAATTAACAGCATTACTTGGGAAGTTAAAAGCTTAGCTGACAAAGAAAGGGGAAATATTTTTACAATGCTTAAGATCAGATGATCATCTACTGAATATAAAAATAGGATAAATTATTTTAATAAATATCATTTTAAGAAAAAAAAGATAAAGTTTGGAAAAAGAGACAATTTGCTGACGTGGTTATACAACAGATCCTTTTAAAGCACTATGATACTTAAGGGAAAAGAAAACATCAGACTTCAGTTTCTTTACTGATATTTTCCACATTCAGTTGGTGGGGTTTTGTTTGGCTTTGTTGTTGCTGCATGGTAGGGGTTTTTTTAAACAGCAATGTAAATGAAAGCTTTAAGTACACTTAGACTCTTGGTAGTTGTTTGAATGCACTCGAGTCCTTATTTCGCTGTTTTAGCAAAAGTTGTCTAATGTTTGAAGATTGTGCATGTTCTACATGGATTCAATACATGTGTTTGACCAGAAAAGGTGGATTTTCTTCACCGGATGCTGTGTACTCAGTTTGTTACATAGAAACAGTATTCACAAGTGTGGTTCAAAAATGCCTCTGAAATGGCACATCCTATACATCAAAAATGATTTAAAAAAATAAAACTAAACCTTAAATCTGGCTTCTGCAACTCCTTCAGAGTCAGTTCTATTTGTATAGAGAGCACAGGTCTTTACAGTTTTTCACTGGAATACTCTCTCTCTAGTATGTAAAATGTCCATTTAGTCACATTCTATTTCCTGTTCTTCAACCAGCTGATTTAAAAAGGTCATGACAAACTGGAGAAATAGTCTAGAACTGAACAAAAGACAGATAAGAGAAACAAATATGACAGCAAGCACAAGAAACATAGAGGGACAGATTAAAGACATAACTGTTTAATCTGCAAAAGAAAAGGAGAGAGCATGATAATGTTCAATTACATAAAAAGTACCTGCAAAGAGTAAGAGAATCCATCGTTTTCCATACATTCTTAGCACAGGACAAAAGAAATACTTCACTGAATTTACTTACAAAGCTTATCAGACACCAGAAGAAAAAATGTTAGTGGTAGGAATTGTTGAGTATAGACAACACCTCTTTGGGAAATTGTGAATACATTAATTGGCATCTGACAAGAATTATTTGTGCAGCTCATCATGCCTTTGGGAACAGCAATGGAATAGGAAACCTCTCAAGGTCTTTTCCTTCTACAATACTAATAAATCTAACTCATTTCCCTGGTTTGTCCAGCTCCAGGCAATTCAAGCACTTTATTAAGAACCTTCTAGACTCATCATATATTATTCTTGTAGAAAGAAGGCTGAATGACAGGTCATTAGACACTTACTTGATTTCACTGATAGGTACTTTCCTCTGTGCCAGCTGTTCCACCATGCCTTTTTCTTCTGAGGGCAGCAATACTAACAAAGCTTCACCACCTTCTTTGTATCTGATCAGATGGGGGGGAAAAAAAAAAAAGATCTCAAGCGAACATGCAAAAATTACTCTTTTTTTTGATGTTTGCAATAACCAGTGAGAATTTACATTTGCTTCCTTATAAGCAGTCCAAAGAACAGATAAAAATCCTCACTTAACAAAAGGAAAAGAAGATGCAAATCAGTTAAGTGATTTGCCACTATCTCCACTTGAGATGATTTCAAAACTACACCTAGAGTCTTAAACATCTGGGACTATGACATGGATTCAGATCAGTGGATCTTTTCTTCCCTCGATTTGAAATATTAGTGGCAACCAAATGGCACTTGATCAAAGCTTACAGTACCAGAAGATCCAGCTACTTGCATTCACCCTTTACTAATAAACAAGGCGTAACATTCGTAAAAACTGATTCTCGTTTTCATATACTGCAAGTCAAAGAAGGGAAAAGAACAACTCTTCCTTGCACGTTCAATAAAAGCTACATTTCTAACAGGTCACAGACGCATCACTGAAAGAAAAGCATACAAACAGGAGCTCTTTTATTTACAGAAGCAGTTTCCAGGTGCAAAAGGAAAGATACAATCATACTGATCCAATAAGAACGTATCTGGAATTCATTCTTCAGTGCACTTAACAGCTGTATCAAATGTAAATGAGCTGGTAATTACTCAAGATACATGGTTGGCAAAGACATAAAAATTCTGCTACTTTATTCTCAAAGCATCTTCTTGCTCACTTCCTTCTTGTGTAAGAAAATTTCAGTTCTTACTTTTGGCAAATTTCAGTGACTTAAGGACACTCATGTAGAAAAAAACACCATTAGTAAACAAACAACACAACAGTTATAAGTTCTCCTGAAGAAGCAGTAATGATGAGCTTGCATGCATTATCAACATCTATATCTAGTGTAACACATACACTGTTTCATCATTTATATTTACAAATAGTTCTTAAGAGTACAGGTTGATAGGACAACATTGCACAAAGTCCTTCATTATGAAAAAAAATCCAACTAAGTTTCAGAAATATGCCAAAATTGGACAGAATCTGACAGATGAGAGCAATGTGTAGGACAAAGCAAAACAGGAGTAGTAAGTTACCACATAGAGCAGCTTTAAACTCCCTTTTCTAAAGAGGCCTGAGAGCACAAAAGGATGTTCTCAAGCACACAAAACAAGAATCATACCATTATCTAAAAAAGTCATTTCAGGTAGAATATAGGGAGCCCACATTTCTCCAAGCATAAACAGTTGGCAAAAACAGTACTGCAGAATTGTTTGGAAACTATAAACACTATCTGTCACAATGCAAGCAGCAACAAAATCTGCAGTTAAAACAGTCTGACAGTTTTTATTACAGCTTTCTGCTTTCATTTGATGAATTTGAAAAAATCACAACAGAATGCTCTTGGATGCCTGGGATTTTTTTCCCCCAGTGCTCTCGGTACATGATGTGTTTGGAAACTGACTTCTAAAGAAAATTAACAAATGTTTAGTAGTGTTTTCATCATGAAATTTTAACCCTTACATTCCAGATTTTGAAATGTTACAAGCAAATAAAATTGATACCACAAGGAGAGTCTCTGTTGCATACCAACATCATTTAAATTTGCTGGTTATACATGAATTAGTAAGAGTACTTTGGTACCATACAAAAACTGTACTGACTTGATCCATTTCATCAGTAGACCTAAAATGTTCTTAATGCAGAAATACCAGATTGTAAAGTCTTTTCTAAAAAGGGTTCTAAAGCAACACATATGCTTGGTTTAAGGCAATTTATTATCTTTTCCGACAGCACAAGAGGACCTAAGTCACTGCTGACCAAATAACCCGTGAATTTTTGTGCCCTTTATACAATAATATGTTGGCTGGTATACCCACAAGGTGGGTGCCTGTCAGACACAGCCACTACCCGAACAAGCAATGAAATCCTGGAAAGCCACTGAACCTTAGATGACTTTGCATTTTATTGTAAAAACTGATGATCATAATACTAAGAGAGCTAATTATTCATCAAAAGAACCTTAGCTCTCGGAGCACCAATAGAAGGATGAAAATACTCTCTCTCTTTTATCTACCAGACAGGAACGCAAACATAATACTGTTGCCAATACCAGCCTCACTGCTTTAGAGTACAGAATAACACACAGTTCTGCTCTTCTCCTCAAAGCAGATGATACAAAAGGAAAGGATTCCAACAAAAGCTTTGTGAATGATCTGATATCTGGAAAGAATGTCTGTTTAGTCTCACAACAATCTTCACCATTTGTTGAGAATAAAAGTCTTGACTACTCTACAAACCTCTAAGAGGGATGATATGTTCAGATTCCTTGAAGTTAGCCAAAGGCATGAAGTGATCTGCGTAATTTTGTTGCTTGTGGTATTTCTTATCGCAGAGCGTCTGATTTAGCATTCTTAAATTGTTTCGTTATCATCTCTCTTTTATTCAGTGTGGAACACACTGGGAAGGGCAGTGTCATACAAATCACAGAAGAAATACTCCTCAAGGGTCAGAGAGTGCAGATATCCTCTCTACAAGCCACAAACCCAAACTCTGGAATGATACAGTACAGGAAATTTCATTCTGCATTTGTTTTGCTTTCATAGCTTTCCTGCAGTATCCACAGGGGCACTCTGAAAACAGAATGCAGGATCACATAAACCTTCATTCTAACCCTTAAATGGTGGTCTTGTGTTATTAGTGCTAAACTCATTATATGCTCAGTCACTTGTCTTTTCAGAAAGTACAATTCTAAAGGCACATCTCATAGATAATTCACAAAAGGAAAACAAGCATTATATCTGGTATCCATGGATAACAACTATTTCACTGTTTACATTAAAACTTGCAAAGCCTTTATATAAACAAAATAGTACAGTAGCTAAGTAAAGAAACAATCACATTAAAACAGGCAAAAAAGTGACAGAGGTTTTCAAACACCTACTAAGAAAGAAAAAAGAAAAAAAAAAAAAAAAAAAAAACAACAAACCAAATAAGAAATATTTCTCAGAGCTATGCCTTCAGAAATTCCAAGGGACTGAAAGACATCTGGTAGCTATTGATGCAGTGAAATCCTTTTCCTTAATATTTTGGAAACATTCTCTTTTAAATGCCAATAGTTTAAATGCATTTGAAGCTAAGGAGGAACAGTCTTTGCCATCTTCTATCCTAAGCGTATGATTTAAAACAGACAGTTTAATAATAACACTGTTCTTCAGAGCTAAGCATGAAAATTAATACATTACAGAATTAATAAAGCTAAAAACAAAACAATCTTAAGTGCCATCTGGGAAGGTTTGTATCTGTTCATTATCCCAAATGGATATTTAGGTAAAGAAAGCAAAATGCAGCCTATAAAAAAGCAGTTGTAGTTCAGCAGAGTATTATCTTATTTCTCAAAAAAGAAAAGAAAAGTTTCGTAATGTGCTAATCAGAGAATTATGGTGTTAAAGATCATCTTAAAAAGGGAGGCTCCAGTGGAAAATTTAAGTTTTCAAAAGTCTGTTCAGTCTCTCAGTGTCTTTCATATTAAAGCTTCTACACTGGCAAGCTTAGGAAAACACAAGCTACTAAAAACTGGCATAAACAATAATGAAAAGAGGGTACAGATCTGCTCAAAATTTCTTTTCATCACAATGCCTAAAACATAGGAGAAAAGAACATTCCTCAATATCCTACAGGAATAAAATTCTCCACTAAAGCAAACAGATGAACGTTTCCACAATTATTTTCAGCAGACAGATAAAACCTTTAAACCTTTATAGATAATACAGTAGCAAAGAATCCATCTCAGCTACTGCAATTCTTCAGCAGGACTACTCCTTCTGTAGATGAGAAGACATTAGGAGAAGTTCCCTCCATTCTTGCCAGCTGCATCCTTCAAGCTAAAATTACCACCATCACACCAAAATCAAACATCTGTCCTGAAATGCTAATTCACTCTGGTGATTTATTATTCACTAAGTATGCACTTCAACTCTGCTGAAGAAAAGCAAATTAAAAACTTCAAGTAATCAAACTTTTTTGGACTGTGTAGTAATTGATAATATTACTTGTCTTGTCATCTCCTCAAGGTGACCAAGAAATTAGAGCAGGGACTCATCTCTGCATTGTGATTTTAACAGTCTCTAGGATACAAGACACTGTTCATTCCAGTTCTGTGGAAAATTGCATCTTACTTGAAGGAAGTCTTTGGGGGAAAAAAAATTCACATACTTCTAGTTCATATCTGTGTTATTTTCTAGCATCTTCTGGCTTCAGTACTTATGAAAGAGGCAAGTAACTTCTCTGCAACTCAGTCTTGACTTACAAGCGAGGAAGCTTAGCACTCTAAAGTAAAGGGTAGGAATGTTATATTTAAACTGACTGCAGATGAGAAAAAGAAAGATGCTTACAATCAAGGGCAAGCACCAAAGGCAGGACAAGAAGGGAGTGGGATAAACTACTTAGGACAATGTAGTACTGGCTAATTAGAAGTAAAGAAAAACAGTTTAAAAATGTTAAGAACACCATTTCCATAGCAAAGAGACACAAAGTGTTGCCAAATAGTTTCGTTTCATACCAAAAACGTCAAATAGAGCACTAAAATCAAGAGGATGGTTTACTCACCATAGCAGAATCTACCTTAAACTTCTGCTAAAAACCAGTGAGCCAAAAGCTGGTATCAAGCACGAAGAAGTACCATGGCAACAATCCAGTGAAGACAGGATGAGGAAAAAATGCTTTTCATACAGCCCAAATCAACATTCAACCGTTGCTTAATCTATCTTAACCCACCCTTGATCAGATCCAGCCAACAGCTGCATCTACCCCTGCAATACTATTAAAGCAAACATTATCACAAAGGCAATAGATAAAATAGATAAATAATAGATAAAAACACAGTGCACTTATTAATCAATTTCCCCTTACCATGCAGCTACAGTTGAGCTTGTTCCAGCTACATTCAGAGTAATTCTACATCCTTGCCATGACCATTGTAACATAGAGATCAGTCAAATGCACATTTTAACTGTCAGTGACATAACAGTTACAGTGATAGCAGAAAAATGGGAATGGGAACCAAGTGATTGATGATCATCAGGCACTAGTGTTTTGTTCTGAGGTAAGAAAAAAGTAAGAAAAAAGGCATGGAGGGGGAATTGTAAGGATAACCTGCATGGGTATGCAGACCTTACAGGAAATGTTATACAGGTTGTCTTGAACAGATGTATTACAACACGTTTCCCTAACATCTGTATTTCAGGAGACATAAGTTGATGCCAAATTTCAAGAGAGTTAAAGGCAGTATTTCTCCTTTGCTTGGCAAGAAAAAATAATCTATTTTAAAAACTGGCAAAGGAGAAAAACTGAGATCATGAGATAATCATAAAATTTGGGGGAGGAGGGTTGGAGAGATAAAGATACTTACATAACAGTTTCCTGAATTGGAATATTTCCCATTACAGAAACGCAATATAAATGAAGTGACAATGTTTCTGAAGATATTTACCAAACACAAACATGCAGGAAACCCCAAGTTTATAAAAACCTCGAATTATAAAATTTTTTATACTTTGGAGGTCACACAGCTACCAGCATACTTCAAAAAAAAAAATATTTTGTGGGGTTTTTAAATCTGTAACTTAAATGGGACTTGATTAAAGAACTAATTTTAGCCTAACTGGGCCAGTATGGATAGCATCAACATATGCTGTCATCTCATCTGTCAAAAGACATAGAAGGAAGTAAGGTATCCCTGCAAAACTTGTTCAAATCAAAGCTCATTCCTACAACATCTGTCTTGCATTCCAAGCCAACAAGTCACCTTCAGATACTTTAGCAGAAACTCTCGACAGTAGATCCCTTCAGAGAAAGGAAATCGGGCACCAAGGAAGCCAGATCAACTTCTCAACTGTCTCTTTCTCACCCAGATCAAGTCTGGAGATTCACCAGAAGCAAGCAAGAGACTGCTCTCCTTAAAACATTAAGGTCAGTAAGTTAATTGTTTGGAATACCATCAAAACCAATGCACATTTTAATACACTCTAATTATGTATTTTCTCTCTTCTTCCGATGCTCTCCAGATGGACCCTTTGTTCATCGTACATGGTTGCCAAACTATTAACACAAAACTATTTAATAGTTATGTCAACTGTGAAGCCAAGTTATTCACCATAAAACACGATCATGTATTCACTACACACCATTCACACTCTTCTCCAAACAGAAATATTCTGGACCACTTGGTTTTGCAACAATAATGTTCTTTCAGATTTTGCATATAATTTTAGTTTCCATAAAGAATCCAGAACAAGACAATTCCATTACGTGGAAAAACTGATGAGCAAAATACAAAAAGCAGCGCAGACTCTGGCTTCCAGAGGAAAGATTTACCTCTGCAAAGACTGAAAAAAACATGGCAGTGAATTGTTAGTTAATAACCTAGCAATCATGTTTAATGTATGATGGATTAGAAACAAAAGTTTGAGTGAGTCAAGTCCTATTATTTCCAGCATGTAATTTATATTTAATTTTTAAATTATTTTCAATGTTTTTTATAAAATAACTACAGTAATGAAGGAAACATTTCATTGATGCAGGCATTTGTGTTGTACTCTTTTAATGTGAAGGAACATTGTAAGACATCTATAAAAATATATCCAAAACATATCAAAATGGACAGTTTTATTCTGAATAGATCTATTTCAATCTGATATACATACAAATAAATCTGCTTACCCACAAACTCTCCTTCAACAAAGAGAAACTAATATCCATATATACCCCTAAGGCCTTCCACAGAAATACAATAATTCATATTTTGTTTTAAAATTCAACTATTAAATCGGACTAGGTAAGCTATCATTTCTAAACATATTTCTTAAGAAAAGCAACAGTTGTAGGTCTCCAATAGTGGGCTCAATTCAGGCAAATTTTTGTTTCCAATTATATTACCTTCTGGGCTTTCTGACATGAAGAGTACTGGTGAAATCTAAGCTTCAAACCAAGAAAACATTATTTTTCCAAGCCCAGGAGCAAGAAAAGTTTTACCTACTGTTTATCATACCTTCTACACTGCCATGTTTTTTCGTAATATACTAATTTGTTATTCTATTCTTTTAAATGAAGAATGAGCACAAAAAAATAAGTGCATATTGGAATTTCTATCCCATCTACAGGATCAATTGCCTCTTTTTGTAATAGATATTTTTCTTTAAAACATCTAACCTTTAACAAGATATCTGTGCGCACTCTGAACTGAAACAGTGCAGTACCATCTACAGCAAGTCCGAAATAAGCAGACCAACAAAAATTACAAGAGACCAGAAAGTGTGTTTGCTATTCACAGATGAGCAAACACAGATGACAGCCCGCATTCACTGCTGGGCCCTTGATTCAGCCAGGGAGAAGAGCTCTTTCCCCATGGGCTGAGAACAGTCTGACAGCCCACAGAGTAGTTAAAACAAACAATACAACATGAATTGGCTTTGGTTTTTTGTTTTGCGTTAGGTCACTTTTAATGGTTTGTTCACTTCTGTTTCTCCATTGCATAGACCTTAGTTCAGTATCCCCAAAAAATTATCAGTAAATATTGCTATTAAGTCAGAGATTGCTTCAGTTTTTTTTTTTCTTTTCCTCTGATCACATAATATCCTTTTCCTCCTGCTGTCCAGACAGTAGCCCACTCATACCTATTCCCAAGTTCCGAGAACCAACTGGGTTTTATTTGTGCCACAAAGCCACAATCCCCTTCATTCAGTCATACTCGGTCAGTGCCCCTGTTTGCCAGACCTAGTCACAAGAAATAATGGACAAGAACAGGCAGTTGCTCACCAACCTTGTCATGATAGTCTTAGAATAAATTGAATTCAAAAAGGCCTTGGGAGGTTGTTGGATCTTCCAGCCTAGACTGGAAGCAATCTGTTTTCCACAGCAGCTGCGTCCATCCTCTCTACTGAGTTAAAATACATGTGCTTATTCATTTTTTATTGCAGCTTACGGTATAGCTTCATGTCAGCAGGTAATAACCTTTGCCACTTAATAGTTCAGTGTACAGGAACATTCATACCATTCTAGTACTGAAAGAATTCTAACAGATAACACAGTGCCAGTCAGTATAACCGCAGCATCACAGGCCACTGTCAAGAATGTAGCTAGGATACAGTGTTTAATTTTAGAGAATTTAATAATGTGAATTGCAAGTTAAATGTGGTGTCAACAATTTCTTGTGACCTCCAGTAGCAGCTATTTTTACTTAACTTGAGTTAGGATGATGATTTGACTGCAGTATAGTATGAGATGGTCTTAATACTGCATTTATTTTTAAAGAAACAATGGTAAAAGTGCTTCAGTGGGTCTTAAAAAAAAAAAAAAAGAAATACAGCCAAAGAGCTGTCATCCTGGCCATGCTGTTTATTCAGGACCCAAGACACGTTATCCCTGGGATATTTTTCCAAATTAAAAAAAAAATAATCAAGCTTCCACCACTGAAAAAGGTACCATTAAGTCACTCGCACTTTTAAGTGCTTTACTGACACATTACTCTAAAGGCTTATTAGTCTCACTTTCACACATATAATGTGCAGTTACTTAAGGAGAGCCCCAATGAACATTAATGAGCTTCAAAGCATTATACTTCATGACAGAATAAGCTCATTCTGTGACCTGCTCCTTTAACCTTTCCATAATTTGACACGTGCGTGTGTTCACTAGTACTCCCAAGGCATCAAAAAACCCACAGATCTTATAAGCCTTTATTCATACCTCTTTGGCTCTAATCATCATACCAGCCAGTACAAAAATGGCAGGAAACAGAGAGGATACTGCTTTGGGAAGATTAACTTTTCTTATTCCATTTGTTTTCAGAGCATAATTCACTAAAAGGAAAAAAAGCATAGCAGAGCTAGACAGAACTTGCATGCCTGTATGCACACTATGTTTAACGACAACAACAAAATCACAATCACTTTCCTAAATGCGTTTAAGTACCTAAGAAATCTAACCAACTACCCTGGATTACATTCCATCAGAAGTCTGAGCCAGTCAGACCTAAATCTTATGTATAGCTCTGGACATATCACAGATAAAAATTACAGAGCAAAGTGATTTTTAATAGTCTCCTCTGAAGGAAAAAAAAATTAAAAATTAAGTGGAGGGAGGAACGTAATGCTAGGAAAGAAAGAAATTACTTACTAATATGTGCCAGAATTTAGGTACATCCAAAGTAGAAGATATTTACACATGAATAAAAAGATAAAATAGACTTTTTGGTGTCTTGTCTTACCAGTGCAATCATGTCTGAAAGAAATATATCCCTATATGTTTTCCTCATGCCATAGAACTTAGAATTATGATTGAAAAAACAGTTGGGGAAAAAGTGAGTATCAATGTGCTTCAAAAATTATTATCTTCTGCTGTCCCCTAGTGGCACTGTAACTTGTTTCACAAAATTGACCAAAGAGTACCTTCAACTATAGGCTTCATAGGTTACAGAATAGAAAACATTAATAGAAATTAAAAAATGGAAGGAATTAGTTTTGCAGGCTCTTGCTACAAGCAGTTTTTGTTTAGAATTTTTGAAACTAAAACCAATAGGAAAACACTTGGATCTAGTGTTTTAAATCACAGACTTTTGAAAGAAAATGTGTGGTAAAAATATAGTCAGAAATAATTATGGCACTGACAATGATACTGTCAGTATTTTAGAATTTTACTGAACCAGTTAAGACTTCAAATAAATACTTTAAAAGCACTTGGAAGAAACAGCTTCCAACCACTACAATTCTAGCATACCTTTCAACTTTACAGGAAAAAAAAAAAAACAACAAGCAACCGAACACCACTGAATGTATGTCAACTCTACTACAAAGTAAAAGCTTTACTGGACAACACCCAGGTTTTCTTCATCTTACTTTACCATAAATCAAAAATGCAGGAGTTGCAATTTATGTTCTTCAACAGGATAAAATACAAGTGAAATGCTACTTAGGGAACACAGTGGTCTGATCCACTTAAAAATAAACCTTTATCTTTCATCTTAGATCAAGCTTTGCAAAACTAAAACAGATCTGGAAACGTATCCATGATTGTTAGTCAAAGGTTTTTCAGCCCCATCCCCAACACAGTTTCTCTCCTTACTTTCATATTTACCTTTGTCTCACAAAATAATTTTATTTCAAAAGTAAACAGTATGTGGCATCTCAGTTTCAATTACAGTTGAACACAGCCTCAAAATTAGCTAAGATGTTTAATTTAGCTTTCGTTCTGTGCAATTATACACTCATAACCCATGAAAATTTGTAATTATCTCTAACCTCATTAATAAGGACTACTAAGCTGCAGCTCAGTTCATATTTATCAAGTTTCTAGAAGAAACACAAGCTTCTCATACTAACTGCAGCTATTGCAAACAAGTGAAGCTTCCTACTCAACACTCAGATTTCACTGAGAAACACATTCTCAATTATACACATCTAAAACTGCATTAGTATGTTTACTTAGTGCACAGTATTCACTTAAAATTTTTAGACATCTGCCTTGTTTTATTTTCAAAGATTTATTTCATGCCATTAAGTTTCCTGAATGAATTTCTTTCCTCTTTCCAGGACTGCTTTACCTTAAAGATGGAGAAAGCCTGTATGTTTCTTCAAAATTAATACCCAGTTTAGGTAGAACCTGCCTTGATGTTTGTATCAGATTAAGAAACAGAAAATACCCATGAAGCTCTTTCTAGAAAAGGAATTTGTTTCAGTATCAGTCACCATTCTGCCAGCTCTCACAACTTGCTTTGATGTACTCCCAACTTCTGTAAGGTCTGGCTACTGAAAAATTCATGTAAAAGGAAACGTAAACTACAGCCCGGTGAGGCATCCAACACAGCCCACGGCCCATGAGACAGAATTTGCTGCAATTTTCTGTCTAAGTCTGTTCCTTGAGGAACTATAGAGGATTGAAGAGGCCACTGAAGACAGGCCCTTCAGGTTGACAGGCTAACATCCTCCTCAGAGTGACACTTGAATAAAAGCATTATGAAAAGGGGGAGACAGTTGTCTTTGTAGCTCTTTGGAACTGTTTCCCTGCAATAAACTACTTGCAATTGCTCTTCTCAGCTCCTAATGAGATTTGGGAAAAGGCCTGAGGATTACAACTCAAGTGGTGCTTTAACTCAGTGACATGGCTCAGGAAGAGCTCAAAAATTCTCCTAAAAGCTGACAATTAAACAGTGCCAAATATATTGTTTTCTTTCATATGATGACAATATGCCATAAAGACAAAATTACAAGCCTTCTGTGGAAGCCACACAGGATTAAAAAAAAAAAAAAAAAAACAGAACTAAGGCTATATGCTTTTCTCTCAATTGGTGTCGGTAAGATTTCATCTAAATTTTAGTTTAGCAAAATAGCTAGATGTTTTATCTAATTATATGTAACATTTTTTCACTGATTTTGTTCACTGACAGCTTTTTTTTCAAAAGCATTTGAAAACTTATTGTTCCCTTCTACCATAGCAGGTAGATCAGAAAATGGAAAGCACATGACAGAACGGGGCAGAAATGTTGCCAAGTACAATGAAACACAGAACTTCCACATTTTGAAAGAGAGTTGGTATGGTCACCAAAATTTATAGCCTTCTGATCCATGAACACAGATCTCAAATTCCTATAATGTTGAAATCCTACTCTAAGCAACTGCTCTGTCATTAGGTTTGACAAACGCCAATACTGAAAACCATACTACAAACAAATTAAATTACAAACAAGATATAATGCCAGGTCTTGCATTTCATCCCTCAGATAATTGCTTAAAGTTTTTGATCTACTGAATTATATGCAGTGACAGCTCCTGTTTCTCTTAAAAATCTACTTCAGACATCAAGGACATGGTTTTCAACAGTGTAGCTGGGTAACTCCCATCATAAAGACTTAGTCACAAATATTTTAACTAAAGCTATGCCTAAGAATGTAATTCTACAGAAGACTTAGAAAATTAAAAATATAACCTGTAATTAACATTATTTGATTCCTTCCTCCCAAAATTAAAATAAGGAAGAAATATTTCCATTCTTTTGAAGAGTCTTCAATGACACTAAGGAATTTGATCCACAGTCTAAAACCTTATTTAACTATAAATGTCAGTGGCAAAACAAGCTTTTCCACTCACAAATATGCTCAACTCAGCCTTTGAGGCAATCCTGCCAAGTACAAAAGGTTTTCTGTTTCCTCACTATTAATCTTCCCTGCCCAGATGAAACAACCAGGGACGTTTTTTGTCTGCTGTAGCAAGTCTCTGAAGCTAAAAAATTATTAAGTTAAATCATTGTTGTTAACTAATCAAAAGGGGCTTTTAGTGATAACAGCCGTTTTCTTTGCTTTCAATTTATATCATGATTTTTTTCAAGTGACTCTTCAGCCAATTATCTCTCCCTACAGTGATCTAGTTTTAAACATTAAAATACTAATGAAAAGTGAAAACAAACCTGGCTGTTCTTCCCACTCTGTGGATGTATGTGTTTGCATCTTCTGGACAATCAAACTGAATGACCCAGTTTACTGCTGGAAAATCTGTGTAAAATAAAAAAATGTCAATATTTAAGCTCAGTATACTGAAAAACCTCCTATTCAAGAGCAACATATTATTTTGAAGCATTAATTCCTGTAGGAACCATCATTTGGACCTATTTACAGTCATTAACTGCATGTATTAGCATACATAAACAATCATTTTCTTCAACAAAAAAAGTTGAAATTAATTGTGTCTTCATTTCCTAAATTATGACAGTGCAATGAATGGAACTGTAATGTTCCATTATGAATGTAATTTCACACTTGACAAGAACAGACATGCTTTGTGTCACATAGATGATAAAACACCACTATGTTTAACAACTAAATATCAATATCTGACCCACTTTTTACTCATAGTATTAGTATTCTATACCACTGGGATTTGAAGTCAGCTGTGGTGAGACAACACTTCAGCTGTCACATACAGAAATAACACAGTCCCTCTCAAAGACGGGGTGGGGGCGAGGTGGGGGGGTGACCAAGACTGACAAAGAAGTCAACACTGACTGTGAATGATATTATTAATAAACATTTTCTAACTGCTGTACTTCACCCAGCAGCAGCATGCTTTGCACGGGACTAAGTTTGTATTACTTCCGGAACAAGTCTGCAGCTACGCTGTATTCCACATTTACACCCACGCTCTAAAACCAACCAACCACACACAAATTAGATCCTCAGTGGTGACATTTCAGCAGTACAGAAGTTTTGATAAACAGTTTTCATTTCTGCCTTCAGTTTTTAGAACACCTTCCTTCCTTTCGTAGCATAATGACAAAACCTCACATTTTTGGACAACGGAGTTTGCTATCTGAATGAACAAGTGAATGCCTGAAAAAGTCTTGTGTCATACCTAAATCCCTCCAAGTATTAGGAAAAAAAAAAAAAGAAAGAAAAGTCCAAAGAAGTAAATCATAATTCAGCAGGTAATGCCCAGTGGTAAGAAACTCTTGGCTAAAAATAGATCCTACAAATATACTTGTTTTTATCCCCATCTAATTTTTTATCTCTTTAACAATACAGTCCTATGTAAAGTCATTCATACTTCAGACATTAAAAGTTCTGGGTTTCATTTCCACATAGTGGTAGCTTAGTAATTTTTCATATCCTCTGGAATAACCCAAAGGATACAGGCGTATCGGTAATACCTAAAACTGCTAAAATCTCACCTTACCGCATGCAGTAAGCAAATACATCACCATTTTCACACAACTAAAGTTTTGCTGGGACAAAAAGAAAAAATAAGCACAGATTAAGTAAAGAAACAGCAGAACTCTAAGAAACACCTCTCTTTTTTGAGTTACCCTAGTGAACTCCTAAGTAAACTACAGCTTCGTTTTTCACAAATCAAGTTGGTCTTCAAAGTCTGATAAAGCCTCAACAGGGTTAGGTCATCGCTTTGTGAATAACTATTGCTTCTGTGGATACGTACCCAGACCACGAGCTGCAATATCTGTAGCGAAAAGTACCGCTGCCTTTTTCCGAACAAAGCAAGTGTAGACTTCCATTCTCTTCATCTGCTGCTGCTTGCCATGGAGTGCCAGTACAGGAAGACCAGGCTGAAGCTTACAGAAAACTCTGAACAGATATTGGACCTACCCAACAAATCGGGAGAGGGGGGAAATTACCACACAATGTTGAACTTTTTAAGATCATATAAAGTACATAGCAATTGATTTAGTACATCAAAATAAACTTTTCTCCACACCATAGACAAGAGATGCTATTTTGAGACTTTGTCAACACCCCCAGGTACTAAAGAAGATAAAACAAGAAACCAGCTGTGGAAGAAGATTGGCATGCCTTTTGAGGACATTTCCTAAAAGAAACCAGAGTAGCTAACAGCAAGAACAACTTGGGACGTGACTAGTAAGGCTGTATGCAAGGGACCAAAGTACCAGAAGTCCACCAGACAATACTGGAGGGGTGTTGTGTTCTATACTTGCAACTCAAAGCTGTCTACAGTCTCAGTTTACTATTTCAAGCTTCAACAGCTTCTCCTACAAATCAGCCTGTTTACTCTTACATACAGTACCTACAACGCAACATCATTTTAGAGCAGGCAGGTATGTATTTTTTTCAGAAAATAGTTACAGAAACTGTGCATATTGCAGGAACAGCTGCAGCTCAGAGAATTTCCGTACAACTAAGCCTACCACTTCACACTACTCACCAGTCAACTGCAGAACAAAAATCTTGTGACCTCTTACACAAGTGGAAAAACTGCAATGAATATTTACTAAACCATTGTATGTCGTAAAATACTTGATACATGCAGTAGTTATAAATACCTGCGCCACACAAACACATACAAAGAGCTTCAACAGAACGGTCCCGGGACATTTATACAAGGATTTGAAGGATTACTTCCTGTGTAAGAAAAACTTATTGCTGTACCATTTCACAATCATAATTGCTCAAATAGGTAGACTTAAAAGCTTGTAAAGAAACCAGGTACAACTCCTGAAATACTGTGTAAGCCAACTATAAAATGTGTCATGAGACTAAACCAACTGACAATAAATTTAGCACTCATTTTTAACAGCAGAGTACAAAAATGGCTCAGTCTCCAGAACCTTTTTCCATTAAGCCTGGGTAGCCTAACATCCAGAAGCCAGGCCCTGCATGACATGTTTACAGGAGTAGGTGTTGTTTTGTTCCTCCAGTTTCCTGTTGCAAATCAGTCCAGAATTTCACCTCCCTGGTGCCTTGAAATCTACATTAATATCTTCATTTTATTAGTTTTAAAATGCTATGGGGTGAGGAGGAGGAAAAAGCCATACCTCTTTACAGCTTGCAAAAAACACAATACTCTTCTTTTTCAAATGAGTTCTCAGGAAAGAGTATAACATGTTTACTTTTTGCTGAAGCTCACAGACAACATAATTCTGATCCAAAGTTGCTGGGGTACTAAAAAAAATAAAAACAAAATCAAAGCAAAACCACACCAAAAAAGTATATTTAGATACTTCTACAGAGATGCTTGACCTTTCTTTTAAGTCAAGAGTGTCTTAAACATACTCAGAAAAGAGGAGAAAAGGAGTCAGGCTGGAAACTTTCCCCACTTTGAGGAACAAGTCTTAGCAGCTCCACTTGAAAGCTACTCTTGAACGACAAATCCATTTTCTTACTAAAAGCTAGTGAGGAGGCACAGCTGACTTTTGACATTACTTCTAAATTCATTTACTACTAGAAAGGCAAACTCTTTCCATGTCTAAGCAGTGACATTCAAATTGCCTTGACTTAAATGCAATTTTGTCTATTAGTCCTAATAAAGCATCATTTGTGCTTAAAGCAATGTCAAAGCAGAGTCTAATCACACAAAAAAAGGGCATTGATGTACTTCAACTGGTTACACTGACACGCAAGGTAACTTTCTAAAGCTCTGAATTGTCACCTTAACTCACATTTCTGCTCTTAATAAAACAACAAAGAATTCTTTGGCAAATTTGCCCTTGAAATACATCTAAATGCTCATCTCTAACAGTCCCTCTGCTTCACTCTAAACAGACCAAAGGTATTCAAAATTACTTTTCTAAAGATGGTCACTTGGGAGGATGAAATTACAAGAGACTCCTCCAGTTTTTATTCTGCTATTCAAGTTGAATTATGCCATAACACTTTTCACTTTTAAAGTCTTTCACAGGAAATTGCCTTCAGAAGGCAGTAACCTATTACTACTAAGGCAGTAAATTCTAAAACAAATTAATACTTTCTTTTTTTCTGTTTCAGTTTGTTATCCAAATGCTTTCTCCCAAATATTTAAAAAAATTAGATGTACTTTAAAACAGACTCTACAAAACATGCAAGATCTGTCAAACAGATGTATAGTCAGCCCTCAAAATGAAGACTACACATTAGGTTTATATATCCTCTTCTGCTAAGAAGATATTAACCACAGATTTTTTTTCTGGCAATCATGATTATTTCAGATGCCTTTGACAGTACTACTGATTTAAAAAAGGTACTTGCAATACAATACAGAGATAATCAAATCAAATAGTGAAAACTCCCTCAAGATTCAATGTGGTTCTGCTGTGCATTTTCCTGATGACTTCATTGTTTGCTCTTGGTAAAGCCATTTTTATCACTATGTTTCACCTTTCTCTGCATCTTATATATGGCAATATATGCATATTTCATAGAAGAGCATAAAAATAATCATCCATGTTCATAAGCAATTCAACAGTCAGATGATCGAGCCCAGAGAAATGCAAAATAAATAACATGCTTCATTTCAATTTCAAAAGAAAATAACGTGCCAAAAAGCAACACGTATACTTTTTCATTTAGTGATACATTAAATTTTTTGAGCATGGCGGACCACATACTTCATTCCTAGCAAGGGCCTCCCATCCAGGTCCAAACTGTAAGGCACGACAAATTTATTTTGTGCACACAGGGCAGAGTCTCAAACATGCACAGAACATGCAGCACGTCAGGAAGCCACAAGACTTAACTGCACGTGCACAACTACCACATGCTTTCTTCTGGGCACCTAATACTGAACACACAAACAGGACTGCCATTCTGCATTTTCCCAGTAGCACAGAATTTCCTTGGAAAGCCAGATTTATAAACGGTACACAGACAAAGTGTGTTTGCGCAACAGATGTGGTGGTTCTGCATAGCAAGTACGCAACAAAACAACAAAAAAGGAGCCATTCAGAACTGAGTGCTGCTGGGACACTACTCCGTTCAGGCTATAATACACTCTGGGGCTTCCTCGCAAGGAAAAAAATGTCCATTTTGAGAAGCTGCCTGAGGAGACAAGACAAGCACAGGTTCAGCCTCCCTGTAATGATTCAGTCAGAACTAGTCCCCTCTTACCTGGAAACTCCTTGCTTTCAGGGAAACACACAGCAGACACTGCACAAAGAAGGAGGCTGCACAACACAACTTTTGATCCAGGAAACTGACAGTCAGAGAAGTGGTTAAGTAGAATCACTATCTGTTTAACACCCCAGGAAAAAAAAATTGCCCAACATACCTGAATTTGGCCTTCTCATGAACCCAAACATATTCTGGATCTTTCAGACTCAGACGTGCAAGATCCTTCACTGATTTTGTTTGTGTTGCAGAAAAAAGCAAGGTCTGGCGTTTCTTAGGTAGATTTTCTATGATTGCATTCATTGTATCAGCAAACCCCATGTCTAGAATTCTATCAGCTTCATCAAGAACTTGATTGAGGGATAAAGTTGAGAAAATCTGGTTTTAGATTTAATCATTAAAAAAAAAAACCCTACATCAAATCCATACAGTACAAAATTCCATCTGTACTTAAACTGCAGAGATTAACTTCATTATTGTATATGACAGACTTCTCTTTAGATATTTATGTATTTCATAAAATGTTTTTAAAACAACCTGCAATAGAAATCATAGTATTTCCCACAATCTACGCACTACAGCCCTCAGTTTCACACACTGAAGCAGAAAATTCAGCATTTCAAGTAAACAGTTCAGCAATTTGTAAACAGACTCCATGTCCCATTACTGAAATAAAAGCACAGAACATAAAACAGTGCTGTACTATTCATGACAGAGCAAAACAAACTCTCCTTTACCTAAGCTAAATTTACCATTGAAATACAGGATATAAATCCAGTAGCACAGAGACAAAGCCTTCAGAAAAGAGCCTACATTTAATGCAACTTTTGTCTAACTGCCATGAATTGTACTAAGTGTAGCAAGCATAATTTCACATTTTATCAGTTTCATTAGCTTCTTAATTGCTTCTACGTTCCCGAAGCTATGCTAATGATTGTGGAGTTCTTAGCGGCAGGCAAACTTTTTCATTACACTGAAAATTTTTGTTCAGGTTGGAAGGACGAAAATAAACAGTGTTAACAATGCTAACAAAATAATAAAAGGAACAGAAATCTGTCTAAAAATACAAAGAAAAATGTTTTCTAGAACTGGTCCAAAATATACACACTGCAATGAATATTCATTATAGATAGTTAATGATCATGTCAGGAAAAAGACAAGAGCTATAGCTAAAAAGGAAAGTCTGGCTATATAAAGGATATAAAAATATAAAGGATCATATGAGACACTACATTTGTGTTTGGGTTCCTTACTAACTCACCTACTTGTTCTTATTACCCTCAGGAAAGCATGCTCAGCAACAGCTTCAGAGAAAGTACAAACAAGAGAGTGGCTTTCCTGTTTTCTAATTTAATTTGGACATGTGTGAGCTTAGATGCCATTTCATCTACATACCATGACAAGGATAAACCTTTTACCCAAGAAAGTGCTCCATACAATTATGAACTGTTACAAAATATTCCCAAATACTTCCAAGTACTTAAAAAACTTACTCAACATTTGCAGATCAGATGCATAGAAATATGAAGTTTCATCCATGTGTTGTAGAAGCCGCCCTGGGGTGCAAATCAGCATATTTATGTGGTGTATTCTTTCAGACTCCTCTTTCAGATCCTGAAAAGGAGTTAAACCAGCTTAGCTCTAGTTGTTCATACTAGAAGCCCAGTACCAGATATGGTCAAGTCAGCTTAATCTATTGATAATTTTTAGAAAGAACAGTTAAGGAGCAGCCTCTCCACTTTCCACAGATACATCACCATTTCTTCAGCATGCTCACACCTGTAGCCTGAGCAAAACGTTATTTCTGAATAATCTAAATTAACAGGATAGTCCTGGAAGGCTTGGCAGGAAGGTCCATTCAGTCATGGAACCTGGGGAGAAGATTGTAAATATGCAAAAGCTTCAAAAGACACAGAGTACACACAGAAGAGTGAGGGGGTCGCTGATATGTTCCCATTAACTGCTCTCTTCCCTGAGTTTTTGATCCCAGGGTTTCCTTCCTAAACTAACACTTCATATACTACTTAATTATGCTTCCATACAGCAAACTCCAAGAGAGGACACACCTTTCCTCCAATGATAAGACCAGCTGAGAACTCATGATTCTTTCCCACTTTACGCAGAACCTTGAAGGTTTGATATGCCAGTTCCCGGGTCGGCGATATTATCAGAACTCCCAGTCCATCAGCAGAAGTCCACTGTTGGCGATACAGGAGTTCCAAAGCCTGAAAACAATTAACACTATTAAAAATCGCAGAAGGAAAATGTGTAACAACAAGTTTGTAACAAAAAGCGTCATTAAAAAAAAGACAAAGCCACATTAACTAACGTAATGACATGAGGAAACATCAGTGTCCACTTCACATAGGTTGATTATATATAAATTTTAACTAATGGTAATGATACTTGCGGTAGCAAAGTTCTCCAATACCAACCTATGACAGACAGTAATGGGCGGTAAATCATAAATACTTTACTGCACAATTAATCCTACCCTGCTAATCTGTGGAAATTAGGCCTTCATCATTTACATGATAAATGAAATTAGTGTGGAAAAACATGAGACATTTCCCTGCTAATAAGGTTTTGTGGGAAGCAGAAACAGAATGAGCAACTGCAAGAATACTGAAGGTTTAATTCTGGGTAGAGATTTGAAGCAGTACTATCCACGTTACATATAGAGTGTTCCAATTACAGTTGCAGCTGAGACCAGGATTATTCCTTCTCTTAGGAATTCACACTGCAGAAATACTGCCTAAGTCAGCTAATGCTAACACAAAGACTTCACAAGTATGAATATCTGAAGCCTTCTGAAATACTGAAAGCCATTACACATCCTTGTACAGTTAATTTTTTTTCCATTTTTCATCTCTTCAGCTCCTCTCTTAGCACTCTTCTTCTCTAAAATTGTTTTAAAATAAGGTTTGTAAAACAAAGTGCTTCTACTCTTGGATTAAGTAACTGAGTAATCTCACTTTTGTTTCTCAAATTCACAAGACTATCTTTTGAACCCTCCTACATTTTTTATTCTTCACTCATAAAAAACACTTTTTTTAAAAACAGCAAAAAGCATAAATCTTCTCAACTACAGCAGATATTCAAAGAAATTTCTGCTGTTCCCAAAGTTAGTGATAAAACAGGCTCCAAATAAATTTATGCTTAGAAACATGCAAGTAATGTTTAAAACAACGCAACTCCATAACCAAAACATTTTTTTTTCCCTTCATCTAAAAATAACATGGTGGGATTTGTATCCACTTATATGTCCACTTCTGGCACACATCTCAATTATATTTTCAGCATGATAAAATGAAATTCAGTTCATGATGTTTTGAGTAAAACTATCAAACACGTATATCCATTACACAGGTTTTCATCCAGTTTTTCCACTTGCACCCAGAAGCAATTTCAAAGGAGTTCACAAAAGACAAGGAAATGGAAGTCCACAATCACTAAGGTTAAGTTTGCTATATAAGGTCCAAATTCTTACATTTTAAAGGAGTGAAAACCACTCATCTGAAAAAAAAGTCTGAAGAACTGAAGAAAATTCCCCATTCTACTTCATACACTTAGTTTTCAAATTTTAAAAGAACAAGTAGAGTTGCACCAGGAAACATTCCTGAGAGAAAAACAAAGCATTTTCCAAATCACACAGGGTCTACTCATGTAAGGATTAAAATGAAACTTCAAAGTCTCAGAATATTCCTAGTGCCAAAAATACGCTTCTTGCAGAACCTCAAGCAGCTTTATTAAATTAGTATCTTGGTTTTCTTAGAACACTTAGATCAGCTGAATTGTAACTTTTCTCTCAGGATCTATTAACCTAAGCTGTGTGACGTCAATACTTCACAGGTAACTTGGTTTGAGTACAAATCGAAGCATATAAATTACTTACTGGAACAATAAAAGCCAAGGTTTTGCCTGATCCAGTCTTTGCAGCTCCAAGTACATCTTTACCTTGTAAAGCCAAACCTATGGTTTGCCTCTGTATCTCTGTTACCACACGATACTGAGCTTCCTGCAGTCCTAGTATTTGTAGTGGGGAAGAGAGGAGAGAGTGTGGGAGGGAAAGAGGAACAAAAAAAAAAAGAAAAAATATTTAATTTTGTCTGGCCCAAGACTGCATTCTTCTGTTTAGAAAATGTTGTACATGGCAACACTTATCTAAAACTTAATTCAAAGCAAGAAAAAATGTTCAGATGCAGATAAATAAAACATTCTTTTTTACTTACATTATTTTCCAAAGAAAACTTCCATACTCACCTTTTAGGGTTTTTTTAGACAATGGAAAATCTGAAAATCTTTGGATTTCACTTGCATTTATCTGAAACAAAATAATTTTGATCAGTGTTTACAATCTAATCACAACAGAGAAATTAAATAGCATTCTTTAAGTTGGTGTTTACATAAATATGTAGTAGTTCAGTATGACCTGATCCAAGTCAGCTAGTCAGGCAATCTATACTAGTTTGACCTGACCACTGTTCTATCATAAGCTGTTCAGTAAGAAATAAGATATACTTGAATAACACAGGTTAATAGCACAGTTCAGAGCTCATATCATCATGAAATTACAGAATAATTTAGACTGAAGAGAAACTCAGAAGGTCTCTCGTCTCAACCTCATTAGAGCTCAGCTGTCCTTTTCACACATACATTTTCAGATCTCTAGAAGCCACGAGGATGAGGTATATTCCAGTTGCTGTACAATACCTGACATCACTAGGTAAGTGTTCTGCAGGGTAAAGGCCTGGTAAACAAACACTTCAGGAAATAGCTCCAGATAAGAAAGATACCTCTCTACCACTCCAGTTCTCCATTTTGACTCCACAGTGCTAGTGTCAGGATTTTTTTGCATATATTTAGTATTAGGTTAGGTGATTAGATTAACGGTTGTGAACTCAAAGACTTCATAAGAACCAGTGCAACAGCGATGGGAAGGTGCCTGACTAACATCATCACTGCACACAGTTACAGTACCCTGACTCAGGTGTTCCCTGGGACCATTTTAGGAGAGGGGTCAGCTCAGGGTTCCTGGGTGAACCCCACCAAGGCACTAGTGGGGCTGCCCCCTTGGCAGAAGGCCCTGCAGAATGCCAGAGGGATCAGTGCCTGCAGAAGCACAAGGCTCAGAGGGAGCAGAGTGGGAGGGAAGCTTTGAGGACATTGGACAACCTCTTAGGGGGTGTTTTAAGGGGGCTGTAGGAATGTGTAAGACTTGTTATGGGATGTGTAGGGTAAGGATCAAAGAAAGGGAAAAGAAGGGATCAAGGTGGACTAGGGAGGAACCCACATGAGAAAATAGAGGGAAAAGGGGATAAAAAGGAGTTGGTCCGGGTGACAGCTGGCTGGTCAGTACACATGCCCCTGACTGAGCCCCGTACCTCATCACCACAGCCTGCCCTATAGTCTTACTAAATATTTTTACATAATATAATTTATTTTATTAACAGTAATAGCAATAAAAATAATTACTCTTACATTCTCTCCATTGACTTTCTTTGTGGGCACACTGCCTGTTCTAAGCCTGTGTGAGAGACCACCAGCAACCTTCAAGTGGGATGAGTGGGCAGAAGGACTTGAGCCGAGTACCAGTGACTGGAATAGGCTGCAAACCTGAGAGGCTGGAGGGTGCCAGCGGCAGCACCTAGGGAAACTGGGGCCTGAGGCCAGCTCTGGGGTTGAGTAACTAATGCCAGTTGTGAGTACATATTTCACTAGTCGATGTTAATCCTCATCAGACAGAGAGGAACAGCACCTGCCGCCCATGTTGTTTATTGTGTGCAAGCACTGTGTGTGTGTGCCAATAGAGGACTGCTCTCTCTGTGTTCAGCTGCGGCTGGACATATGTGCACACAGGTGCCCCTCCTGGGAACATACCCTGGAGGACAGATTTGGGCACCCAGAATTGCAGCAATATTGCATCTACTGGAGACAGGAGAGGCACAAGCTTCAGTGTCCTGAAGCTCACCAGATTCGCCAACCTCTGGCATTCGGTGTACTTAATTTTTTAGAGCTGTCCACCAAGGTAAAAAAAAAAAAAAAAAGATACTAAAAAAGTAGTTCATTGAGCTAATTTACTTCTCTGTATGCATCCATACTAGAGAGTTGTTAATTACACACACACACAATCCCCAATAGCATCTGTTTCAGTCCATGAGTTGGCTCAATGATTAAAAAAAAGCTGTTGAGATGTCAAGTAGAGATTTTGAGAAAAATATAATATTTGCAACTGTTCTAGCAGTTAGGTGGTAATTAAAAGATGTGAACAGCTTTGACTGGCAAAGTTCACAACTAATAGCAGCAGGGCTGAAAAAAACCACAGAACTCAAGGAAAAAAAAAATAGACGACTGAGTCTATAAAGCCTGAGCTGAAGAAGTTAGACTACACTGACTAGAACCCATAAACTGAGATTTCCAAATGTCAAACTCAAAACTTACACACTTCCTGGATTTCTAACAGGTATCATTTCATTCTAACAGACTGCTGAACAGAAATCCCCTAACACAGGAACCAAGCAAAACCATCCTCAGACTTTCCTGACATCTTGTGATAACAATTTCAAAGAAGGGCCCAGATGAAGAGCTACCAAGCTGTCAGATCAGCGTTATATCTACTTGAAGTACCAAGCCTTCTGCAGGACTCTGCCTATTATAGAAAACTGAGGGGTTATAGCTGTTTAAAGAATCTAAATCATAACAACACTCTTTTCAGTCTAGTTCTCTCTAGCAAAATCAAGACGAGTAATTTAATATGCGAATGTAATCCTTATAATAAAAGTTAAAAATAGATAAAAGGTAATAACACCCTTGTTAAAACCTGGTTTTGACATATTTCAAGACATAGTTCTTGCAAGATAAATTATAAGCTTTCACTGTACCCTAGCAGAGCAATTAAACTTTTGCCAAATGTTACTTGGGAGAAGGCAAAAAAATCCCTCAGAAATCACCATTTTAAAAGTCTTTTTTTGACTTGTACAAATTAGAAATTTTGAAAAATATCTACAAATTCAGTTTATAATTTCAAAGATACTATATATCACATCCAATATTTGGCTAATTCCGAGTCTTACTGTCTTGCATGCTAAATAATCACAACCTCAGTGATGTATACAGCTGTGGTTTAATTTCAACCTAGAAACTGTGAACGGGGAAAAAAAATGCCTACAGGAGAGAAAAATATCTTACTAACATCAAAAAAGAATTCACACAATCGATTATGTGCAACTGAAGGGCTAGATTTTAGTAGGTTTGTAAAATATCAAATGGGCTGTTACACCAATGTGAAATTGTTCTAAATAATTAAGAATGCTTAAAGTATTTCACTACTCAACCTCTTTTTAACTCTAAATGACCCAGTAAGAACAGATATATTAATCAAAAATACAAATAATGTTCTGCTCCTCTACCCTAAACTTCTCTAAATCAATTTAAAAATCATTATACGCATAAGCCTAGATCTTTTAAAGACGTCCAAGGAAAAGAAGTGAGAACAGTATAAAAGAGCAAGGAATGTCAGGAGAGGCCATGTCACAAAGCTTCCTATATTATTTTCTCTGCCAGGAGCAGAAGAAGGATACGCAGTAGTACATTTAAACTCCAAAAATACTGGTTTATTTTTAAGTCAAGTCCAAATGGCAGGCATAAGAAGACCTGGTGTTAGAGGCAGATTTTCTGATAGCTCTATTCTGTATCTACATCCACCAGTGGAAAACATCACCAACTTCTACTTCGCTTGTTTCCCTGTTAGAACTTCTGGGAATCTACACTTGTGAGAGCAGCCAGCTCATTTCAAATACTTCAAATGCCGTTCTGATCTAACTCAACTAATTTGACATAAAGCACACTAGAAAGAATTTCTGAGCTTGCCAGCACATCAGTTAGGCTCTTAGTCCTCTCCACCCAGTTGTGCTCATGAAAAGTATGTCCATCAGTGGCCTGACAGTTAGGCAGTGAAGTCGCTGGATCAACAGACAACAGACCACCTACGAATACATAACTCAGAAAATGGTCCCATGATTTGGACCCATTGAAACTAAATTTCACATTTTTGCATCTATGCTGCCACACATGTGCCATCACGTCAACAAATTTAAAAAAATCCAGTAACAAAATATATTGGTTACCTCTTCATTATTAATTTTGTCTTATTTACCCACTGCAGTCATTCTCACACAGGAAATTATAGACAGGAGGGCAAGGTGGATTTTCCTGCATCCATCTGCCATGCTACTCCAATTCCATGCCACATGCATCACAAAAGCACAGAGACTTAACCCACCCACAGCCTGTGTGACAGAGACTCCAGCCAGTGCGCTTCACTGAGAGGAGCTTATCAAAGAGCTTTCTAGCTCCCTTGTCCCTAAGAAGCAATCTACCTCATGCAGAACTCACTGGAGACCCCTTTAGATCCAAGCACATGGTGCTTCCTCACAATCCCCACTCCCACTTCAATCAAATCCAGGGTAATACAGAAGAAACACTTGAGACCAAGTGCAAAACCTTGTTAGGGACCAGAAAAGAGGATCTGAAGGATAAAAGATAAAAAGGTTGGTGGGCATCCACCTGAATGTTCACAGGCAGGAGACTCCTGGAGCTAGAGGACAGCAGAACCCCAGAAGGGTTGACACCAGGAGTCCCCAACATTATCCTAATACTAACATATGTTTACCTTGTCTTAATTCTGGTAGACACATGCCTGACCACCACCTGCCTCTTTTCTTCAACCTCTAAAAATACACACAAACACAACCTCCCACTACCTCATTCTTACCTATGCTGCCCCAAGGTCCACAGTGATGCAGAGTTATCACTCACGGCCAGAAACAGGCACATGTGCAGTAACATTAGTGACACAGAAGCATCTCTACACATTCACACAGCCATATACACAGCAAGTAAATGCAGGTATCCAGGGAAGCAACTGACAGAGGTGACCATAAAGCCAGTATAAACACAAATCTATGCAGAACGAGTGGAAATTGAATGCAAGTGTCAAAGGTATAGGGTGTGCTTCAGGGAAAAGTGACTGCATCTAAGTACCACAGAAAACAGTTAACGCTAGGAGCACAGGAACAGACTACTGCAGAAAATCTGAGTGGGGACTAACCAAACTAAAAAGTCTGAGAATTGCACATCTACCCACCATAATCCAGAGGTACCACCCTAAAATTTATGAGGATAAGAAAAGAATACCGACCTCACTATGGAAAAAAGGGGCTTTATCATCCCCTCATTGCTTGTGTGTTCCTTCTGAACTCCTCTCCTGCAAACATACATCTGTGAGCAACACAGTCATACCCCACTATCAGCCAGGGACTCATTCCTGCCAAGCAGAGTGGTACAACAGATAGTAAAGCAACTTTTCCCCGTAAGAGCTAAGGTAATAGCTATGGATGTGCATAGGGATTTAATACACACACAGTACAAATATGGTAAAACTGTATGTGGAGAACAAATACACTGGGTATGGGGAGAACAAAGTGGCAGAGGCAGCATCAAGTGGAGGAGCTTCCCAGCCAGCTTCTGGGAGCTAGCTCCCCAGAGACATTTTTGAGAATATTTCTGCCACCTCATCTCTGAGACTGAATGTTCAAAATAAATCTTTTTACTTCATGCATTCTTGCTGCTTCCTTCTAAGCAATTAGGCTTTTTCATAGTCATCACTGTCATCAGGACACATGGCAGGGTCAGGTATTGGAACAGACCTCCTGGGGAAGATACGGAATTGCCAGCCCTGGAAGTGTTCAAAAAACAAGCCACATGAATGTGGCACTTGGGGACATAGTTTAGTGGTGGTGGTAGGTTAACGGCTGGACTCAATGATCTTAGAGGTCTTTTCCAACCTAAACAATTCTATGATTCTATTAATAGGGGTCATGTTTAGCCATTCAGTCTCAGATTTAAAAAAAAAAAAAAAAAGCTAAAAAGCCAGCATTTTCTGCAGTTGATGACTCTGGTGATCCTCCTCCTACCTCTCAATATGTCCACACCATATACACATAATTTCAGTGCACAGGAGCAATACACCGCTTAAGCTTCTGCTCACATATATCTACTACATTAGAGGAAAAGCCATCCCCTAAATTTGTTCACTTTATCTATGAGAATACTGCTCAGAGTATGAAGTCTAGTAATGGGACACCAAAACAAGATATAGAGAAGAAAGAATAGCTAGATATTGCCAGAGTACCCTAAGGGAACACAGCAGCCTACTTTGCATATGGCATTATCTAGTAAATGCACACTATTATTAAATGTAGAAACTATTAGGGCCTGACAACATGCAAAATTAATTTCATTACACAACTCCCTGGCTGTATTCAAATACACAGAAATACAAAGCAATCTATTGTATATATACTGCAATTTGCTATATAAACAATAAGCCCACCACCAGGGAGCTGTGTAGAGAGTTTACAAACTCTGTAGCAGCCTTTGCCAAGTTGCTTTAACTCAGTCTCTCCCTCCTGCTCAGACACAGACCCTCCAGAGACAATGCAGAGGCAACCACCTCAAGTCTAGGTTATAGTAACAGTCCAACAGTACTGTAGTAATCTAGGTTGTTTTTAATTCCATAAAGACACACACCTACCACTGGTCATCCCGCTCGGAAAAATACAAGCTTCTAACAATTCCAGTTGTAACTGTGAAAGCTGACTATTTCTACAGTGAGTGGAAAGGTATTTTCAAAACAAGTTAACTCAAAATTTATGCACAACAAAATGTACCAATCATTTATGTAGTTACAATCTTAAATTTTTATCAAAAAATAAAAAGCCAATGAATTATAAGACCTTTTTTTTCCCTGGAGAAATAATCTGTAATTCAAAACAGTAATACGACCATCTTTGGAAGCATACCACTTACTTTCAAACAGTAAAGCAAGTGAAGCTTAAGAATACTAACTTGCTGAATCTTAACCAAAGGAGCTAACGTGACTTCTTCACGGTAACCTACGTGTTTCTTGTACGCCTCTCATCACTACTTTCTCCTCAGTCAAATTACAACCACCAAAAAATTATTACCACCAGCTATGCCGAGTGCTGTGTAACCAAGCAGAACTGCCCTACTCCTCCCCAGCAGCAGCTACAAACTCAGCAATAAGTTTGGCAGGAGACAGAGCAGCACCACAGGCAGAGCACATCTAAGCCGTTACCCACAATTACAGTACTTTTCACATATCAGTACCATTCAAAAGCCGACTATCTCTCACAGGAACGCAAGGGAATCTGGGCGACAAAAATCAACACCGCTGACTCCAGCTCTCATATTCAAAAACCTATTTCCTGACTTGAGGTTAAACAACACACTCCTCTAGTGTGATGTGTGCCTGTTGGGCATTTTCTATGGAGACAAATGAGCCCCATCTCCAACACGGAGACAGGTACGCTGCCTGGTGAGAAGGGCCAAATGCCACTGCACACAAACCGCTCCCACCACCTGCTTCAGCCTCCTCGTCCTCCTCGCTGCACTCCCAACCACTCACTCTCCCACGAGGGTCCCACTCCGCCTGGCTCCACAGCCAGTCACCTCCACCAGAACCACTGCCCACTCCTCCTCTGCCTGGAGAAAAAGGGGAAGAGAATGGAGCATCATCCCTGCCTCGTGGAGGTAAAAAGCCTTCCTGCCTGCCACACAGCAGTATCACCCGACACACCTGTGACCTACAGGCCTCGCCGACAACCAGAGGACCAGCCTGCCCAACACTGGGCTATTCCGCAGGGCCGCCGTGGCCGCCCGCCCCCGCCCCGCACACAGAGCCCCTCGCTCCCCGGACCGCACCGGCCGTACCTCGGGGCAGCGCTGCACCAGGCGGGCGATGTTCTCCCGCTCCACTTGCCACTCGGGCCGCTTCCTCTCCTTGCGCTGCAGCCGCAGCCTCTTCGTCCGCCGGGTGTATTTCTTCTTCCAGCGCTCGAAGCTGCGCACCGCGTCCATCTCGGCCGCCCGGCCGCTCCCGCCGGCCCGACCCATGCCGCCACTGCCGCCACGCGCGGCACTCGTGCGGGCGCGGGGCGGGGCTGGCGCACACATAGTGCGTCAACAGCGCCGCGCCCCCGGGGGCGGGGCCGGCCCGGCCGTGCCGGGTATTCCCCGGCCGTGTGTGAGGGGTAGTGGGGCGCGCAGGAGCGGAGGAGAAATTACAGTTCCTGTAATACAACCCCAAAAATGAACTGTTGGTTACTCTCGCTCTTTTTTAGAAGAAGTCATGGAATCGTAGAATGCTTTGGCTCGGAAGGGACCTTAAAGGTCATCTAGTCCAACCGCCCTGGCAGGGGCAGGGACACCTTACACTACACCGGGTTGCTCCAAGCCCCATCCAACCTGGCCTTGAACGCTTCCAGGGATGGGGGATCCACAGCTTCTTTGGGCAGCCTGTTCCAGTGCCTCACCGTCCTTGCAGTAAAGGTTCTTTGTAATATCTAATCTACACCTCCTCTCTTCCAGTTTAAAACAATTCCCCTTTGTCCTTACACTACACACCCTTGTAAATAGTCTCTCTCTGTTTTTCTTGTAAGTTCCCTTCGGGTACTGGAAGGCTGCAATTTGGTCACTCCACAGCCTTCTCTCTTCCAGGCTGAGCAATCCCAATTCTCTCAGCCTTTCCTCGTCGAAGAGGTGCTCCATCCCTCTAATCATCTTTGTGGCCCTGCTCTGGACTTGCTCCAACACACTGATGTCCTTTCTGTGCTGAGGACCTCAGATGGGATTTCACCACAGCGGAGTAGAGGGTCAGAATCCCCTTGCTTGACTTGCTGACCACACTGCTGTTGATGCAGTCCAGAATACAATTGGCTCTCTGGGCTGCAAGGACACGTTGGCTCATACCCAGTCTCTGATCCACCAGCAACCCCAAGTCCTTCTCAGCAGGGCTGCTCTCCATCTGTTCATCCTCCAGCCTGTAGTGATACTGCGGCTTGCCCTCATCCAGGTGCAGCACCTTGCACTTCGTCTCATTAAACCTTATGAGATTCCCATGGACCCACTTCTCAAGATTGTCCAGGTCCCACTAATGGCAATCCCGTCCTTTAGGAGTGTCAACCACACCACTCAGCTTGGTGTCATAAGCCTTTAAGCTACAAGAAGACAGTTAAAAGGTCTCCCTGGAGCCTTCTCTTCTCCAGGCTGAACAAACCCAGCTCTCTCAGCCTGTCTTCATGGGAGAGGTGCTCTATCTGATCATCTTCGTGGTCTCCTCTAAACTCATTGCAACAGGTCCATGTCTTTCATGTACTGAGGACCCCAGAGCTGGATGGAGTACTCTGGTGCTGGAATCAGGAGTAAGGGTTCTGCGGCAAGTCTGTTAATGCATTATTTGCTTATTCATTACAGGAAAAAACTGACACATTTCAAAAAACCAAAACACAATTCAAAGACGTACAGTGGACCTTGTGTTTAAGATGCTGGATTCAAGCTCTGATGTGTGCCTTGACCGTTCCCAATACAGCTATAGTCAAGCTTAATGGCCTTGGCTCAGAGCCTTGAACTATGAAAAGTGTTGGCAAAGTATTGCAGGGAAAACTGCAATTGGGCAGAGCTGTTTTACGCTGCGTGGTGTTAGGCTGGTCTTTATAAGAGGCACATATCTCTCAAAGGAACTAGATTTAATCAACCTGCAAATTTATATTACGTATCTTTATGTGCACCAATTCTTAACCCCTCGCTACAGGAAGGTCTGCGTCGCTCTGCAGTTGTTCGGCGGTCAGAAACAATTCGCTGAGTCAGTTTTAGCACTTTGTCAGCACACAGAATTAAAAACAAAAACAGGCTGCGGAATTACTGTGCCACATCAGGAAGAGAAAATTACAAACATATTTATGCAATGGTATAAGAAGGAAGTAAACACGTTAATGAGGGGAACAGGGAAAGACTCCCAAAGTAATTACTGTCTCTGATGAGGGTTTGAATTCCAGAAAGCCAAGGGAAAAGGGAGTGTCTCTTAATTAGCTGCACTTTTGCTATACATATGTTGAGTGTATCACTGAAACACATTTTCCCTCCTCCCTGAGATTACGGAAACCTATGATTATAGAAATGGTTGCTTTTCCTTTAAAATACATTAAGTTCTTAATTTCAGGAAGGGCTGGAAAAATCTCCCTTAAATATGCTCCAGTGAGATCTCTCCTCCCAGGTACAGCTTTGAATGCATTGGTTTTCTCTAAGGGTTATTGCTATTCAGGTGATTAAGGAAGGACACTGATGTTTTTTTTCTTGAAACAAAAATGTTTTTGTTCAGGTCTACCTGATAAAGAGCTGTCTGCAGGAGATGCTGTTCCACCCCGAAGGACGTGCTTCAGGGGGGTGGCTCATCTTTCCTGCAGTTACAGCACATTAACTTGACATACAGAACAAAGTCAGACTGTTGCAGGGCTCAGCTGCCACTTCAGGCGTTTTATCCGTCCGCCTGTAATAGAAAAACAAACAAGCAAAAACCCTCCTGTGTAGAATTCCTGCTTTTGCAGCGCTGGGATAAGTTTAATCTTTTTGTAAGCAAACGTACAGGTAAAAGTGTTGTGTTTGAACATGCTGTCTTTGCTCACCTGGTCTATGTTTTGCCTACAGGGCTCATCTCTCTCACAGCAGAACAGCAGCAGCGGTCTGTGAGTCACTACACACATAAATCCTCAATGAAAAAAATTATATGGAAAATAGTATCTTGCTGCCCTATTTCTAAAACAACTTTTTATGCTGCTGTCAGAAAAACCACTGTTAATTATGCCTATATGTTTCTAGTGCTTTTTTAATAATTAACTTGCTTGTTAGCCAAGGGGTCCTTATACCAGGAAAGGAAAACCACAAAGTCAAAAGTGCCCTGTCCCATGTCCCACAGTAGAAGGTAAAATGCTGGAGGGAGAGCCTCTTGGCCCCATGCTGGATGTCTGGGAGCCTGCAGGAGCCTTAGAACTGCCTCCCTATTTTCTCTGCTGTCCTCTCACCCTGAGGGGCTTTCCTGAGAAAAAAACAGGGATTTGCAAAAGTTTCCCTTTTATACAGGAACAAATTCTACCATGTGATATTAGATTTATTTATAATGGGCAAGTATATTTCAGTTGTCTTTTAATAGTACTATCCCTAATAATCTGGCAAAATCAGAGATCCTTCTGAGAAAGAGAGAGAGAGAAAGAAAGAGAAAGATGACAAATAAATCATTTAAGCACAGTTGTTTTCTCGCATTTTGGAGAAATCAAGGGAATATGGCTATAACAAAAAAAGTAGGGAGGCTACCTAAGAACACAGAGAAGAAGGCAGTAATTTTTTACTTTAAACAAGACCTATTTTAGTAGCAGTCATTCTCCATGTATTTTACTCTCACGCATACTAAGTCTTTCCTACTCTAAAGCACAAACATCTATGTGTCTGGGAAGGGTTATGGTGAGGAGGACAAGGGGCACCAATTATCAAGGTCAGGTCCCTGAGGGCACTCACAGACCTTAATGGCCCTGTCCAGCCTCACCTCAGACATCCTTCTACACCCTGGCACAGCTCCACTCTGCATCCTTCAGGCCATGCCTGAGTTATGTCATATGTCGTGTTGGTCCCCAGCTCAGCCACAGCCATGCCTGTCCTTGGCCAAAGACCCCACTGGTAGGGACTCTGAGCTGCAGACTGACTTCCTGGCTTGACCTCAGACCTGCTTTGTCACAGAGGACATGCCCAGTCATCAGTGACTCTGTCTGCCCCTGGTTATGGCCACCAGACCTCATCCTGACCTGGGAATTGATTTTTCCAGCTTGATCTTCAACCTGCCTCATCATCACAGACACTGTCTGATGAACTGGACTCTCGGTTGACCGTAGCTGCCACCCATGAGCACACCCTGCTCCCTCACTCAGGGCTGCGTTACCAGGCTTAACTCCCAGCTCTCACAGAGTAGTCAGCACTTGCTCTGCCCTTGTCAAGCCCTCGTCAGTTTTTCTGTGTTTACCCTGAATGTTGACAATGGTGCACAATCTTTGGTATCATTCATATTCTCTCTGGAGAAAACCTCAGGGCCAAGTTGAGTTGTATCTACACAGTGGTGCTTTCCTCACGCGAAGGATTTAGTACAGTTGACCCTACACCCAAATTTTGCCAATTTCTCACACTTACCTATATTCTTTCTTATATTTTGTGGTTGGTCATAATCTCTTGACTTGCTGCACATGCATCACTCCCTGCACTCCTGCTCTACCCTTTCTTCTGGTGCCTCGTGCAGGTGCATATACTCTCATTCACGTACCATGTACCCCACTTAAACATTTCCACTGCAAATCTCTTCAGAAATTTAAGATAACTAAGGGTTTATTTTATTTGATAATAAGAATTCCAAAAAAAAAATCACTGTGTGTGTTCAAGTTAAACTTTGGCATTCCTATTAAATCCTTTATTGTTTTGTACTAACCTATTATCTTTTCATTTTTCCACATAATCTTGAGCAACTATCTAAAAAAGTAATCAGCAAACCAAAGGAAGTGATCCCACAAGTACCAGTTGTCAGTGAAACACCACTAAATCCTTTTTCAGTGAAACAGCCATGTACTAGGAGAATTACCTCAACCTAGAGGCTCTTGACATCCTTCTCCTTATTTTCCAAGGCTTACTTGCTATCCTTCAGAAGATTTGAGAGAAAGCATGTGAGAATTTACATCTGGATATTGTGCTTGAGTGTCTCTGAATGAGGTACCCACAAAGAAAGGATGGATCTTCCATGTAATATTTGCAGTACTAGAATGGAACTTCAGAATATTTTGAAAAAAAAATATGAAAATGGCAGTCAGACTTGTGAGTTATTTTTAATAGAAGTAATGATCCTATAAGAAAATATTATGACATTTTATGCATCTAAAGGATGTACAATATGACATAGAAAAATGGTAATCCTACTTGGAAAAAGAAAAATCACTTTAAATTAGCATTATTAGGCAGGATGAACAGAATCATTCAGAGAATAGATAAGTGTTAGGGTAGATGTCAGGACAACTTTTGGACCTTATGGTCCCTACCAAGCCTCACCGGGGTTCTCTCCCAACCCCTGCCTATGGGCTCAAGAGTCCATTTTAGTTCAGCCTAGAAGTATTAGTCTGAAAAAAATCAGTGCTCTCATTTTAAAAGAGATATTTCAGCACTCCTATGCAGACCCAGGGTAAGCAACTCTAAAAAGGAGGTACAGTAGTGTTTGCAATGGAGAACAAAAAAAAAAAAAAAAAAAAAAAGAAATGGTTTGGAAAAAAAATTAAGAAACCAATAGTCCTATAATAAAAGGGCTACCACCCAAGAAATTATATTTTAAAACCTGAAAGTTAAACTGGACTTTTAAAAACATAGTAGAAACACTCTGTTTTGGTAATTCTTGCTCTGAGCAAATGGGTAAGTTGTGATGAATAAATATTGTCAGTTATGACCAAGAATATTTTGTGGTGTAATTGAGAGCTTGTACTTTCCACTTAGTAATGAAGTGCTGTTTCCCAACAATGAAAAAAAAACAAATTTGCAAATGACATTATGGGCTCTTCTTGGGGAGCTTATAAAAAGAAAATGCTTTTACCAAGTATTTAAATTATAGGAATTTGGGTTTGGGTAGACACTCCAAAATGTATTCTGCTCTGGAGAAAAAGTATTCACACTATTACTCTAAACATGAATGTATGGTCCAGCTTAAAAACTCTTGGAACAAACTACTGGTTGCAACTTCAGCAGTACAGATATACTTAGTCATCATAGAGTTAATTCTGAAAGTTTACCTGCCAGTATCTAGATTTAAATGTTCCTACCACAGAAAATGTTAGAGTTAAGTCTTTTCCTTTAACATTGGTAAATTGTTCGATATTTTGAAAAAACCTACTGTTACATATAAATAATATTAGAAAGCATCTGCTTCTTTTTCCAGCCTGAGCCTACCAGAGGTCAAATGATGTTTTCACGGGGAAACGTACAGCCCTCTTCAATACAGTCCTTCATTCATTCTCTCTGACCATGGACAATTTAGTAGCCATCACTGTGAAAACAGCTTTCACATTGCTGTGAAAGAAATTTTAAATTCTTAAATTTTAAATTCTTAAAATTGCCCTTCAAGAATTTCCAGGTTGGGATTCTCTTAGGAGGTGCAGGTTGTAAACCTGTTATCCTCCTAAAACCTGGGGTGAAACAGACTGGGAAAAGCTTTGCTGTTTCTTGATTACTAGGATTGAGTTAAAATGCCAATTATTGATCAGAATGACAGTGAACAACTCACTAAATGTTTAAATGAAAACTACCCTCCAAAGGACAGGTTTAAGTTTATACAGTAAAATTAAACTTTGTGCTATGGTATTTCAAAAACACGCAATGTATGCGAAAAACAAGGGAAAAATTAACCAAGTTTCTTCAAAATCAGAAGTAAAACCAGCATGTCAGATCTCTAGAAATACCAAAGATTATTGATGCTGTTGGTCAGAAAGCACTGGATGGTACTTTATGATATATCAGAATGCTTTAGGAACAACACTAGAGATGGCATAACTAAGATCACATAAACACATTTCTTCTGCAATGCCAGAGGACTTCTTGTGTTCTAGAAGGCCACTGGCGGTAATTCTAATATTCATGATTTAGTCTGCAGGGCTCTTAGAATGGACCTTTTTCCAGTGAAAGCCCACTTGAACATTGGGAAGCTTGTAATGTAAGCTCTGGCCAGCAAGAACAATTCCATAGACAAGAAAAAAAGCTTTCACTCAGATTGTCAGACAAGATAACAATCTGTAAGACAGAAAGTAATTTTAAAAATTAATTACTTATGTGTCATACTTTCAGTCTTTAAATCATCTTCCTCTTCAAAATGTTATGATATGTGGGTTTCTTTTAATAAAGACATGAGATGGAGGTTAATTAACAAATACAAAATCAAAACTTCTTCCCTGTAAGTCAACAAAAATGTTTATATTGAAAATTATGAACATGACCAATCTTGCAAGAAAAATATGATGGGATTTGCTGTAACTTGTTTTTCCTCACAGAGCTGTCAAACACACCCAGGCTTCACAGGCCCCATCACTTCACCCCTTCCCACAGTTTGCCCTGCAGCACTTCACCCTTCTCAGGGCTGTTGGTGCCAGACCCATGGGGCTCTCTGGATCTATCTGAGCCACTAGGGGCCGTGACAGACCTGGAGAAATAAAAAAGAGTAATAAACTGTGATCATAACAGACACACCCTAAAAAGCACCATTAAATAAGCAAAACTACTTTTTGGTGATGGACGGGATCTGTGTACAGTCCCGGGGCACAGGCTGTTATTCCAGTTCAGGGAACTCCATAAATACGCATTTAATTTTGAACATGCTTGACAGTTCTTTCGCAACAGAACTGATTTCCTGACTCAGAGACAGAGCTGACAAATCAAATTACAAAAGATGAGCTAACCTTTCAGATGATCACACATTTTGGAAGAACGCCATTTTCCAAATAGAATGGTTTACACCACGGTGCTACTGAAGCTTAATATAAAAATGACACACTTAAATGCTGTCCTTTAATTATCAAAGGACTTTATAGAAAAAAAGCACTTTCATTTAGCACAGTTCTTGGCCTTTCTGTATTTCAGAGTCATTTCAGGAGACAGTTAATGTATTGTTTTTCCCAGACCATTAGCATATATTAGTAAAATATATTTAGTTTGGAGATATGTAAAAAATGGCATGGCACCTTTATGCAGCAGGCACTTATGCCTTATTATCCTTGGGTTTATATGCTTGATTAGTCTTGCATTTGGAGAAAGAGTCATAGTTTATTATTTTGATTCTCTAGTTTATTCACTGGGTGTATTGCTCAACTCTGAAGTGTACACTTCTGTCCTAGTTCTAATGATTTAATAACACCTTTTTTGTGGCTGGCAGCCACCCAGCCTGCCCTATCTATCTGCATGTTTCTGGCTGTAGAAATTAAATTTGGTTCAAATGTTTAGACTTGTTAGACTGATATTCCATAGTAATGGGCCATGGGACCAATTTGACAGAAGAGACATGGGCTCACTAATGCAAGGAAAGGGTAGAAGAATTTCTTTCTGGGAAACAGTATGGTGGTGAAGCTGTGTAGATTTCTCTACAGTTCCCTCCTGAAGGTCAGTTCATGATGGATGAAGTACTGCCAAGTACCCAAATAGCCAGATTTCTAAATCTAACAATAACATTTCTATACTACTACTGGTTGTAAGAACATGGGGAAAAGCAACACCGGGAACATTGTAAAGAAAAATATCATTTTTCATGGGAAATTCTGGCTACTTTTGTTTGGCAAAACAACACAGTGATGTAAAATTTCTTAGCAATCAAATCACAGATGCGGGACTCAGCTCCAGACCATAGGATACAAACATAGAGGCATACGAATGGTGGGCTTTTGTTCAGTTGCATTGTTGCCATCTGAGATACTGTAAGGCATCCTACCTGACTTCACTTCTCCTGAAGGGTGCAGATCTCCCATATTCCCCATGTTATATCTGCCAGTCTTGTGCAGATGCTGCTATACCCTAGAGCACTGAATGCCTATGTTTAATATCACTGGAAACTGTGAGGCTATTAGGCTCATTTTGAAAGAGACATCTTGTTTTGTCATCTCAATCCCCCTCTAGAGTCCATTAGCTGTATTGACTAGATTTCCACTCACTATAATGGGAGCATGACATGTTGACAGGACATTTAAGAGCCCACAAGCTGGAACTGACTGTCCCCTATCCCTCCCCAAAGAGTTTAATGTTCAGCAATGTAAAGACTCAATAAGAGGCATGTGAAGACATGGACCTAAAAAGCTTCACTGAGCCTCTCAGCAGCTTAGTGTTCCAGTTTCACTTCATTTAGCAATCATTTAAATCATTTTACCAGCAATAACAACACTCAGGAAACAGGTTGTTTCAGCAAATGTGCTTGATTCACAGGTAAAGTTAAAGCCTAAACAAATCTAACAAATCTTCCAGTGGCTACTTTTTCGATCCAGTTCACTAAGTGTTCAGTATTCTGTAATGAAATTAGCATCTCTGTTTCAGATTTAAATTAGAGAGGTTTAACAACTCATAAAAACAAACAAACAAAACCCCCATAAAAGCTCTACACAACTCTACAGAAGATTGGTTCCTGTCAAATTCAAGTGCTTGACAGGCACAGCCGCTCAGTCTAAGCTAACAGGCTCAGCCACTCAGTAGAGTTTGGCAGCATAGATTTCCTACAGCAGAGATCAAGTTCATGGCTTCCAGGGGGCACGTGGATAACCACGCAACTGTCAGCACTCATCTATGCAGATGTTACTTGGCAGCCTTCTATTTTACTCACAAAGGAACAAATCCAATATGCCTCAACAATATTTAAACCATATTTATAAGTGTCTTGCATAAATAAATATTTTGATGAGTAAAGGGAAAGCACCACTGGCAATCTGTAGGGTCTTTCCTAGCCCATGATTGTCAGCATATTCAGAAGTGATCTGAAAATGAAGTTAGGAGGGAGGAGGCAGAGCCTCATTACCGGTCTTTGTCTGAGCTACATTGCGAGTATGCCTGTGCCTGGCCATGCACCTCACTGATCCGGACACAAACTCTGATGCACTGAGCTGACTCCCTGGCTTGGCCTTGAACACCTTAGAACACCAGAGACTTACGTGCCTGGCAATCACTGGCATGTGGCTGTGCTAGGTAACCACCACAGGACCTGCTCTGCTTGCCCTGCTCGAGCACTGTGCAACCGTGCCCTGTCAGTGAGGAGGACACTACCGTTGCCTGCCTCACTGTCTCTCTGCACTCCCGCCTCACCATGCCATAGTATGTTAGCTATTGTGTCAAAGGATTTCCTGTGAAGACTGTAGCATAACTATGTAATAAATAACTAGGTAATAAAACAGCAATTAAAATTCAACGTATATAGAGGTGAAATTATACATGAGGGAAACTGTTCCAACTTTATATGTACCAGTGATGGGTGCCGAGTTGATTTTTTACTACCCATAAAAATTTGGGGGTTATGAAGAAACTGTTTCTATTATAAGATTCTTATTTAGGCATTCACTGTCTGTATAGCTAGAAGTTATCCCATGAGGCACAAAGAGATGAAAGTAAAAGCCTCAGTGCTATTGCTGTATACCCTTCTGTTGTATGTGTGCATGTTGTCCAGCTGGATGACTACATGCAGAGCTTTAATGGTAACAGTACTCAGCTTTCTACCCTAGGCTGTGAACCGTCTGTGAAGAATTTATATTGCTGTGTCATTCAGTAAAGGTAAAAGGAAATACGCTGCCACCTGTGTTTCCTCCCCTGGCACAGAGGCAAACTGCATGCATTCATATCAATCAGTATCAGTTAGTTTGGGGTTTCCAAAGCATCCAGTCCCTCAACAGCCTCGTGACATCAGGAAAACAGTAGCACTTTCACTGCACAGAAAGGGTAAATAAAGAGAACGTCTGAGTAGCTTAGCCTTTCTTAGAAGAAGCCCCAGAACACTTGCTTCCTTTTAAACACAGCAACTCAAATACTGCTAAAACTTGAAATACAGTCATCACTGGAGATTTGCTGTAGATGTCCGTGAGGCTTAGGTTTTACTCTGATGGCAGTGCTCCAGACATGGGAAGAAGGTAGCTCCTTTTAGTAATGAATACAACTGTAAGAAAAACATCTGATCACATTGAGTGTTCACAGAAGCACATCATGGCAAAAACATCTCCTTTCATCTGGCATTACCTCAGTGCTTGGGAGAGTATCGACAGGTTAAGAGAAAAACAATACAGATCCAAATCTGGATTGACAAAGCTTCTGTTTTACCTATCATTTATTATTGTTATTCTGTTTAATTGTAAATCTGTGCTTATTTTTTGTTGTGCCACAAAAAATTGCACAATATATATCAGTATAATATGGCATACTATACTGCTGAATGAGATACAAAGATAAGAAGAGACAAGTCTTGCTCAAAAAAGACATGCTTCAAAAGAAACCAAAGAACAGAGGAAAAAAACCAGGATACACAATGAGAGATTTGAGTTTAAATTTAGTTAAAATGAAAAAGGCATTTGAGTTGTTATTCATGTTCTCACAAACAAGAATAAAAATATTTATTTTCCATAATGTAGAAGTGTTTTAAACAGTGCAGTGTGAGTGGACTAAGAATCCGGACCACTAGTTTTAGCTTACTAACAACAACTTGTGTGTGTGGGTGTCTTGCTTTGTTTTCCCTTCAGTCATCTTTCAAAAGCAATAACAACCAAAACCACCCATTCATCACCTTCTCTTTGATCCTCGTACTTGAAAACAGCTATTTTGCATCTTCATTCAAATCACTCCACCCCATTCCTTGCAGTAATATTAAAGAGAAACTTCCTGTTCGTGGATGCCTTTCTGCAATGAATCCAATTACTGCGGCTCCAGGGAGGGGTTTGATGGGCAACAAATGCAGCAGGAAAGACATATTAGTGTCACAGACAGATTTTTAAAAGCTGTTCGCAGTCCTCAAGATTGTGAGGCAGGCAAGGCAACTGCTACAGGTTGAAATAGGTAACTGCATTTTCTTAGGCCCCACAAAATCCCTGTACAGGATGAACACATTCTGTGTCAGTTCTTGGCCAGTATGGATTGGAAAAATGTGCTTTGCAAAATAAAGACCTTGGAGATACATTGTAATTCATGAAGGACATGAGCATCAATTCAATTTTCAAAAAAATGTAATGAAAAACAAACTGCTGAAAAACATGCTCTTTCTAGACATGACAGAAAAACCTCTGTAAATCCTGTGATAGACACAGTAAATTGTATTTTTTAAAAGGAATTACAGGCTAACCATTTTATGAGCTATGAAATCACATCTCTACTGTGCAAAGCATTTCTCCAAAGAGTTCAGGCAGATGATTCCTTGCAGTAAATGGCCTCAAACGCTGCTTGCCCACACAGTGATGGGATGCTTACATTCAGTGCATTTCCCTGACTCTTCAGCAGCTGGGCACCATGTTGCACGGGAGTGTGGAGGAGCAGGGATTCACAGAGACTCTTCTGCAGTTCTTACAGATGCCAGGAAGTGGCTGTACTCAGAGCATTAAAAGTCTTGTGAACAGATAAGTTTACTATGAGCTGCAGATTTTTAAGGGTCTCCACTGTAAATTTGTCACCATTTCTGTTGTCTTTAGCAGCTTAAATGTGTAAGTAGCATTCACAGTCTGTTACATTTGAAGTATCTCAATAGTGTCATTCGACATTCCTGTGTTGGGTCAACTTTTACTGTTAAAGCTGCCTTGGAAACCTTGAAGCTTGATTTTCTTGCACATTCTGTGGTCTACGACCAACATTAACCAGGTGTAAATTTTGCTCCAATAATGGTTTAGATTTCATTAAGAATAAATGTCTTGTATTTATGTCAAGATTTTCTTCAGGAAACCCTTATCTGAACATAAGCTGATCTGAACATTACCCTGATCAGCTAGCTGCATCATTTTGCCTCTGCAGCATGTAAATACAGAAAAGAAAGAAAAGAAAAGAAAAGAAAAGAAAAGAAAAGAAAAGAAAAGAAAAGAAAAGAAAAGAAAAGAAAAGAAAA
>VXAY01005118.1:1355865-1413193 GCA_013399855.1 Oxyruncus cristatus
AGAGAAGAGAAGAGAAGAGAAGAGAAGAGAAGAGAAGAGAAGAGAAGAGAAGAGAAGAGAAGAGAAGAGAAGAGAAGAGAAGAGAAGAGAAGAGAAAAGGACACATTATGACCTTAGAGGAACAAAACCCAGAAGCATTTAAGACTTTGCTTTTACTATTATAATGAGGCCTTTAAAGTCCCAGGTAAGTTGGGAAAGTACAGGCTGGATAGTCTCTCAAAGATAGATGACTTCTATCAACAGGCATCAAGAAATCATTATCTGGTGACATATGCAATGCCCTCTTCTCCTGAGTTTCAAAATAAACAAAACCAAATTTTGCTCTATTAGAAAATGGATCCTTCAAACCCAGTAGCATACGCTGGTTTGTTTTAAAATAATTTTACAATTATTCATGGACTTATTTAGTAATTTGTCCTTTTAGTCTTCCAAAAGCTTCCAATTAGAGCAATAAAGTTGTTTCTTTAAGATACCACAGTACTTTGTTATCTTATTGCCACTTATGATATCCACAGTATTGCTACATACTAGGATATGTAGGCTGTTATATAGAAGTTCTACAGCTGTTGAAGTGTCATCATTCCAAATGTTTAAATGGATACCTGCATTGATATCCCATTTTTTGAGATGAATTGATTTCATTAGTATTCTGCAAAGGCTTCTACACTTCCCTCTTCAAGTGAGAGAGAAAACCAACTCTTCCTACAGATACACATAAACATTATGGAAAAAAACCTCACTGGCAATTTGACTCAAAAAACACTGAACAAATAGATTCAAATAATCTAGAAATCTTGCAGTAAAATCATATGCAGTTGCACTGGAATTGCAGGGTTAATTTTTGTATCAGGAAGACAACTTAGGAAAAGTGGCTGGAAAATAACAGTAATATTCAGGGGACTGAAGAATAGACAAAAGATAAGAAAAATTCTCAGTGGCTCCAAGAATAGTTTAGGTTATCACCACATGAACAAAATACAATTTATAGTCACTTTGCACTGGAACAAGATCTTCTTTCATAAAGTTACGAACAAATTATTGACAGTAGGTGTATAGTTAAGTGGATCACCATTTAACAAGTTAGGCAGCCAGGTTTGCAAATACTTCAGTATATATAGACTGCTTTTACCCATAAATCAAGCAGTTAGAGAGTATTCAGGATTGTTTTGTTGGATCATTTTCACTGGAATAAAAACACCAGTTTTAGCTCTGCATATCCTAGTTGTGCAAATCATCTACCCCAAATCCCGTTTCCTAATTACAATAACAACACACAACTGAAGGAGGGTAGCTTCCCCATTCAGAAGCCTAAGGTCTTTTTCCAGATATGTCTGAGTTCAGAATTTTTGATCCATATAGAATTACAAGTACCAGATTATACTGGTTTATCCTTATAGTGGAATACAGCCAAGAAAATGATTTTGATATATAGCATCTTTTGTTAAATGAGAAGTATATAGTTCTAAGACAGCAATAATAGAGAATTATTAAGTAATGTGAATTAAAAATACAATAGATGATTTGAAGACGGCTGCAAGCCAGTGACTAAGGTTTGCTCCTTTTGGGGTTCCCCTTCGGAGCATAGTACTAGAGCTCTCCAGTGCTTTTTCTAATCTCCCGGTTGCTTTCATACAGTCACGCTGTCTGATTCTCATGCAATCAAATCAATTGTTCTAAGAGTCACTCTGATCTGTTCATTCCCTAGAGTGAAGCTGAAGCCTCCCACAACTAGATGGATAATACTTTACCTTCATGACACAAATCAATGACCCCATCAAAAGTATTTTCCCAGATCAAAGTTATTGCAAATATGTTGTTGGGTCAACTACACACTGATAGGCTTTATCACATTAGGCACTGTGAGAGTGATATCTGCAGCTGTCTCATCATCCCATTCACCAGTTTCTCCTACGCTCGCTCCTAGTCACTGATGCTGGTGGTTGTTGGGTCTGGATGCTGCAAGTTCCAATTGAAAATTTTGCTTGAACATCAGACTCTATGCTTCGTTGGCATTTTCCTAATCTTTTACTCAATCTCTCCACACATTTGCCTTCCTCCTAGCCTGTTTTGTTCCACCCTCCACCCTTGCTGTTGCTTCCACCCTCTTGTGCACCAGCAAGGTATCACCACAGCCCACACTGGAACCATAATTAGGTTTCCCAGGTAAGAAGGTCATTTGGTACGTCCTTTGCTGGTTTCCTCTTTTATCGTTTTCTGGGCACCAAGCCAGGACCTGGGCATTGTGCCAGTTCACATGCTGCTCTCCCACTCCACCCTGGACCTCTTGTCTTCGTGCCTACCTCACCCCTGGAGCCATGCCTGGGGCCACACCCCTCACTTCACCCCTACCATGGAGCCACTCCTGGTCCTGGCCCCAGCAGCTCTGTGTCAGCCCTATTTGGGAGGCCATAGCCCGAGTTGGGCTCCGCCACACACCCTTGTCCTTGTGCTTCCCTGCCGGCTTTCCCAGCAGTGGAACCTAGCCTAGGTTTGTCGGTCTGTAGTGCTTGATGAGTTGAATTTTGAATGCAGACAGGACATAGATACAATTGTAATTTATTCTACTTGAGGAAAAGTGAGAACATGGGCTGTAACAGTATGTTTCTCCCCCAGATAAGCATCAATTAGACATCTAACAAGTTATGCATTTTTAATTCATTTGTAAGGCTGACATAGTGACATACCATCACCAGACACATCAGGCTCCTTTATTAGGTACATCTGCCAGCACAGGTACTCATCTCCTCTCACAGTAGCTTTTGTAGCAGCAGAACATGATCAGCCCTTGCATTGGGTCTGGCTGGGATGGAGTTAACTTTCTTCATAACCTACTCCGTTTTGCACTTGTGACTGAGACTGTGTTAGTAACACACCGGTGTTTTGAATGTTGCTGAGCAGTGTTTGCACAGCCTCTGGGTTGCTTGTTTTTTATTTTAGCCCACTCTTCCCCACCAGCAAATAGTCTGGGGCACGCAAGAAGCTGGGACGGGATACAACCAGGACAGACAACCCAGACTGACTGAAGGGACTTTCCATGGCATATGACATTGTGCTCAGCTATGAAAGCTATGGGATTATGTGGTTAAAGCATTTGTCTCCCCAAGTAACTGTAACGTGCACTGTCCTGCTTTACAAGAAGTGGCTGGGCACCTGCTGCCAATGGGACATAGTGAATTAATTCCTTATTTTACTTTGCTTGCACATGCAGCTTTTCTTCACCTATTAAACTGTCTTTATCTCAATCCGTGAGTTTTTAGCTTTTGCTGTTCCAAGTCTCTCCCCCATCCCTCTTGGGAGGAGTGAGCAAGGGACTGGGTAGCACCTCAGGGCCACCCACTACAGCATACAAACTACTTTTGCCTTGGCTGACAAAGTCTTTTTTGTTGTCCTGAATGAATACAGATCTGTTTTTTGTCACCAGGGCTGATGGATAACAGGTACAACTGTCACCATCGGGACATGGAGGAAGAACAGATTTGCTTCTCATCTTGAACGAGAAGGTGTTTGAATGAAAAAGTAGTTTTGTTACTCTGACCTAATCATCCATGACAAGGCCTAATTGAAAGGACACAGAATTATTTCTGCCTCCTTTTTGGGCATCTTCTGCCAAACATCACGGTGCCAAGGAAATTAGGGAGAGTGGAAAAATTTTTGCTCTTCTGGGTAGCAGGACTCAGTTCCTCCTTAGAAACTGCCTGCTTTTCATTACTGTTCTTCTCATCCCCATTCCCCAGACAGCATGTCCACCTCCTAACAAGACCATGATTTTTAAGATCATACAAAAAGTAGCTACCATCACCAGAGGCTGCCATACAGGGAATAGAACTTACGGGTGATAGGCAGCTCCTAACTCCCTCCATATTATTTGTCCTGCTGGGAGCCATACAACTACTTCCACTGCTTCTGGCAGCTGGGTTGTTGTTGAGTAACAGTGTGTCACCCAGGTAATGCAACATGTTGCTTTTCAGTGTGCTATTACACTTAGGCAGTCAACTCTGCCAGGTTAAGGTAGTCAATCCTACCAGTGCCATTTTCTATTTCCTGGGGCAGCAACTGATCCCCAAAACAGGCTGTCAGGTGTTCCAGTTTTGCAAAATGTGGAATATACAAAATTTCCTTAAGAAACAATATTGTTTGATGTATGACCTTTGTGTACTTTCGAGCCTAATCAACAGGAAAGGAGATTTAATCCATGAAACAAATAGCAGCTAACAAGCTGTAAGCGATGTCTGGGTGTCAGAAAAACATAGTACTTGTTAGTAGAACTGCATTGTTAAGCTTGATATGCTTCAGTGATTTCAGACCCAGGAGGTTACCAAAGCTTGGGAAGAAGGATGTACCACTGATAGTGGGCTAAGGGTGCAGAGTTTATGAGTCACAAGGATATTTGGCAAAACTCCCAAGATAAAGAAGAAACTAATAAAGCCAACTCAGCAACTATGCAGGAATCAGATCCAACTGGGAAAAAGATTATTCCGGCATGGGGGGAGATTGCGACCGCAACTCAGGGCCCACCACCTCAAGAGATGATAAAAATTGAGCATACAGTCTAATTAAAATGAGTAGCAAGAGAGTCACTAACCAATAGAAGATAGAATACTAATTAACAAGGGAACTATGTAACTTGTAGCCAATGAATATTACTGCCTTTGTTTGCTAAAATGTATAAATAGTAATAAGTTTTTATAGTTGGTACTCTTGATTTGTGGAATATCACCAAGCACAGAGGCTTGTGCAACTTTGAAATAAATAATCAGTGCCTCTCTCGAGTGTGTAACTAATGGCTTCTTGCACAATACATAACAAATCCAATTTTGTGCACAACACCGGCACCACTGTATAAGGATCTCTATACTGCAATAGGTCTGGTATCAAAGGACCTGCAGGGTAGGCAAGTCCTTGCAAATTAGTCCATGAGAGTAGATAGAATTTCCATTCTATATATGGCACAAAATAATTATTGTGCAATTTCACTGATTTGGTAATGGCTGTTATCATGCTGATCCTGTGGCAACATTTCCACCATCAAATGCAGACAAGTAGATAAATGTGATTGTTTACTGAACATGCACATCTCACAAATCCCTTTGCCTTCAAAGCTCAGCCATTAATACGACCTTGCCATCTTGGTTCTGTATTTTTCTTTTGCTCTTAAGAAGGAGGCTTTTAAGTAGTTTATGTGAGCTGGTGAATAAAACAAGAAGTTAAAACTGATTAAATTATTTTGACAGCTCTTGTGCCAGCAAAAATACTTTTACTAGCACTCTTGTGCTAATAATTTAGGAAGTGAAACTCATCCTGTCTTTGTAGTGTTATAAAACTCGTGATTCCTTCGTCTGATGAAATAGACCTGTAGGGCAAAATTTATGGACAGTATTACAGGAAAATGAGAACGTATATAAATTCTTCAGGATGTCACTGTGCCAAAAGTTACCAGAAAATGCTGCAGTTATATCAATATTACTTGATTATATCCTTGAATATAACCATAATTGAGACATACATACTTATATATATATATATATATGTGTAGCCTCTAATGCCTTTCCTGTGGATTATTGATACAATTTCTCAGGTTTCCATTATTCATTGTAAGAAAATATGGATTACATGGCATAGTCAGGTTTTAATGCACAGAAACTTCACGTTCTTTTCAGTATGAAATACAAAGTCTGCATGGTGCATTAACAAAGTGATAATTTGCAAGAAAAATACTAATGTCGTTAATTCAGTTATAACAGGAAAAACTTCTTAATTCTGCATCCCTTCGGGGCCCAGAGTTTTAGTTAGTCTGCACCAAATGTTTTTAAATACAGGTTGACATAATTAGAACAATTCATGCACAAATTAACCCAGAAGGAGAGCACCAAAGGGGCTGAAGTTACCCTCCTAACATTACATGCTATCATCTTCAGTGCTCCCCACTAAAGAGCTCTGCAGAGCACACAGTTCTCCCTTACATGCTTACACAGACTGACTATTCATAAGTGGCTGGATTTGGTGCCACAATAAAGGTAGCCAGGATGCTGTGTGGATGACAGCTAAGAATGGCACAGCAGAGCTAGTTTCCAGGAGAGTTGCTTGTTTGCAGAAAATCTCATACCACAAGAATGGGGCAGGGTGAATAAAAATATTCATTTTTGCATCATTGTTTGTTTCTAACATTTTGAAGTTGCTTCTATTTCCCCACCTAATGAAATCCTCTTCCTTTACTACCAGATGCACTGGAGAGAGTCCTTTGCCTTCAGACACTCTGTACTGATACAGTTCTTCTCATTTAATCCTGTTATTAATACACAGAGTTGCTGCTTGAGTTTTTAGGCTGTTTAAAAGCACTCTTCCAAGCTGACCTCTTTTGCCTTTGCACCAGGGTTGTCAAACAGGGGTTGTCTGGGAAACCTGTAACACACAGTTCTCAGCACAGAGCCAAGGAAAACCAGCCTTCTCTCTCACACTGCTCGTGCAGTTCCTGGTATTATTCTGGCTTCAGAATCTCAAACCTGTGTTACTCTGAAGCAGATTTACAGGTAGAAATAGAAACTGAATTAGATAATAGAAGTGTAGAGTTTAACTCTAGAGTCTGTAAATCTCAGTCAGGTGCTAACTCATTCATTTCACAGAGTTCCCTCTCCCTCCTCCTTCAAGACCTCCGTACCAGTTGCATATGCAAATCAATGAACTGTGAAGCCAGTTAGATATTTAGAATTAATTCAGCAAAGGGGAAAGAAAGAACAAATCTTCTGGCTTCTTCTATCCCATTAGTGCCAGCAAAGGCTCCTGTGTTACATGTCATGGTCATAGTCATGTAAGTGCATGCACACCGTTTCCTCAGTTCCCCTCATTAAGATCAGGACTAGACTACATCCAGGCTATCTAGTAAATTTTCAGTTTGGTTTTATTTGGATAGCCATTCATTTCCATCACCTATAGTTGGGACTGAAAGTTTTTATCAGACTTTCCAACTACAACTCCATTGCACTCTGGTATAAAAAGTTCAATAAGCCTGCTGTTATCTGGGGTCCAGCACTGAGGAGCTCTGCAAAACTGACAGTGCAAAGCAAGTTTGAGAGTCATACTTAAACAGAGGAACAGCATCCTGCTGGACTTTATTTAATATATTACACTTATTAATTAAAGAGTTAATAATCCTGTGGAAGAAAACAACATCTCTACTTCCTGGTGTTACTTGAATTAGAATTATTAGAGACATTTATCACTAAGGAATTACCTGTACTGCTCACATATTTCTTTTAAAAGATGGAAGGTAAAAAAACTAATTTACAAAAAAATCCTGCTCAGATTAGCCTGTATTTATAGAATATCCTTTCTCATTAAGCATTAGGCATTCATTTCTCATTGAATTTAATTAGGTATCCTTGATGAGAGAGCAAACAAAAGTAATTGACAAGCTTCATTAAATTCCCCTTAAAACATACAGCTATTGACTTCAATGAGAGTTAAATCAAACCCTAAATTAAGAGATGAATTGCTCAAGATTAAAACAACTTGTTTCAAAGCCTGGGGACAGTTTGTTCAATTTTATACTGTATTGGTAGTCTTCTTTTATTAAGTGTACAAACAGGTGGGATGGGATTCCTCTCACCTAACTTGAGACATATGCAGTGTACAATTCAGAGCTAGTCATGCCAGACTCCCTTTATAGTTAATAGAGAGAAAGATCTCTTTTGAGGGATGATTCATCTGACCTATTTTAGATGTCTACTTTAGAATGAGATAAATTGTGCACTATAAGCATTTGGTCTTCATTGAAAATAAAGGTAATTAGGCAAACTCATTTTAAGGGAGCTGTCTGCACTACAGGTGCTTACATTTAGTAAAATGAATACTTTCTTTGGCAGATAAAGATATTTAGACTCATCATCAATGTATGTAAAAGGGGATAAGCTAGTTGAACTGAAACACAAATGTGTCTTTTACTTGATCTTCCAGGTGGAACTTGCTTGCTATAAACAAAGCAAAGGTAAAATATTTTTAGTCAAAAATACTCTTTATTCTTCCAACATACTATATTCATAGCTGACATCAATAGCCACTGATATTTAAAGGAAGGATGTGAATTGGCTACTGCTCTACCTTCAACTTTTAGGGGTATCAATGCAAACCAAATAAAGTAAGGATTCTGCCTTATACTGGTGATCCTCTTGCAATAAAAGCACTCTTGGAGTTAAGTGCTAAAAGTGGTCACAGAATTGCCTGTGATATAATTAAGTTCTAGACTTATCTGGAATGCAGTTCATTTTTGCTCCACAATGTATATTAATTTCCCCTGGCATATTCATAAAGGGATTCTGATTTAGCTAGTTGATGTACCTTGTTCTCCAAAACAGAGCATGTAAATAAACCCAGAGTTTTCTCTGGGGCATTAATAATAGTACTTGCTCCTGGGTTTAAACAGATCATGATATGGTTTTAGCTGAAACAATTTTACTAAAGATATCATTAAGTTTTTGTGTTATGCAATTTATTAATAGAGTGTGAGGTTTTTTTAATTGTGTTTCATTGATTTAAATTTTCTTAATTAAAAAAAATTGAAGCAATAATTTTTGTAAGATTTACTACGTTTCTTCTCCACTCCTCACTGGAAATTGTGAGAATCTAAGGACACCAATCACTGTTGCTGTTAGTTACTATTTCTGATAATCTGTTTATTAGTCTCTAGTAAAAGGTGACCTGATATACACCATGAAACAAACCTCCTCACAATGGGTAACATTTACATCTTGCAGTCAGTACACAGAAGCATTATGTGTCTGCAAATTTTTGTTTTGTTAAGTGTGACATACACGCTATAAACCACTTGGAATCACAGAAGCATAAATTAATCTAGATGGACTCTGGAAGCTTGTCAGGATGAATTCCCTCTCAAAGCAGGGCTAACTCCCATGTCAGATGCACGGTGCAATCCCCAGTCAAGTTTTGCAGCCTTCCCAGACAACCTGTAACAGTGTTGGATCAACCATGATCCCATCATTGAAAATGTTCAAAGTTGGGTAGGGCACAGCTTTGATCAACTTGATCTGGTAAAAGATCAGGGAGGGTTGGACCAGATGATCTTTAAAGGTCCCTTTCCACCCAAATCAATCCTTTTTTTTTTTTTTTTTAATAATGGTGATTAAGAACTTTTCATGCAATTTATGTCCACTGCTAGTTGTCCTTTTGTGTTGGACCTCCAAGGAGATCTATCTCTCTGTAACCACCCACTAGAAAGTTGTACACAACAATTAAATCCCCTCCTCTGGACTTGTCCCTGTATGCTAACGTTTCTTGTATTCAGGAGTCCAAAACTGGACACAATATTCCAGATGCAGCCTCTTGAGTTCAGAGGGAAGTTGCTTTCCCCAGCCTGCTGGCTACACTCTTGCTAATGCAGCCCAATATGTAGTTAGGGTTTGTTGCTGTAAGGGCACATTGCTGGATCATGTTTGCATTGTTCATCATAAACCGCAGGTCCTTTCCCAAAAACTGCATTCTAGCCTGTCAAATCGTACAGTGGCATAGTATTTTTCATGTCCAGATGGAGTTCTAGGTGAGCTCTACTTGCCTTTTTTTTTTCCTTCTTGAATTTCTAGACGTTTCTGTCAGGCTATTTTTCCAGCCTCTTGAGATCCCGTTGAATAGCTGCCTTTCCCTCCAGCAAGCCATCTTTTCCCCACAATTTAATGTCACCTGCTAATACAGTGAGGATGCATTCCACCTCTTCATTCCAGTCATTAGTGAAGAAGTTAAATGCTATCAGGGTCACTGTCTAACTCAGAGGAATACCACTCCTGACTGGCTGCCAGTTAGACTTTCAGCTACTAAGCAGAACTCTTTGAGCTTGATGGTCCAATCATTTTTTTTCATCAATCTCGTAGTCCACCCATCCTGTCCATATCTCTCAAATGTGGTTACAAGGATCCAACCAAACATGGCCTTGATACTCTCACTAAAGTCAAACTAACCAATAATCACTGCTCACCTTTCATCCCCAAAGCACTCATCTCATCATTGAAGGCATCCAGGTATCTGTGATAGAGCCATGCTGGCTGCTCTTAAATTGTATTAGGGTTGGGTTTTTTGTAAAGAAAAAACAGTTATATTACCCTACACAACTATAGCAATTCCAGGGACTATAGTTGGCTTTATGATGCTGTCGTGGTTTAACCCCATCCAGCAACTATGCACCTCACAGTCACTCCCTACCAGAGGGATGGGGGAGAGAATCAGAAGAATGAAAGTGAGAAAATCACGGTTGAGATAAAAACAGTTTAATCGGACAGAAAATTAAGACAATAAAAATAATGATAATGATAACAGTAATTATAATAAGAAGAATAGCAATTAGAATACACAAAACAAATGAGGCACAATGCCACTCCTCACCACCCACTGACCAATGCCCAGCCAATTCCCAAGCAGCAAGCCCCATCCAGCTTTTCCCCAAACTTACATACTGAGCATGATGTCATACAGTATGGAATATCCACTTGGTCAGCTGGGGTCAGCTTTCCCAGCTGTATCCCCTCCCAGCTTCTTATGCCAGCCTTCTTCCTGGCTGGGCACAAGAACCTGAAAAGTCCTTGACTTACTATAAACACTACTTAGCAACACCTAAAAACATCTGTGTCTTACCAAACTATACTACTAGGAAGAAAATTAACTGTCTACTCCCGTCCAACCCAGGACAGATGCAGCAGTCAGATTTGGGCTAGCTTTTACAACACATGCAGAGGGAAGCACAGGGACACTTGAGCTATGTCTATACTTATGTCCATACTTATGTCTATACTAATGTTAGCTTGGACCTGACCTTGCATGCCTTGCCTATGTTCCCCATGTGCTGGTTCACATAAACCTGAGTCTACCATAAACATGAAAGCTGGCCCGGTAAGGAATTAAGATACAACTAAAGCGTTTGAACCTCATTAGTTTGGATGAAAAAAATTCACAGGTCATTTGAATAGGTCTACTCCCAATACTATAAAGTTGTCCCATCATATAGAGCAGCCTCATCTATCCCTCTCTATGGCCTCATATTTTGACACCACTCTGCTTCAACTCTGACACTCCTCTTTTAGCTGTTGTTCATGAACTGCAAAATTTTTAAGACTCTGATGGTGAAGATCATCTGGCCACAACAGAGGATCTGTGGGCTCCCAACTTCTAGTAGTACTTGTAATATCCAGAAATTATTTGAGGACAGCCACTCCAAGAAGATCTCATGCAGCTATGCATGATCACATTGGAGCTGACCAGAAGGCATAAAAGAAGATGAATACTCAGGAATGTCTTATCTAAGACAAGGACCCCCCTGCAGCCATATAAAACACATGTTCATGACTGCATTTATGGATCTAGTTGTGTGATAACTGAGATCCCAGAGGCAGATCCCTTACACTGAGACATTATTTTTTGCAAAGAATGCCCAGCTACTCCAGTTCACAGCTCATCCAGAGATGACAGTACCCTGTCGTGAGCCCATTTCCCCAGGTTTCACATACATGTTCCCAGCTATGTTCGTTAGAACATGCAAATGCTCATACTCGTTCAGATCACATGTCCATCCAGCTCAGCTCAGGATCCTGTTGCCACAAGTGGCCATAAGCAAATGCCTAAGGAAGAACAAGAACAGGGCAAGTGTATATGAAACTCTCTCAAAGTGTGCATATTCTCAGCTCAGTGTTTTTCCTAAATGGTTTCTTTAATAAATAATCTTGAATGAATCTCTCAACTCGTTCTATGGTCTTCCCTGGAAGTCTTTTGTTTCAAATCCTTTGGTAAGGAGCTGCACAAGCTCATCTCCTTTTGTTTGCACCGAAATCAGCTTCTACTAACTCCATTTGATGGCCCCTTATTCTTGTACTTGAAGAAATGCCAAAGTCAATTCCTTTCCATCATTTCTATGCCATATAAAAATATAGAATATATAGAATTTCATATTCTAATTCTGTCACCTGTATGGAGAATATATATTAAAATATATTCAGAATATATAGTCAGAAATCTATGTTCACACCGTATATGAATAAGTAATATAATCTATATCCCATACAGAATTCCACATGCATATAAAAACTGTAAGAAATCTATGGATTTTTTTCTTTCCTAATAAATTCTAATATTTGGTTTCCTTTCTCATGTTTTCCACAAGTTATGCATATCACAAAGACTTTGCTTCCAAATGGTAATTGCTTACATGTGAAGACTGTTAAGCTAGGATTCTTTCCACACATATTTTCTAGTCATTCTGTCTTACAAAAGCCTCTTGTGGTCCCTCACAGTCTGCCTTTGTCCTTATTACCCTGAGTATCTTCACACCACAAACCTTGCCACCACACCAGCAAACTTTCTCACCTCACTGCTCTCTTCTTTTCCAGGTCACCTAAGAGGTGTAATGAACAACACAGATCTCAGCACCACAGAACTCTGGGAAACTCTGTGGTTACCAGGTAGTTGTGACTAGTTGTTACCAGTGACCTTCTTCCACTGTAATAAGTAACCTGTCCTCTTACCCTCTGTTTCTCAAGTTCTAACCTGTTATTTATCCATAAAATGACCTTTTATTTAATCTCATGATTACTAAGTTTTCTTGGAAGTTGTTGATGATGGTCCTGTCAAAACTCTTCAAAAGTTCAAGCAGATTCGATTAACTTGGCTGTCTTTGTCCAAATACTTGCTGATACCCTTCAGAAAGAGGACTGTAAAGAAGGACTTCCATTTTTGGAAGCCACACTGACTCTCCATAGTGTTTCTTTTATATATCAACCACTGCAGCCCTACAGATTCTCTGATGTGTTGAAGGGTTTAGTCCTGGTTTAGAGATCTTCAGCAAGTTGCTCCTCCCAGCTCTCTTTTTTTTTCTGTCTGCTTGATTTTATTTTTATATGCTATCAGCCAGGACTTATGAATTTTTCTATTTTCTTCATTTGAATATGACTTCAGTGTTCTGAAAGTTGCCTTCTTGTTTCTAATGGCATCTCTTCCTTATTGTTTAGTCATGCATGGTTCTTTGTACCTTTACTCAACCCTGTCTTAATAGGTTGCAGGCACTGGCATATAACTTTAATATATTAAATGCATAATTCTGCCATGTCCCAGGTATTGGCCTCTGGTGATTATGTTTATGCACATATTAGTTAAGGAGGAAGAGAAGGTTACCTAGTTTCTGCCAAGAGAGTAGTTGTTATATGCAGTACTAGCCAACCTGTGGTTCTGACAGTCAGGACATTAGACCTATAATAAACCAGAAATCCAGTATAATTTCAACCAAGCATGTTCCCCCTCCAATTTCAAGCAGTGCTCTTGTACTCCAGAGATGTACAGGTAACTATCTTTTTCATATGCCTCTTCGGGCCGCAGCCATCTGCAGCAACACCCTAAAATCCCAATCTGTCTTGCTCCCTACTCAAAACATTCTCTTCTCTCCAGTCCAGAGAAAGCGTGGTCCCAATAAGTATAATAATGAAATTAGTGATTAACTGAATATTAAAAGTAAGGGAGGAAAAAGGACAGACAGCCAGTCATAAGAAAAAAGCAAAACAAAGTGGTACCATGGAGTCATTGTCCAAAGCAGCATCAAATACACAGACAGAAGTGTCATGAAGTGTGATGGTCAGGCTGCAGCCACCATTCTAAGAGATGTCTCTCATGACCACTTTCCCTTGCTGCAATGCAATGCTAATATGCTTCTGGGATGTCATTCTTACCTTTCTTTTGGTAGACAGAAACGAGATTGTATTTTGCTATGATGCCCTTTTGCCATTCTAAGGGATCAACAAGTCTATTTCGACAAAAACAACCCTGTACAGGAAAAAATTAAGGAGTCATATCGACAATGTATGGGGTAGGAGGGCACTAGGGTGAGGGGCAGCAGCAGCAATCAGTACTCATAAGGTGAGGAAATGTCGGGGAACAGCCCAAGCAGCTCAAGGGTTGGGGAGGAAAAGAGGAGGTGAATGAGAGACTCAGCAAAAGGAAGTGCTTGGGGAAATTGTGAAAAGGAGCAATCTGCAGCCATGCAGGCTGCAAGATGTGACTTGTGAACACAATGTACCTTGAAGACTGGTTGTCCCCGTGGGAGCAGATCTGCTGCCTGTGGCATTTACAGGGTGGACAGCAATGGCTGCGCTCCGCAACCTGCTCAGCCTGGTCCTGGCTCCCTCCTTGCCTTGTAAGAGGCTGCATAGCAAGCAAATAGCTATAAAAACAAAAGCAGCACTGGGATGTCGATGTCCAGGCAATTTTCAAAGTGCACCACTTCACAGCTAAAATGCCTAAATGAAAGTCCAAAGTCCTTTTGAAGTGGAGGCTGAGGACCCAGTAACAGATCCTGGAGGATACTCACTGCTCAGTGGAAATGTTGACCTGTGGCAGTGGGAACCGTACACTGCAAGCCTCCACATCCCCTGAAACTCAGATGGATCTCCAGGTGTTAACTTAATACACATAAATAAATCATGACTATTAGAATAAACTGAGATATGAACAATGGGCCTGTTAAATGGAGAAGAGACACTGCTTTCGTCTTTACAAGTAGTGTGATACAACTATTTTTGACCTAGGATAGTGTTAGAAACATTTATTTCAAACACAATAAGCAGATTTAATACATTTTAAATGAAAGACGCTTCATATTTATTCTTTGCCTTGTCATGAAGCCATTCTTACTTAACGCGGGGAGTTAATTAAACTAGCCTTCACTAATCTATCTGACAATTTACACAGTAATTAGTTGAACAGGAACAGACAAGACCTTACAGTTCTTCCAAGCCTCAAGGCTGACAGGAGCCTCAAGGCCAATTGCTACAAGATTTAAGCAACCCTCCTCCTGCGCATTCCCCTCAATTCACTAGTTACAGATCAACTTTTAGAAACAGTGCCTCCGGCTTTCTGGAGCCCTACACTTTGAATTCCTCCACTGAGAGTAAGTGGAATTAACAACACCCTTTAGTACAGTAGTATTTGTAAAATGCAATTTTTGAAGGATTTGCCCTATAATTAAGGTATGTGTGTCAGCATCCTCTTTAGTGGCATTGGCAATTAACATTACTAAAGACGTCTCATGTCTGCAGTTTCTCCTATGCTATTTTGGTCCTCTGTTTCAGGTTCCTAAACACAAGAAATGCTACTTATTTACCAGAAAACACTTCCATATCTTCCTGGAACAGCTGGTAGCTAAAAAACACGGAAAAAATATTTAGAGCATGTATCTTATCTAAGGTTTATGTAACAGAAGTTAAAACACATAAGGCACTAGAGATTCAATACTGGAATACAGGCGGTGTTTTCTTACCACCATGATCCATATATAACACATAAACTTTAAAGTGAGATGGAGTAATGAAGGGACATTTGGAAAAGCAGTTATTTTTCACAAATTAAATTTCTGTTAGTAGACTCCACAGGTAGCAGCTCTTTCTAGTCATGGCCCAACACACATTTTGTAATGCTGATATGACATACCAAAGATGCTGCGTAAAATGAAGGTTTTCTTACCATACAAGATGGCAAAAAAAGGTGTTCTTACCATACAAGATGGCTGTACCCAAATCTCTAAATATTCTGGATAAAAGTCATTGAAATAATAACCACCATGTCTGGCAGCATCTCTCTAAAGCCAATAGTGTACGTACTTGTCACTCTTCTGAACAATTCTGTTGCTTTGTACAGGATGAAAAACTGATTTCTTAATACCTGAAAGAGTATACATTGATTATACATGAAATTAACATCTTGTCCCTGGTTTTCTCTGCATTAAAAACAACAGACATTTTGATGGTGGGGAAAAAAGCACCAGTTAATCAGATTGCTAGAAATTAAGGAAAAGGATGACAGAAACTTAGAAATACAGTTCCATTCCTGACCTACATGCAGGATAAATACAATTATAGATAGTCACTGAATTTATGGGTGAATTACACCCTTTATTTTTAAGAACTGTGATAAATAACTTCCTTTGCAAACTCATAAGAAAATGCACATCCTTCCTATATATTCTCTCTGTACATATATATTTTTTATCATAGAATCATAGATTTTTTTTTTTTTTGGTTTGAAGGGAACTTTAAAAGGTCATCTAGTCCAGTCCACTGCATCAAGCAGGGACATCTTAGATGTTTGCACAAGAAATTATTAAAAAAAAAAAAGCACAGCTTCATCAATAAGATGAAATGTTGTTTTTAAGGGAGGTGTGGGCACTGATGAGTTTTACTGCGAGGGATGTAGAGAAAAAAATGTTATCACATTGCCCCTCAGCTCTGGGAGCAGATCCAGCATGATGCAAGTGCTTCCCATATCCTGCATGTGCCAGTCAGAAAGGGAGAATGATGTCTAAATCACTGCCTGGGAGAGCCCCCAGGAGAACTCAGCTACTGCTGGTGAAACAGTCACTCTGTTATGCTCACCACAACAGAATGGAGAAGACAGGATGTTTACCCTTAGAGAGAAGTTCTTAGTGGACCAGGGAGAGCTGTGGATCTTGCACCTTTAGAAACAACATGCTTGGACTTTGCCTAGAAGCATCTCCTATACACTATTAAAAATTCACTGTCTTTTTTCTGTGGGAGACACCTCCTCTCCACATCATAATTCTTCATAGTTTTCATTACATTTGCATCAGTTGTTCTCATAGCCTTGTTTCTGTTGTTTGGTCACCAGGAATCACATAAGTTCCTCTTCGGACCAGTCTAGTGATGCCAGAAGCTACACCAAAACAAGGAGCCTCCTGCAACCTGTTATTCCCACTGTGCTCTAAGGTCCTTATTTCCACTTGCACCACTCAACTTCCTAGTGGGGAAGCATTTTCCTGCAGCCCCACATCAGCCTGCTGCAGGATGGGAAGGTGGCTGCATGCACCTCAGCCCCACTCCCACTGCACACTGCCCTGCTGGTTTCCACTGACTTGCTTTGCCATAACAAAAATTGTGTTTTCTTTCACCACAATTTTCTTTCTCCGTTTGCAGTTCAGTCCTGAATAAAGCCCTTCTTCGATGGAAAAGTTTCAAAGGACATTTTACAGACTATTCAACTAGAGCAGCGTACTAGATAGACACATACTTTGGGGAGACGCTGCGGTGTGTGGTGCTCCCACCAGCACAAAGCTGAGTTGCATTACAGCCTTTAGAATGGAATCACAATGAAATTACTTCCCAGATGTGACTATAACGCCGAGGTCAAGAACTTATATTCTCTACTATTTCTTCGAGAAAACCTTAAAGGAGAGTAAATCGGAAAAACTGCCCCGTTCTTCCTTCATGGAAAAAGCTGCCTCTGTGTGTCCACTCCGCAAGACTACGGCAGCGGCAAGGTAAAAACCCCGCGCCGACCGCACAGCGCTACACCCGACTCAACTTGGGCCGCCCGCTGTACGACACGGACACGGGGCGACCAGCGACTCCAGCTCCCGTTCGACGTCCAGCTCCGGCCCCGACAGCGCTACCACCTCCCCTCCGTGCCCTGCCCTGCCCCTCCCCGCCCCGCCCCACCGGGCTGCGCTGCGGTGGCTCCGGAGGGTGTTGCCCATCCGCGCCGGGGCGGTACCGAGCGGCCGCAGCTCCCGCCGTCCCGGGGGAAGCGCGTCCCGCGGGTGCCGCCGTGCGCGGACCTGCCGGGGTTCGGCCATGCTGGTGTGTCCCCGCGCTCCGCGGGGGTCACCGCTGCCCGCCCGCCTCCGCCCGCCCGCCCGCCGATAAGCAAAGCCATGACCGCAGCGCCCCAGGGGCCAGATCTCAGTTTTCTGAACGAGGAGGAAGCCAGGGCGATTTTCCAGGTGCTGCAGAGGGACGCGGAGCTCCGGCGGGCAGAGAAGGACAGAGTCAGGTAACCGGGTTCCGCCCCCGCCCCGTCCGTGCCCGTCGCGCCCGCGCGTATCTGGAGGCGTGGAGGGGGGTCTGCGGGGGGCGCGGAGCCAGCCCCGACGGGAAGAGCGGCAACAGGGGCGGCAGGAGGGAGGGTGCCCGCCGCGAAGGCAGGGGCAGCGGTGCTGCGCGGCAGGGAGGGTTGTGCTCCCGGCGGGAAGCGGCGGTCCTGCCGGGACACCGGGGAGCGCCAGTGGCTGCTGCCAGCGCCGGCGGCTGAGCGGTGGCCCGAGCCGGACTTCTGAAGCATCTGGACGTTTGGGAAACGCGAGTTGTGACAGAGACGGCTCTGAGTCACGGCTGCGGCTTCCCGTGGCACCTCTCCTTCCCCGGGGAGGAGGAGGAGGCCGCTTCTGTTCTTCGCCGTGCCGCTGGCGGGGGGTGTGGGCTAAACACCGGTACCCGGGAGACCACGGCGACGGGAAAGTTGTGCTGGACCTCGCAGGGAAACGTGGCGACTCTGCGGCTCTCGAGCAGATCCCGGAGCCGATCGGGGCAGCTTTTGGAAACCAAGCCAGGCACTCACCTGACTGAAAGGCTGTTCACAAGACTCCTGCAAGTGACTTAATTGAATGCCCTGTGCCGTATGAAGATATAGGGCAACCTCGACCTTGCTTCTAGCCCGTATCTCCCGTGTGCAATCATCAAAGCTATTTGTGTGGATAGTGAGAGCAAAGGTCGAGGAATTAATAGAATTTATGCTGGAAAATGAGCCGTTTATCATTAAAGGTTATAATTTCTTCCCCCAGGTGAGACTTGGTACCTTGTGAAGTGAAAGGCAGTGTCCTCTCAGGTTCGCAAGTGGGCACTTTTCATAAGTAATTCTTTCGTGTAAGATGTAGAAGGAATGTTAATGAGTAACATTTCCGTCAAGTGGATTTTTGTACTGTGTATTTTTATTTCAGTTAAGTGCATTTTATGATGGGCATGGTTAAACATTGTGTGTCAACACTGACTTATATCTTAAACTTGTCTTAGTTTTCTGTGGCACATGAACCTGGACTGCTTTAACTTCCATAATTTGGTATTACTTTTCTTTCTTTGATTGATTTCTGTTCCATGTGTCCCATTATGACCCCCCAAAAAAGGAGGAATATTTTGCTGGATAGGGGGAATAACGCAGCTGGATAGTTTAAAACTGTGGGTGAGACAAAAGCTGGAGCAAATACATTGAGGCTTTCAGTGCTGTACAGGGTCTTGTGAAGCAATAGCCTGCGCTTGAACTCAAGGCTTTCACCTGCCCCCAAATTTTGTTTCTCCATCTGTGTGCTTAGGACTTTGTCAATAGAAAGCGTTCTCTATGCAAAAGCTGCCAAAATAAACATGGTATAACAGGATGTTTCTGGTGATGCTTTACTGAGATGTAGTCTATTTAAATCTCAGCTGCAGAGGCATTCACAAGTTGAGCAGAAGATAGATGAAGTGTTTATGACCAAGGCGCCATGCTGAAAATCTAGGTTAAACCCTGGATCTGTTAAAGGCTTTGTATGTATCCTTGGGCTAGTTTCGTAATCTCTCTTGGGCCTAATAAAAGTACTTTCTTTCTCACTCCACTTGTCTACCTGGTCTTATTTAGACTGTAAGCTCTTCAGGCCAGGGGACTCCCATCAGGAGCAGACAGGTTCCAGTCTATGTGGTGTTGCCCTGTGCTACTATAATCAAAGTAATAACAGTGATCACCCTGGAGGGCCAAATCCTGTAGTTCCTATATGACCACAGTGAGCTTAAGAGGCTCTAGACAAAATTGCATTTGTTCCTCTTTGTCTTATATGCCTTCTTCTATGTCATTCTTATTACTATTATTTTGATAAGTAACTTTGTAGACTTTTTTCAGTTTAAAACTTTTAAAATAATGCCTGAGCACTGTGGCAGCCCACTCCTGGAATATTTTAAAAGTGTGATTTTGAAGCTGTTTGACTTATGCCATCAATCAAATGAGGCATATAGGAAATGCTATGGAATGGAAGGAGCAGTGCCATCAATACTGCTTTTGTTTGCACAGAGTTACTGAAGTGAGTTGTCCTTTGAACTACTCTTGAGCATGGTTTTGGAAAGAGCTAGTTGGAGCTGGGCAGAGCCAAGGAGCAAGTCAATAACAAACATCAAGCTCACTGGTCAAGTTTGTTCAGTGACCATCTGTATTTATAATATAGGTCCCTGTATAGAATGATCTGGACTGGATTGACAGAGGGAATGAAGCATTTCCTGGCAGACCACCAGTCAGGTTCTAATGACTGCGCTGACCTTGTCCATGCTGCTTGATGTCAAGCAAACACATAGCTGTCTGCCAGTCTCTTAAAAGATCAATGAAAAATTGAAATCCATTCCCAGATATAACTCTGGAATCAAAAAAGCAGGAACAAACTTTTCTCCTTTTACAAGCTGCATTTGTTATATAGAAGAATGTTGACACCATTTAATTTTGAAAGATGAAATAGGATCAGAAGATGAATCCTGGCATTCTGTGTGGTTTATTGTGTTCAACATATGACAACCATAGTTCAGGGGAGTTGATTTTCACATAAACACAAATATATTGCAGTGCAACATGAAATACTGACCTCCTCAAATTCCTCCTCAAATGTATTGAGCTTGTAGTTGTTTCCAGATAAATATATGTAGTTTTTCTTTTCTTATTGCTTACCTACACTGGAAACCGGGTAGAACTACTGTATCTCTCTTCATCAAGACAGCCCATGCCTTTGTGAAATGAAATGCATATTGGGGATATTTTCTGGGAAAAGGCTAGTTGCTTTATACAACCCCTGTCATCTCCCTTTCTTTCTGTAGCCTTTGTGTGCAGTGGGAATGTGTGAGTTAGGTGGTCAATTGTGTGCCTTTGTGTAATGCTCAGCCCCACTTAGTGCTATCCCTCCCTGTTTCTCCTGATGCCCCAGCACATTCTCTGGGTACTATTGGCCTTTTCTTGGCTCCCTTCACAGGCTTCAGACCTCTAAACCTGGCCTGGAAGACCTCTCAGTATTGCTTTCACTTTTATACAGAAATGAACTGTGTGTCCTGTTGGACCTTTATTTGTTCTTGCCACTGGCAGGGAGCCGAGCTCCTGATGTGCCCTAGGCTGCAGGTTCCCAGGACTGACAGGACATTTTTTGGCTTGTTTTCTTTTCACTGCCCTCTCGTGGCTCCTCTCAGCAGTACCTTTGAACAGCCCCAGCAAACCAGCCATATCTGACACCTTCTTCCGGGAAACAGGTTCAGAGAAGCAGCAACAGTCAGCTTTGATATAACTCACATGGCTGTTCACTGCCATATACACTGAAAATAATTCAGAAACTTATCAATCACGTATTAAATTTAAAAGAAAATGTTAGTTTTGGACTTGGGTAACACAGCTTCAGTATTCTTCGTTCATCCAATCCATCTTACTCATAATACCAATTCGGAGAAAACCTCATTTATCATAAGCGTTATTGTGGGAGAGAGATGGAGTTTAGGGTCTGTATATCAATATACATGCATTGTTCCATAATAATAATTGCCATGTCAAGGCAGAAGTCCAACTCACATCATGAAATGCTAGTTTAGTAAGCCTGGTTAATGAAATTGGTGATTTTGCAGATGCTTGTGGAAGGAGGTTCCTTCTCACAAATATTTCAATCAGTTAGATGCCCAGGAGAAGATACGGAGGAATACAGCATGATCAAAGTGCAGTATGACTGCATGTTCGGATGACTCCTTGACAATTCAGTTTCCATAAGAACACAATGAATGTAGGCACAGTTATTAATACCACGGGTCAACTTACCATATGTAATGAAACAGACCTGAAAATCACAACATAAAAACATTCCAGATGTTATTTGACTTATGGTTTCAAGACTGCACAGTGCACCCAGCTCATCCTCTTAAGCACTGTTCTGCAGCTGCTGCGGGCAGAAATAAAAAAAGAATTGACAGCTAATATTGCATGGAGAGCCCCAGGTCCCAAAGGCTAAACAAACCTGTAGGTGCTTCTCTTTTCTGTCCTTTATTGAAAGGGCTGATGGGTAGGGTGAAGGGAGGCTGGCTGCTTCCCATCTGTTCAGGACAGCACTTCAGAGCCTGACAGGTAGAGGAGGAACTGGCAGTCTCTGTAGGAAGGCTTAGCAGCATTAGTGCATGAAGTTATGGGATACAGAGGGGGAGCTACTGCCTTTCATCTCCAAGGCAGCTCCTCCCTCTGCAGTGTGGAGAGGCGGACAGTGCCCCAGCAGGTGCCTTTCCAGCCAGCTTTGAGGCTCTGATGCCTCGCAGTGTCTGAGCACTGGGTGTTGAGATGTACCTCCACTGCTGGAACAGCACCAGAGCCCACAGAAAGCATCTGAGAGGAGCCAGGAGACATGGAACCAGCTACTTAAAAGAGGCAGCAGGTAAGAGGATGTGGCATTGGAACAGTGGGAACAGCTGGTACAGTTGCAGGTTGTCCAAGAAATGGACAGTTGGGAGATACAGCAGAAGAGCTAAGGATAAATAGAAAATGTATTTAAAGACACACAAGAGCTCTGTACTCTTGAATAACTTTTACTTAGATTTGTCTGTTTCATTTAATGTTCTGATTATGACTACATACAATAGCCTTGTGCTGGTTTTATTTATTAATCCTTGAGAAAAAGGGAAATACTGGAGCAGGGCATTGAAAATAACGGACTGAGCCACTAAATGGGAAAATGAATCTGCCTCCCTGAATAGCAGTTTTACCTTCTAGATCATGTTTTGAAAACTAACTATGCCTGTATTGTGTAAGGATTTCTTTCTCTTTTTCAATAGGAAGAATGGCAAAAAAATAATTACCAGCTCTAGAGCGTATCTTGGGCACCAGCCACTGTATGAATAGGAACTGAAAAAAAGAAGAAAGGGGAATGGAACTTTTGGGAGAGAAGAGCACTTACTCCATTTGTTTTCCTCTTTTCCAGTTGTTTTTTGCTTTTTTTTTAAAATTATTTATTTAGTAGATTTATTTTACAGATTACAACAAGAATAGGTGGCAGCAAAGCAGAAGTTTATTTTAATTTGTCTTCAAATTAAAAGTTGAAAAGCATATGAAATTAATTGGGAGGTACAGTCAGCACCACTCAGTGCTTCACTCTTGCTCACCCATTAACAACATATGATTCTTGTGGGAAAGATGAATCCCCTGCTTAGACTGTTCTAAACAGTCTTTACAATAAATCATTTGGATGTACGTATTTGTTACAGGAACACAACTGTTCTTACTGCCTCACCGTAGATCATCTACTGAGTTCATTTGTTGCCTGTAATTCCTTACTATATTCTCTTGGTCTACATTTGCCCTCATAGGGCTGACAATAGAAGGTGGGAATAAAACGCTGCATGGAAAATGTATCTTTTCATCTTTTTCCATCCTCCTTCCTTCCCCTCAACGTTGGGAAGGCATTTATTGCAGAAGTGCAGACATACTCAGCTGTGTATGTATTTAAGCATACTCATACTAGGTGCTTCAATTATACTGTCTTGCTTACAATTTGAGGGGTATGCCATTGCAGCCTTTATTTTGTCATATTCACAGAAGTAGTCCTCTTTACCCTCTTGGAGACCAAGAGTAATTTATTGGGTGTTAGAGATCTAGATTTGGGGCCCAACTCCTCATAATTACAAAGAATTTTTAGAATGAACTCCAAAATACATGAGGAGAGCAGGCAGGATACCAGGACAGCACTACTTGGGAATATTGTTTTCAGTGGAGCTTCCTCCCTGAACAAAGCATTAATAAAGAAATTCTTTCATAAGAGACACTCCACCCAGGAATGTCTCAGGGCGCAAGTGTTCTATTGTGTCCTGTTTGTGGAGGAGATACTGTTATTACTTACCACTGATACTGTGCCACCGGCATGTTTAGTGGTTTGTCAACACTTAGGAAAACAGGTCCTTGCAGCCCTGAAGCACTAATACACTAAAGAAGTGCAAACAGAAGCAAAAACGCCAGGGGAGACTGATCTAAAAACCTTTACATGGTTTGGTAAACAATTACTGTCATAGATAATCCCATTTTGGGACTTCCCTTGTTTGAGTGGAGGTACTGTAACCAAATGGAATTAGTTAAGTTGCATAGCAAGTTTTTTCCTCATTGTGGTTTTTCAATAGTCCTAACTTGTGAGTCCTGGAGGAACTGGGGCTTCACATGGGGTGAGGAAGAGCAGGTAGAAATGGCCAGGGTAGGTGGGCACAGCATGTGCCGTCTTCTCTGTTGGTTTTTAGCCCTGTCCATCTGGGCTAACTAGACCAAAGTCTGTGGTGTAATTCCAGTTTTACATCTGCAGAGCAAGGTCCGGACCAGCACTGCTGCCAGCTAATTGGTCTTGTCCTTTCATAGTGAACTAATTGCAGTGTCAATCCTTTCCTCCAAAGCTTTGCACTTCTTTGTGTTTGAGAGCAAGGGACTTCCTGTGATGTGTGTGACGGCAGACGGAGACCCAGAATCACCTTTTGAGTTGTGTTACATTTTGAAGAGCCTGTCTGTAGTGCACTGAATGTATTTCTTCTTTCTTCAGGTTACTGGGGCCATGGTGGCTCCCCATGGTGGCTCCCCACAGGGCTGGCAGGGCAGGGACTTGCCCCCAGGCCCTGTCCCACCCTCCCACCGCCCCAGCGAGACAGGCAGGCAGCCCCAGCCGGTCACTGTGGTGGTGTGGCAGGGCAAGGCCAGGCAGGGGGACTGAGTCAGAGCCAGGGTCGGGATCAGGCCTGATGAGGGCACTCGGGTCCACCACAACCCAGTGGTGATGGAGCAGGGCTGTAATGATGATACAGGGACAAGGTCAAGTCATGAAGTCATGTCAGGGTCAGGTCTGGTGACAGTGACCAGGGTCAGCCATGGTCCCATGATGGCTGGGCAGGCCAGGGGTGGGCTGGCCGGGATGAGGCCAGGTTGGGATGTCAGCTCAGGAGTCAAGGCAGTGGCCATGCACAGACAGAGCTGGGGATACATCTGGGGCTGTAACTGGGCCATGACCAGTGGGACAGCTTCCCTTTATAAGCAGCTCCCAGGGAAAGGAGGGCTTGCTGTTGCTGAGGCCTGTGGCTGTCTTCACGACACTATTCTCCAAGGCCACCAGCTCTGCCCCTCTCAAACTGGTCCAGGGCCCTAGTGGCCAAACCCACAAGAGCAGGAAGAACATAGGACACTTTGACCTATGCTCATTCAAACAGAGGCCTTGTGCCAGGGTTTTCAGGGTATTGAGGCTAATGTTTGCATTTTCAAGTGACAAAATAACATAAAAATGAAAATCACAAAGATTATTATTTTTATTGTTATCTAGGTCAATTCTGATGTCACCAGGGCTGCCAAAAATAAGACACTGTTGAAACTGGTTAGATTTAAACCAACGCTTACTGTTAAGCTCATCAGTAGCTTTCTAAGTCCAAGCTTAATGGTAAAAGTAGAATTAAATGGACTTTGTCTATATGGATAAATTGACCAGGCTTCAAAAATAAATAGGTCAGACACAGCAGTACAAGCAAGCATTAACTACTGAGTTGACAGTCAATATGGGGAGTTATTCTGGATAACTAATGCAGAATAGTCCAGTTTTGTTAGGTTTTCCTATTTTTTTTTAATGATTGACATTAGTGGGTATTGGAAATGGCCATTAGGTGGAAGAAGAAGCAAGCAGAGAGTCATGGAGGTGCCTGGAGAAGAGAACTGTCTGAAATGCTGAAAACATCAGCAAAGTATGGTCACTCTCACTTTAGTTCAGCTTTCTTTTATATGTCTATTAAAAGTTGTTTGTAATGCCAGTGGCATGTGCGTAGGGTCACTGGGCCTCTGGAAGGTAATGCCACTGAAGTGTAACATGCACTGCTTGTCACTGCTGTAAGGAAAGGAATGAATATCAGTTTCTCATGCTGACAGATTCTACTTGCTGTCTGCGTCCCAACACCTTCAAGTCCTTGCACGGATTTCAGAAATAATAAATTGGTTATGCCAGTAAGTCAAAAAAATATGTCAGAAACATTTCTGATTCGTGTTCAAAGTGGCTGGACATCTCCCCACCTGTACCGGCACATCTGTTCTCCAGTGGTGTGCCCAGGTTATATGTGCTGTGTAATCCTGTCAAAGACTGCAGCCCATGCTTTCTGTGGTGAAGCCCAAGGGAATGGAGTCTTGCTGAATTCGGTCCCTGAGGTACATCCAACTCTTGTATCCATCTGTCATGCAGCACTTGCACCTCCTGTAGATGTGGCTCTCAGTGATGCCTGGCTAATGTCTGAGAGCAAAGCTAGTTGGGAGAGACTTCAGTTGGGCTAGACTAGCTGTCAAGACTTCAGCTGACGTTCACTGGTTTATATCGAATACTGTTTTGATGCCATTTGAAAAAAAGTTGCGTGTGTCTGCCTCCTTTTCTTCTTTAAAATTGAGGTTTTGTTAGTGGTTTATGTATACTGGCTTTAATCATCCTTTAAAATCTTTCTGCTCTCTGAATTCAGTTTTCAAGTCAGGTGGAGTTTGGCCCAATGGAGTTTAGAGCTTTCGGCAAAGAGAACCTTTTCTTCTCTGTTCCACAAATTTAACAGAGGACTATATAAACTAAGGACTGACCTCGTTTTGTTTTTTTCTGTACTTGTTTTATAATGAAAAATTAATTAATTCCTCAGAGCTTACAGTCTGAAAAATTTCACTAGTTACATATTTCATGCAAGAAATTCAGTATAGCAGGTAGGGAAAAATGGAACTTTTTCCGTGAGGATTTGTGCATCTAAGTGTTCAGATGAAATGTATTTCTAATCCTTTTTGCAGCTAAATTATTGTATTAATGCTGTTAAATGGAATAAACTATTTAAATGCCTGCATTTTAAACTCCTACCAGAAACTATATTCTTTTCCTCAGTCTTACCTCTGAAATAAATAGGTCAACGCACTGGTACCATATTGACTGTGACCAAACACATCAAAACCACAAAACAAAACCTAAGAGTAATTGATGAAAAGTGCAGTCTTTTTACACTTTATTGCATATAAATTACATAGAGTTTACTTTGGGGTTGGTATAATCAAGGAACCACAGTACTTCTGCTTGCCATGTCTTTGGATTTTTAGATGTAGGGATCTGAGTGCAGAAAGCTGCAGTCAGGCAAAGCTGCAGCACTGTGACTGGGGTGCTCTGCAGTCTGTTTCTTCCTGCGTAATCGGCTTGTATGTTGTTAATATGTATTTATATGTATATATAACATTATATACATGTAAATATTATATTTTAAAATATTTTTATACTATAATATTTCTATTTCCATGGGAAGAGTTGTGATAAATTGTGAGATTCTAAGCTACTTACGCAGAGTATCTGTGTAAGTATATATTATGTACATGTATATAAGCATTATATTTCCAGATGAAAAACGTCCACTGTGTCAACATTTAAAGCTTATATTAATTCTGGTGACCTCTTTCCTTAATTTAAAGCAATGTAAATGAGGCTTTTGTAGTGTTACAGTAACACATAAACTGTCTGCAGGTACGCTCAGACCTTGTTACTTCTGTTGTCCAGAATTGTAAACTCAGCTCATGGTGAGACTGTGCATACCTATCTGAGATTGCAAAGGTATATTTTGAGAGCACTAGGTTTCAAGCTTAGCTCTGTACAAACTAATGTCTAAGTCTGTTTGGAGCCTTTCAGTTTTAGGGCTCTGTCCAGACCCAAGGACTGTCATACACAAACCTGCTCATAGACATGAGACCTTGGTCTTAATTTGAAACAAATTCCCCTCATTCAGAGTTCTCACCTCGCCTGTGTCTTGTTCCTTGTTTTTCCTCTTGTATTGTTTCCTGGGAAAGGTTTTGCATAAAGAAAGTCTTAAAATAACACAAGCAATAGCATCTGCATTGTATGTTTCTGTAAGGCAGTTAAATTTATAATACATGGCTGAGCTGTAAATACTTGCATAGATGACTGTCTCTTTGCATGCTAACAATATTTATAAAGGGTCTTACAATCAACTAGCAGCTCTGCCCTGGAAGAGTAAATATGTCTGCTGTTAATCATTAGCTTCAGGTTTACTGAGAGACCTGATCCTCAGCCATTCAACCCATCATGTGGCAACACATGGTATAGATACACATTTCCATGTAAGATTTCCGGGACAGAAATTCAGGACCTCAAAACTTCTGTCATTCAGTGGTTTTGGATTGCAACTACATCTATCCTTGCAAAGAAATCAGAATCTTTACATGGAGAATTATATCCATTGCCCCTATTAGCATGTATTAATGGTAAAGGAAACACCTTTTAATGAAGTAATCTCATTAGAGATACTAATTACTAGCATTCAGAAGCTGTATGACACACTTTAAAATGATAGGTAGCCTTTCTTTCCATTGCATCATGGATTTGTTTTGTTATTACCCTATCATATTGGTAGGTAGCTTGTACTGAGAGTAGAATAAAGTAACACCCTTTTTTCATTATCATTCGCAGCCTGCACAGAGAGATTTTAACTCATCTGTAAAACATTCTCAGAGTGGAGCTTTCCCCTGTTTTGCACACACTGTAGAGGGAATGGCAGAGTCATGGCTGAGCTGGAAGGTCACCGACAGTTGTGGTGTTACTAGCAGTATTCAGAGAATCACAGAATATGCTGAGTATTCCACCTCATTCACTTCTATTGACCAGCTGCCCAAAGGACTAAAAGCTTTTGTATTCTAAGTATGTATACATTTTAAAGGATGTGTACTTAGTGCCTTTTCTGCTTGTTCCAGCAGGGCTGAAATACTGTTTTCACTGTAAACTCAGGGTAGCTGCTAAAGAAATAGTAATAAAGTAACATTTTGAGGCATTGTTACAGCTTGAGAAGGTTGATTAATCACCCTTTAGCTCCCGTGATTTGTTTTCAATGCTCTGTGCTTTGAAAACTTAACTTTAGGAAGACAGTCAATGAGCTTCTGATTTCAGGGCTTTAACTGAGAACTTCTGATTCCTGAGTGGCCAGAGCAGAGAGGAGTTACATGGTCAGCATGAGAATTAACCTTGTCTTTGCCCTTACATTTCCTAATTTTGTTTTTCAAAGGAAAGTGTCATTCTGTGCTCTTACTCAGGGAAGCAGAGAAAAGCTGCAAGGAGAAAGGGGTGTTAGACTTGGTGAAGGAAAACAGCAGCTAGTGTAAGTCATCTGCAGTATATTTATTTCATATAGTTTAATATGAGAAGTTAATGCTTCGGGGAAAAAAACAAAGGTACCTTTTGGCCACTGTACAGAGAGTGCTTAAATTGAAGAATTATAGACACAAATGACATTGTGGCTTACAGAGTAGGAAGAAGTATTCAACACACAGTGGAAGCCCGATGAGAATATTTCATGTATGCTGATAGTCTCGCTGTCTGTGTGGGTTGTGTGTAATCAGTGTACACATTGCCACTATATAGGGCTATCTCAAAGCAGGTGATCAGCTTCAATTTAAAAGAATAAATTTGCTCAATAGAACTAGTGTAATAATGTCAGATTTGTGATTTTTTCGTACTTTTTAATGAAAAAGAAGAGAGATGGAAATGGAATGGTTTTCCCCACGAACAGGTAAGGTGGATCTTCAGAAAAGGCAGAAAAGATGTTCTGCCTTTAACTCCTGTGTTCCCTGCCTATGTCCCTGACACACACAACAGGACTTAATGTGTGAATCCAATATCTATTGTCAGAAAAGTGTTCTGAGGAAAAAATTATATTTACTGTTTACAGCTATCTGTTTATGTAGCTCTACTTGCTACTTGAAAGGATATCCTGCAGAAGTGGTATATTTAAGTTCTTCTGTCTGTTAAATGTACAGTCCGGGAGGAAAAAATAGAGAAGATTAATTCCCTTTTCACTTTCTTCTGACTTCCATCTCCGGTTTTGCACATTTCCAGAATCTAAATATTTTGGGATAATTGTGAGCTGGCAACTTGATGCAGCCATCAAAGTGGGATTGAAAACATATCCCATACACTTCAGTGCTGGGCTGTGAAATGTTTACCGTGTCCTTCAGGTGAATCTCTCTTGGCACTTCCAGTTATTCCTTTCCATCCAGGGATATCAGCAGTAAGTGACTCTCCTTCCCACACCCTGACCTGATGGCTGTTCAGGATAGTGAAAGTCCTTCCATTACATTAATTGGTCTTTGGGTCATGGTCAGTAAGAAACACTGAACCAACACACTCTTTGTTCTTCATTGTTGTGGCCCATCCTCTTTGCCCACACACATCTTTAGTTACTCAGATAAATACATCTGAAGGCAACTAAGTGGGTTAATGGGCATTATAAAATGAATTACCAAATGAATTACCAAATGAACCCGTAGTAACAAAAACAACAGAAGGATGAAAAGGATGAAGACTTAGATTAAAAAACTAGTGTTTCAGGGGAAGGAAAAATTAAATTGGTAACAACCTAGCAGGTTAGATTGGAGCATTATTCCAACACATTTTGTTCATCAAAATAGATGAGACCTTGATTTTTCAGAGAATTACTGCAGAAATGCTTAATTTTACAAATACCAAAGAAAAAAATAAGTGCATTTTCACTTAGATCTTTTTACATTGCTTTGTAGTGTGTGCAACCAAAACATGGGAGTAATTTTTCCTCTGTGATTCACCTACTCGTGCATAATGTTTTACATATAATAATGAGAATGACTTGGTTCATTAGCCAAACAGACAGCAATATGAAAGAAAAATAAACAAAAGATGCTTTAATGTGAGAAAAAATATACCAGCTACTAAGAATAAAGACCGCCTTAGAAAACAGACCTATTGTGTGTCTGAGGTGCTCGGAAAGAGTATGTTGACTCTGTGTATTGTTATTTTTCTTCCTGCTAGGATTAACCATGGCACCTTGGTAACCGGAATGTTGTTGTTATTGCTATTATATGTCTCTAGGAAATGGCAGATATGATTTTTTTCAAATTACTTCAGCTGTGGTAGTCTTTGCCTTTGCCAGTAATACTTCTTTTCCTTTTTTTTCCCAAATATGACAGCTTGAAAGTATGTCTGTAAATTATTTTCATGACATTAAAAGGAACTGTAAGTAAAAAACATTCATACATTGCATTTTAGAGCTACTCGTGGCTGTGGCAACAGCCAGAGTTTTCTAGAAAAATGACTAGTCACAGAAGTGGTGGAGTTGCATAGTTCACCAGTGTGGCATAATGTATAAAGCGGTGGGAAGGGCATAAGTTGAGGCAAAAAAATTAGGAAAGAATGGATTCTTCAGGCACTGTTTTTTAACATCGCTAACCGTTTCTTGCTAACAAAGTAAGGAATATAAACAAAATAAGGATAAAAGCTTGGTTTAGGTAACTTTTTGCAAGTTACCTGCCCTGCTGTATTTTTTATCTAAGTTTTCAACACTGTTTTTATCTGCAATCCTTTCAGCCTTGTCTTCTCAGACACTGAGAGCTTTGATCTAAAGAGCAAATTGCATCTGCTTATTCTTCACCTGGTGCAATTCCTTGTGCTGTGTATCTGTTCTCTTGAGAGGTGTGTGGTAAGAGTCCTTTAGGGCCAAATCCTGCTCTGCTAAAATCAATAGGAATCATAATTTCTGCTTTGGCAAAAGTGGGATTGAGTCCTCTGTCCCCTGCAAACAGCAGAGGGTGTTCCCAGATGTCCTATTTGGCAACCTTGTTTCTTCTACCTTGCATCTGTCTTCTGCTTTATATTCAGGAGGAAGATGGTAAAGAAAATACCTTTCCTCCTACAGTAGCAATTAAAGCTCCTTATTATCCTAATAGGAAGTGGCAGGGGAGGCCACACATCTACTGGCGATATTTATGAGAACCCACATGGAAGTCTAGTACATAGAAACATTTAGGTTAACTTTCCCTGGAGACGGCTGTAAGAAATACTGGGACATCCTTGTACCAGTAAGGAAGCGATGTTTTTAAAAACAGTGCAAAGAAATTGCTCCTGAGTGATTCATTAGTTTAGATGCTCTGTAGGATAATAGATGGGAAAAGGTGACAAGGTGTAGCCTATGAGGTCATTTAGGATTGCTGCCTGCTCTGTTTTGTGGAGCAGTCTCTTGTAAATTATCCTGGGAATGGATTTGCCTTTAATCCCACAACAGCTTAGAGGTACTTTTTCCATCACAGGGATGTTGTCTTCTCTCAAGAGGAAGTGACTTCAAGTGTCCAAACGTGGCTGTAGACAAACAAGAAGGAAGGATGGATGGAGCAGACAGGAAAGCAGGATTAGTACATTTGACTTAGAGGGCACTAGGTGTTTTGACACTCCCACGGAGCAGTGTCTCAATATATAATTGGTAATCCGAGTAACAATAGCACTGCCTCAGAGGCAAGTTCATTGCAATACTCACTGCAGATACTATCTCCTGCTGTAATTGTTTCTTGAGATGGGCTTTCCTTCTGGCTCACAACTGTCGTTCATTAGTATCATGAGGGGGCACATAAACTTGACAGAGCAGGTATATAGGGAAATGATGTGGTTTGGCTGGGGACTCATCACAAAGGAGAAATGCTTAATAGTCATGCAATATTGCAATTAGAGATTGTGTATCATATTAATATTATTCGTTGCTCAAATAACTATGCATATAGAGTTCCAAATATGGGCCTGTGTGTCTGCATAAATACGCATAAGCAGTTTAAAGGATTTATTTGATGAGTTGGGGATGACAGCACAATTCAAAAGCAGTACATTCACAGATAATGACTATAGATACTGCCAAGCATATACTCCTAAAGACTTTACCGTGTTTAAACGTTGAAGTCAGTGTTTGCGCAAGACTTCCAGTTCGTTTCTCACCGCAAGGCATGTTCGTGCAATGCCTCATATGGTCGACATTAGAGCAAGTGTGGGGGTTTTGTGTTTTCCTTTGTCTCTGGAATGCGTAAACGTGAAGCGAACAGACGGTTATGTGTCCATCCTGCCCGCTTCCCGGCCGCGGGTGCGGGATCGCAGCCCTGTCCCGGGACACGCACAGGGACAAGCTGCGATCCTGGATGCCGCCGCTAGGTGGCGCCAGGGCCCCGCCCCGCCGGCTCCCACTGGGAACGGCGACCCCAGCGCGTCTCTTTCCGAAGGGAATGGATTGTAACAGATGGTCTCCACTTCGGGGGCTTCAGCAGAACTGCCGTGCGCTTGTTTACTGGGCGGGCGCTGTGGCTGCAGCTACTCCCGGAGTACCTCATGCCTGGCTCTGTGTGCTTGTACTGCTCCTTACTGGTAAGGCCACAGGAGTGAGGTCATGAAGTTGGCTCTTGAGAGCACATTGTTCATCCCCTCTTGTTCCACATCACTGCTAGGCTGCGTTCCAAGCTGCAGAATGCATTTACACTGTTTAGTCACTCCCATGCTGTGGTAATATCTGTGATGATTAACATTTTTGCCTTTCTAATAAGTTTATTTGGAATGGCTAGTACTTCTGCATGTGGCTGTGTAATCTTAAAAGGAAGTACTCATTTTCCAAAAATGTCTCCCTCCAACCTTCCTGTTCATCAGATGCCACCAGATGAACACTATGTGCTAGCATAGACAATGTACTCTGTATAAATTCCAGATCAAAATATATCAATTTCCAGACTAGATATTTAATTTTAAGTGTATTTTGGGAGGTAGTGTTGTCTCAGATGAGTCTTTATCAATAACTGAAATAACTTATGTTCTCTGAGAACATCTGTGTTCCTAGATATGGGTTTTACCACTGATTAAGGAGGCAGATTTACATGAAAGCCTTGCTCGAACGTTGGTATTACATCTGCAGGCTGTGCATGAAGTCTTATTTTGTTGCTGTCAGAATCAGTTGGGGTGTGGATTTGCTGCATTTACATCTGTACATTAGGCACTTGTGTAATGTCATTTGAAAACAAGTAACTTTGCATGCCCATTGCACTATTCCCACTCCTTTGCAACTGTGCCTTGTTCTTTTATGTCCAGCAAAACAATTAAATCTTCTGACTTCTTGGTCTAAAACTTGAACTTACTACTAAATACCTTCTTCAGTTGCAGCCACATGTGTGGAGCTTGTGCAGGTTTCACCTCAGTGTGGCAGAACATTCATATATTCATTGTTAGTTGCCTCCATACATATTAAACACAGGCAGAATCACTATGCAGCAAGGAAAGAGGAAAATGTGATAAACTCGTTGAACATGTTGCATGAATATCTATTAGCTGAATTCACAATTTATTATTCTCCTTTGCATAGAAAACGTGTAGTGGACACCTCACTGTGAGGGCATTGATGATCTTCCTCTTGAAAATAAAAATAATCTTGTTATTGCTTCTACTTAAATGAGTGAATAAATATTTCAAAAATTGCTTTGTTAGGGTGTTATTTATTTTAATTCAATTATTGGCTGAACTTAATGTTCCTTTCAATTAGTTTTAGAGTGCTTATGAATTATTATGTTATTTTTGCAAGGAAAAAGGATGCACTTCTTCAAGGCAGAGACATTCAACCATATGAGTCATCCACTTAACCTGGTCACATAGTGTCATTTGTTAAGCTGGAGAATTCTCCTGTCATTAAAACTTTTATGTGCTTGCTGTGAACATATCGTGTCCCACTGTATCTTTTTAAAAGTCATATGTAGAGATACACTATAAATATTTAAATCAACAACAGGGAGAGTTCCTAATGAACTCTATAATGTGCCTGTAGTATCTAAAATGGCTTAAAGTATTTTTTTTCCTTTCTAGCAAACTTCTGAAGAGAAACAAGTCTGAAAAAAGTCTGCAGGGAGTGACTGGAGAATGGTTTGAAGAAATAAAGAGGAAAAAATTTCAGAATTACCTTGATGTCAATAGAATGTTAAAACCACCATTAGAGCATCAGCTAAAGATGAGCAAAAACACCAGTGAGTTGCACTTTTCCATTTCCTTACCTATATAACAGTCACCAAACCAATGTCTTACAGCATGTTAGAGTGTAATAGCTGATGAGTTTCTGAAACTGCAGACTTTCTTGTCATATCATAGTTTTACCACAGATATATTTTCAAAATGGCTATGTTTCTTTAAGCAGATTCTGTTAAAATCACAACTGGGAGTCACAACAGAAAATGCCTGATACTGTTATGCCATACTGTACAGCCCAGGTTGGAAGGATATCAGAAGGTCATTAGGTCCAAGCTTTTGTTGGAAAGAGAGCCTGGATGAGATTATTTAGAACTCTCTACAGTCACATCTTGTAAACCTCCACTGATGGGGACTCCACCACGTCCGTGGCACAGCTTTTCCAGTGATTAATTGTCCTCACAATTAAAAATGTCTTTCTTAATCAAGATGAAGTTGCTGTAATTGTAGTAAATACAGTGGTGGTTTCCCAATCAAAGCAGTGATGTTTGCTTTGTACAAAAATGTTGTGGTTTAACCCCAGCTGGCAGCTTGGCATTATACAGCCAGTCTCTCACTCCCCGACAGTGGAATGGTGGAGAGAACGGGAAGGCGAAAAGTGGATTGAGATAAAGACAGTTTAATAGGCAAAGCAAAAGCTGTGCATATAAGCAAGGCAAAACAAGGAATTCATTCAATACTGTCCATGGTCAGGTGTTCAGCCATCTCCATCGCACATAACAGCGGCTTGAGGAGAAAAATGCCATCCCTCTGAATGTCCCCCACTTCCTCCTTCTTCCTCTAGATTTTATTGCTGAGAAAGACACCATATGGTTTGGAATGTCCCTTGCGTCAGCTGGTCTCAGCTGTCCTGGCTGTGTCGCCTCCCAGCTCCTTGTACACCCCCTGCCCACCCGCTGGTAGGGTGGGGTGAAAGGCAGAAAAGGCCTTGGCTCTGTGTAAGCCCCGCTCAGCAGTAATGAAAACATCCCTGAATTATCAACACTGTTCTCAGCACAAATCCAGAACAAAGCCCCATTCAGGCTACTATGGAAAAAAATAACTATCCCACCTAAAACCAGCACAAAAAGACATTTGTTTTCTTCAAAATCTAGGAGCATCTAAATTATATTTGGAATAAGTAGATGGGTTTGGGTGAGAGAGGTTTAAATGTAACAGTGGAAAACTTTTCCTAGTAATGCTTGGCATNGCTCTGTGTAAGCCTCGCTCAGCAGTAATGAAAACATCCCTGAATTATCAACACTGTTCTCAGCACAAATCCAGAACAAAGCCCCATTCAGGCTACTATGGAAAAAAATAACTATCCCACCTAAAACCAGCACAAAAAGACATTTGTTTTCTTCAAAATCTAGGAGCATCTAAATTATATTTGGAATAAGTAGATGGGTTTGGGTGAGAGAGGTTTAAATGTAACAGTGGAAAACTTTTCCTAGTAATGCTTGGCATGCCAGTGCTAATTATCAGGGCGAGTGTCAAAGCCTGGGAAGTTGGCCTGACCAGGAAGCAACTTCTGGAGATCTCTTTCACAGGTTCTGATGCACAAGAAACATGATATCTCTATAGCAAGCATGATATTCTGTACTGTCTTTCATCTTCCATCCAGATAGTTTTCATGCATAATATATGCTTTTATCTGTTCAAATTTCTGCATGTTTTTCATTGAGCTCTTCCTATTTGTGTTTCATATCAACTGGAAGCAGAGTCATGTCTTTCAAAAGAGAAGTGAAACCTACACAGAACAGTTCTGTCTTTCCTGACCATTTTTTCCCCAACATCCCCTCTAGTCCAGAGCTATCTACGAGTTTTCTCTTTCAGAGATGGTCTAGATAGCTAAACTCTGTGTAATTGTTCTCTGGTATTTAACTTTGAAAGCTCCTATTTCTATTTCAGACCTGAAGAAAGGGTTGTGTGCCTCAGAGGCTTGTCTGATATTTCCAACTCTATAAGCTGGTTAAATAAAAGGTGCTGCTTCTACCTGCAAGCCTTGCTGTGTCTACATCCCTAGACCATCCTGGCTATGGCACAGTGCTGTTAAGACTCTCCTGATGTCACCTGCATTGTCGAGTCAATGCCACCAAGAGGTTACGCTCTGAAAGGGGTAAAGAATGTGGCATTTTGAAATACACAGTGATTGTCACTGAAGTGAAAGCCATGTATTACACACAGGATTTAAATCACATGACATGAATTATTCACTTCATTTTGGACTAGGTTCAAAATGCTCTCCCTTGCCGTTATTATCAGTGGTACTTTGCTCTAATTTCTGGATTTGCTTTCTCCTACAATCATCAGATAAGCCATTTTCAAGCTGTTGTATTGTTTCAGGCATGCATTGCTTTAAATGGAAAAAAAATGTAGTGCCTTATTCCTGAGTGAAGTCTTATTTCTTGTATGATACAGAATACAGCTTAGTGTGAATTACTGTTATGTAGTTACATTACAGTCTATTAAGCCATTGTATATTCTGAGTGGTCACATTTATATTTCTTACAAATGTGAAAAGAAAGTGCTAATGATTGTGGGTACCTCAATTTTCAAATGTCTAATTTACCTGTGTTTTGAAACCAGATATGATTGAGTGCTGATTACTTTCTGAAAATCAGCCTTATTTCTCTCACATGCATCACTCAAAACCGATAATACTTTTTGAAACTTTAGATCTATTTATCTTTCTCTGTCTTTTAGTTAGTCATTACAAACCAGCAGGTCACATAGTCTCTCCAAAAATGTCAGTAAAACTGGATTTCCCTGGCATAAAAGGTAAGCAAAAGAAAATTGTTTGTGAAGACATAACATTTATATATATTTTTTAAAATTGTATTTAGTAAGAAACAAATCTGCTTTTTATCACGTTTTTAGATCATAAAGAATTAAAAATGTCATCCCGCACAAATCCTCAAGCACAAAAAAACACTTCAGCTTCTTTTCTGGGATTCAGATCACCTTTTGCTTGGCTTTCCTCCTTTAGAAAATCAAGGAAAACCCAGACTCAGAAGCAACCACGGTGAGCTATAATCAGAACATATATTATTTCCAGCTTTAAAAAAGTCTATGACTTGTTCTGTGTTTTGCTTAGAAAACTTTGTTAAATTATTTTTCCAGTCTCTTGCCTTTCACCTCATTGGGATGACTGGGATTTTACTTGGTCATGTAATGAGAGATTATCTGTTTTGTTTCAGAATAATGGGGACTAAGTGGGAAGTAATAGGTAAAGTCTCTTGGCTAAATCTATTTTGCTCAGGTTTTGCATAACAACTTAAAGTATATGAAAGGTCCTAGACTTAGCAGTGGCTGTATCCTATTTAATTCCCTCCCAAGAGGACAAGGTGTAAGGCGCATGGGGATCTGGTGCCCTATGGCTGTGATACAATAGGAAAGTATAGCTTTCCCAAGCCATGGCAGAGAGTACCGGCCCCAGGCAGCTCTGCTGCATCAGTTCCCACCATTTCTAGCCCAGAGGCAGTTAGAGGCAGGCCTGCAGCTTTAGCTCCAGCCAGGCTAACAGGGCAGTTCTCAGCACTTTTGTCTTCTGTGCGTTATCAGTGCTTTGGTTTCAGCTGGATCTGGACCAAAGATGGTCTCATATGCAGCTCTGGAGCTGCTGTTTGAAGAGCGTCTTTCTCCTTTGCCATCCACAGGGTTAAAGCTGCTGTTCAGATGGAACACAGTCTGGGGTAAGCCACAGTCAGGCTAGTTAGGCTGACTGTTCTCTCCTAACTTTTGTCCTGTGTGATCCTGTATGTCTGCAACATCTGAATGAAGCCTTACTATTTTTATGTGCCTCTTAAGGTAATGCTTGGGACTGGCAGTCATAGGTAGGGGTGCACTGTGCAGTGCTGTGAAATCTTAAGCATGAAGGTGCAAGATCTTTGGTATAAAGAGCTGATTTTCACTCTGTTTGTGAGTCTCAGGCTGATACTCTGGTCCATGCCTGGGGCTCCCAGATGGCATGAATGGCTGTAATAAACAATGACAGGGAATGCAAGCCTCTAAAGAAATTATGGTTAGTCTGATATGTAGGTTTTGTAACATAGCAGCTTGCCACTGTGGAGTGTTTGTATCAAAGCAGGAGATTTAAGGAGATGTTTGCATAGAGGATGTGAGGTTAGCTTTGTGGATGTTCACTGGTAACAATTCTTTTACATAACATGGCACAGCAAAAAAATAATTGCAGTTTTAACACTGCTCCGTACACATCATTTGCTCCTTCCTCCTTCCTATGGCACAGTAATGCCCCTCATGCTGGGACACACCAGCACTGGGCCACAGCCCTCCCTGCAGAATAAAGGGGCATTTGTGTAACTGGGAATCAGATTTCCAGGGTGCTTTATCCTGGTGCACCTTGGTAAGGTAGCCAACGCACCCATGAAGCTCTAGGCTGTGCTATAGAATCTTAAGCACTGAAAGATTTCTTAAGAAGGCAAAAAAACCCCAAAGCGTGCCTACTCATGACATCAGCTTTTATCTGGCTTTTCCACAGAAATCTGTCCTATCTCAGGCTCAGATGCCTTTGATTTCTGACCGAGCACAACTTGAAAAATAAACAAGTCAATCCTGACGTGTAACTGCGCTGATTGCTACATTTTCTAGTCACGCCTCTCTGTCGAAAACTTCCCCCACCCTCTTCTAGGTGGTGCCGTGGCATGTGGTTTGCTTTATGCATAGGCAAAGCACTGAAATAATCTGCCTCTCACCAGGTAGAGTTATTTTGGAGTGCTAGTGAAATACAATAGGACGCAGCACTGTAAATCCTGTAAGTAAGCCTAACTGGCAGAAGCTTTTAAATGGCAAAGTGTTAAATGGCTGGTTAGAGGGTCCTTTCTGTACCGGAGAGACAGTTTCATCAGCTGCGGTGGTGTTTTACGGTGGGAATAAATTATGGATGCTGCAAGAAAGAGTGCTTACATGGAGACACAGAAGATGCTAATAAAGGTTTGTAACTGTAGTCTGAAGGCTGCGAAATGTTTGATCACTTTTGGTTCAGAGGTGTTCAGTGTTCTTGAATTCATCCTTATTATTTTCTAATATGTGAGTGTGATTCATCCTGGAAAAGAAATGCTGTTTGTGTTTTCAGCATGTGTGAAATATGTGTTTGTTGTTTAGTCGTCTTCTTATATTGTACTGGTAAGAATAGTATAGAAGAAAACAGATTACACTGACATTAGACAACTCGGAGGTGGCCTGGGGAAGACAGGTGCCTCAGTGAAAATACTAATTCGCAGCAGATTTGAATTCATGGATTTTTATTATTGTTGCCAGTAGTGATAGTTATCTTTTACTTATAATCTTACATTTGGTTGTCATTAAAAAGAGATATATGTATAGAAGTGGAAAAGTATAAATTACAATTTCTTGTTTTCCACAGTAGTATTTTTCTGATGGTAAATATTTCTGAACTTGAACATTAATTTAACTTCTTCTGTTTATGAATAATAGACAATATTTGCAAGTATGTGTGTATGTGTGCATGCATGTGTGTACCGAATAATGTTAACATTGCCCAATAACCCTAACTAAAAAAAAAAAAATTACTTTTTCCTAAAATTAAGCAACATTTCTCTGGGAGTAAGAAAAACTTAAATTTTGAAATGCTGGAAAACTTAAAGTATTTCAGAAAAAAATAATGAGGCAGTTTGGGAAGTGGAGGGATTGGCACAGGGAAAAGATTAAAATAACCTTGTCTGTATAAGTTAGTAGGGAGAAAAATAAAGCAGGATGCAATGACCAGTTATTTCTCAAAGAACAGTGACAACAAAGACAGGCATGAATTTAGAATAGTGCCAGAGGTGCAAATGAAAATTTAATTTTTGCCTAGACTATCAGAAGACGTTTCTAACTGACATTTCTAACTAACATGTCTACTTCATGTAGCTTCATTGCAAGGAGCAATTAAGGCAACACCAAGTTGTTGGGAATGGGGAGAGCTGTAGAGCGGCTTTACACAGTAAAGCTGAAGAAGAAAGCTTCTAACAAAGCTTTTACATTTTTGTTATGCATATGAGTAAAATTAAGGAAACTCGCTAAGCCACAGGATTTAATTGAACTTTGTTTGCAGGAAATCGTTGCAAAAACTCTGAGATGTAAGTTTCAATTCTTAATTTGTTGTAGAAGCATTAAAACATATTCAACTTTATTTAAAATTAAAGCAAGAGCTACATACATTTCTGAGTTCTGGTTCTGTAAACTTCATTCACAGGGTGAGTTTACCCACTGAATTAATGGCTATTCTTATTCCGTGCTACAAGGAAAAATTAGGAACTTCAGATTCAGGCTGTCTGGCCAGATCCTAAGCCCACTGAAGTCAACAGGCTTGTTTGGTTTCAGTTGGACCCCATGTCAGAGAGGAATCCTGGTTTTACAGTTCACAATTACAGAAGCAAAAACAAATTGCACCTTTCAACTGTTCTTCCCTGCCTGCAAGCACATTGCAAACAAATGACAAAGCACTTCAGGAGGAAAGGCTGGGCCACAAAGAACTTGCCAACAAGCCGGTTTATACTTGCTGTAGAAGCACAATAAAGTAGTCTACCTGAGCCCAAGAAGGTTTTAAGAGCCCAAGAACAAGGTCATTCAAAAAAAGTTTGAGACAAACAGGACTGAGCAGAACCATCTTTCCCTATTTCACTTTCTCTCAAGAATTAAATTCCTGGGAAAAAAGAGTTCTGAGACAAGAAAGAACTGTCAATAAGCACAGGCTGAGCAGCATTTCCTTTAGGGCTTTTTAAGGGACTGGGTTTGTTTAGTTGTAAAATAAAGTTCTGCAGACTTAAATAGACTCAGCGAAGTCAAGTCCTGTTCTTGTTTCTTTAGTTTATTTTGTATTTGTATGTCTGCAAGTCACCCCGTAGAGCATAGTACTTTTTATGTTCAGGATTTCTTGTCTTGTTCCAACTGCTGCATTACTCACAGACACTCTAGGCAGTTCTCTGCCAAGCCCTTGCAGTCTGATATACCTTAGGAAAGCAGACAAGCCTTCTACCACGTGTTGAAAATTGGTACATAAAGGCTGTTTTGTGTGAGTAGCAGCAAATTCCAAAGTTCACATTAAAAACAACCTGCTGTCTGTCTCTCCTTTGCAGGGGCAGTGCACAGCTCTGCACCTGAGCAGGTTGAAATGGAAGAGAAAAACAATAGAATTGCATATGCAAACCACTTACAGGTTTACAAGTATATAACTCTGGCTATGACCAGTACCTACTATTATTGTTTGGAAAAAGAAATAATACTGTCTTATTATAATGCTGAATTGAAGCAACTACTTTATGGCTTTTGCATCCATTCAGATGTCCGTAGGTTGAGTTCATTTTTGGCTGCACAGATATGACTTTTGCAAGCTGGTAAAGCCAAAATGAACAGTATATTTTCCTGGCATGTTTTTTTAGCAGGATTTTTTTAGGGGAGGCAGGGGAGGGAAGGATGAATTCTTCGTAGAGGAGGTTTTCTTCAGATGCTTCTCAGTAGTTGTTAAAATGTGAAACTGCTGGATATTTACTACCCGATAAAATTACATCACATTCCTTTTCAAAGCCAACACTTACATCCTCCTGCCTACAGATATGACAGTTCTGCTAGCCCACCCTCGAAAGTGGAAGAAATGGCAACGGTAAGTAGCTCATCAATTTATTCTTAGCAAAGTTTTAACTACAGATTTTGCAAAAATTAGTCCCCTTGGTTTACGCTGTTGATATGACATGTTTAAATAGTATTCTTGCAGTTCTTGTTTTAAATGCTGAGGAGAATGTCTGTATTGTGAAGTTGTTGAATGTAGTAGAAGGAGCTTGCCCATTAACTCTGTAAGTCCAAAGCTTTCACAGGTAAGCCATAAGTCTAGCTCTGCCAGATTTCAGTTCTCTCATAATGACAGAACAATTACATGGATCATTTCCTAGGCCAAGACCCTCACATATCTTGGCAACTGTAAGCAAACTACAAATAGATCAAAACTCACACTGAATAAATAATCCAGCCTGCTTACTTCATGTCATTGTACAAGGTTGAAAAAGAGTAGCTCATTTGGGCAGGCAGTAAGATAGAGCCTCTCCTGTAACATTTCCATACGTGGAGTTGCCATGTAAATGTAAATTTTGACAGTAGGAAATTATTTTTTGGATGAATGTTTCATTTTGTAAGCACAAGCTCATTTTAAGGATGAAACAACAAATTTATTTCTGATGTAATATAAGTAACAGATAAGTTATAAGTAATAGAAGTAACAGATTTTCTTCCAAAGATGTTATTTTCTATTTGAATTACTTTATTATCCTATATTAGTAACATGTCTTTCTTCCTTTTCACTTGAGTGGTATAACAACAGAGGGCACTAAGAAGGTTTACAGTATATAATCAAAGGCACAGAGGAGCTAAATTGGCCACCTCCCTTCTCTCATATTTCAAAAACAAAGGGATAATCTATACTAATATACGACTGAACCAAGATCTTATCAGATAATCCTGCCTGTTATATAAACATATTATATAAAGCTATATTACAGCTAGATAAGTAAAATATTATGAATATTGAGAACAAAAATGTAGCAAGGTGTTTTTTTTAAAAAAAGGAGGAAGAGTCTCAGCTGAAATAAATCAGCAGTTCAGCAGTTGTCTGCACTTCTACCATCTGAGACCTGAGCGGAGAGAAATATGTGTGGGAGAGAACCTCTCCAGCTTAATATGTAAACCAAACACAGATGGGGAATAGGATGACATTTTCCCCACTTCTAATATTAAGTGCTGTCTTGCAATAAGAAAATTTGCTGTAGTGTAAATTATTAAATCTCTGTTGGGAGGTCAGTGTGTGAATTTCAAAATATGCTGGTCAAGGAAGAATAGGTTGAGAAAAACTAAATTAAGAGATACAATGCATTAAAAAGATACAATGCAGTAAAGATGCATATGGATAAAATAAGTAAACTATACCCTTATTATAAAGCCACTATAACTCATGTATCCCAAATACGCTACAGTATGAGGACAAGATGAGTAATTCTCCTTATTACCTGTGGTAGAAGTCTCTAAAATGCATGCAACTTTACAATCCTCAGTTGTGTATTTTAATAATACAGTATTTAATAGATCCACAAAGAGTTTGCTGATCTCTGGGACTTGTGACACGATTTATAATGTGATGTGAAATGTGATCTGAACCCACATGTTGAACTAAACCCATGTTAACTTCTAATTTTTAACAGGCTGAAATGTGTAATTCCCCAATGTCAACTGAAATGAGTTGTCATTCCTTTGATACAAACCGAAATGAAATGATGGAGAAAAGTACACAGGAATGGAATGACCAGCTAGAGAAGGAGTTTTTCAGTGGTAAGTGTGTGTCCTTATTTTGTTCTGATACTATTGTTACCAGAAGTGACTGTGGAGACTGGTTTCAGAGAATCTTCTTGCAAAATTGGGCTGTAAAGATACGGCTCATTACTTTCTAGCAAAGTGGCTACTTTTTGCTGTCTTTGTTTGACACCAGAATGGCTACTCTGACACTGACTTAGGATGTGTCACTTAGAATGCATTTCATCTCATACCGATACAATTCAGAAGAAAAGTGTACAGTTCTCTCTGCTGTTTCTCAGGAGCCCATATCACACCCTTTAGAGGCAGACATATGATTATGTGAGAAGAATTTCATCCCAGTTCCGTGCATGCATAATTTTGATAATAGTGAATTATTGGGCCTGGTTTTATAAATTGTAAAGCCTCAAACCACAGAAGCTAGAGGCATTGTGGCATTCAGTTAGTTTCCTGGGACCCTTATACTCAAGAGTTCTTTTTTGGGGTTTGTTTTTCCTCACTCTGGGAAGGCAGGCAAGATCAGACCCAGCCTATGGGAGTACAGAGGTGTTTTTCCATAAACTTTCCAGATTTTCTTAGACCTATGCAAAGAAATGTCCATGAATATTACTTTCTACCACCCAAAACTACAAGAGATCACAGATTGAAGGCATGATTGGGAAGTAGTGAGTGAGTTGGCAGTGCTGGAAGAGGAGAGCACTGCATGGGGGACAGTAGTTCTTCTGAAACTCAGCCTGTCACCTCTTTGTGTGTCTGTCATAACTGTGTACACTCGCCCGCTGACACAGAAAAAATATACATAGCTTGGCTGATGTTCTCCAAATGGAAGACTCAGAAACAACACACCTTTTGTCTTGTTTTGTGTGCTGAAGAAAAACTTAGAAAAATGTAAAATTTTCAGTACCTTTGGATCACCTTTTATTCCAACTATACATACCTAGCAATGCTTTCTTAATGATTCTGTACTATTAGCAGAGATCTGTAATGACTGATCAGTCAGTCTTGCTTATTTAAGTGGATTAGGAAATTCTGTAACAAAACAGTCATGTGTGTTATTTTCAAAATACAAAATGAATGCAATTAGCAAAGGCATAATTGGCTTTGACAATAAAAATACTTTTAATACATTGCTGTCAGTCTTCTGACTGAATATCTTGGTTAATTGAGCTGTATAGTGTTTAATTTTAGGTCATGAAATTGTCTATATATGTATATAAATACATATTTGTTGCTAGATTGACTCAGAGGTTCCTAACTATTTAATTACCCTTTTCTATCCTGAAAATGCTATTTTCAGTGCTCATTTTAAAGTAATAAACTACAATTCAGCAGAGAACTTTTATGAATAAAACAAACAGTGGACATGCCAGACTACTGAATATGCTTGTTTGATGCTTTGCAGGGTTCTTTGTTTTCTTACAGTTACACCATAACTGTGGTTTCTGAGCACACAGAAAGGTCCGTGTTTGCCTAGTGAATTCTTTTCAGGGATTTTTTTGCTTACAAACTAGATTTGGAAAGTTTACATACACACATACACATATATATAGCTCATGAGTAAGAATTCAGACTTCAAATTGTTTTGTTTTTCTTTTAAATAGCATAAAGACTAACAATTACATAAAGAGCAGTTTTAAGATCAGTCATAGAGGAGAGCATTTTTTTCCTTGTAGTCATAATGGGTGACTGCTGAAAGGTCCTACGGAAGAAGAATGTGTGGTTTGGGAAGGGTTTTGAATGCTGAGAAGCTGACTCCTTTTAAAACCAGTTCTGATTATTAATGGAGTACATGAAACTTTTAAACATAAATAGTCAGAAGATTATTAAAGAAAACAGAACCAAATATCATCTTTTTTTTCCCTGTGCAGTTCTAAATGATCTGGATGACCAGCTGGCCCAGGAACAAGTCCAGGACCCGTTGGACAGGACAGTTTCTACTAGCAGTGCATCAAATGTCCAATCCAGTGCATTCCCTACTTCAAAGACGCAGATTGCTAGTAGGGGGCAACAGAGAAATGACTGGAGTGACATGCCTAGCACATTTTTCCCAGATGGACTGAGAACACTAAGGGCCAAAGATGAACACAAGATTTTCATCAGACCAAGGAAATTACACAATGCATATATAAATTGGCACCAGGCAGCCTTTCAAGAAGATTGCAAACGTGGTGATCCAGTCGATGGGAATCCTCGTCTGCACCGCAGAAGGCTGTCTGCCGTTTCTTTCGGACGGTCTTCAGAAGGTAGCTTATATCCCCCCTCTGTAACACAGAACAGCGGATTTAGGCACAAGAGTTGTATGAACAGGGATACAGCTGGCAGAAGTTACTCTGTATGTTCCCTTCGGAGATGTCCATCATCAGTATCTTCTGACCAGCTATCAGCATCTAGTTTACAGCATCCATTGGCAAGGGAGAGCAAGAATGGTTTTGTACCAAGGTTTGGTCGGCAGAACCCAAAGAGAATTCCTCTGTCTTCTATTGTATGGAACAACACACCAGACTCGCCTGGACAAACGTCAATTCCAGAAAAAATGTTTAGAACCCAGTCACTGATGGAGTTTCATGATACAGACCATGGTAGATATCCCAGCTCTTTGCAAGAAACAAAGAAATACACATGTTACCACTCAAAACACCACTACAGAAGATCTATTTCAAGCAGCAATTGCTTTAGTAGAGTTAGTTGTCCTGACGAAGCTACTTCTCCATTGCCCTTTGATAACTGGGAAAATTATCCTTTATATAAATCAGAAAATAATCTCTCTAGATCCTACTACAGAGATACCTCTTCTCATGGCAAGTTGTATGCAAACCCCAAAAATTACTCTTACGGAAAAAAAGACAGCTATCCTTCTTGGGCTGATATTCCTCAGTGTTACAGTGATGAAACATTTCTTTCCCCTGAGGCCAACTTTGAAGTGTTTATGGCTAATTTAAATGACCAGCAGTGGGCACATACAAAGAATGCCAGGTTTGGTTCACAGCGCCTGGAGAACGATTTTCACATGTACTCTCCAGAAAATACAAGTGTCAAACGGAGAACAAGAAGTGCAAACAGAACTTTCTCAGAATTCACTGAGGGCTGTCAGCCTTGGCTAAGCTATAACTCTTCAGTTTCTTCATCTAGTATCAGAACTGATGAGTCAGTTTTTCCTAATTCAAAGGACCAAACAAAACCTACAGGACTGAACAGGAATTCAGCTGTCGTTACCCAGAGAAGTACTAAGGCAGACTTTGCACAACTAGAAAAGGCTGAAGGTATGAAAGGGCCAGATGAAGACATGCCATTACAGTCAGTTCCTCAACAAGCAGGTACAAGCTATATCAGCACCCGGAGTTTTACCTCTAACAGCCCTGCTTCTGTCATGTGGCAAAGAGATGTATCTCTGTTTAACACAATGACATTGAAGAGACAAACCCAGGTCACTGCTAGAGGAGATACTGCAAAAATTTATTCATCAAATGGTGATAAAAGAAATGTACAAATGAAGGAAAATGATTGCCCACCCAGTAGTGTGTTCAGTCAGCCTCTGTGTATTTTGCTAGCTGATGAGAGCAGGAAGGAACCTTTTCTTCCAAGTCAGAAAGAATGGGAACATAATCTGCATTATGCGGCACAAAGAGGGAGCATCAAACAGGATAATTGGAGTGCAGAAGCCATTAACCAAGCTACTCCAAAGAGACAGTCCTCATTGCTGAATATTGCTTCTGCACCATCCACTGAAAAGTTAGCAAACTGTCAAGGCAGGTTGTCCTGTCCTCCTGGATGCTCATCTAGCTGCTCACAAAGCTCTCCACAAGCACCTTCTCATAAAGACAATTCTAAATGCTTAGGAACACCAAGTAGCTCTTCAGTAAATTGCACAGTTACTGACTCTCAAGCAGAAGGGGAAAATACAGCTCAAATGAGCAGAATAGGTGTTACCAAACAAATTTCACAGAAAACACTGCAAAATGCAAGCACTTTAGGTACTAAGGACTGTAATGGACAATTCACTACTAGTTCTCCACAAAATGGAAATTCTGAAAATATTTATATCCATAGCTTTGATGGAGACCCCAATGCCTCTGAAAATAGTTTAAGTTATTTTTGCCTTGAAAAAGGAAGTGGAAAAATAAGGAGTAATTCACCTTGTATTGAAGGGCTTCACAAGCAAGACGGCTTGCTGAGACATAGCAGTAGCTGCAGTATTACTGGCTCCGCTGGCAGAAACAGCTCCAAATCTCCTGACCCTCTTGTTATTTATTACACTTTGCCTAGAAAATCAGCTAGCATTGCTGGTAGTATTATGTCAGATATGCCCATCTCTTTGCCTAGGGAAAGTAGAACAACATACGATTGTTTACGGTCTGAAACTCCACATAGAGCTGATGCCTTTTATTCTAATCAAAGAGATGTGTCTTGTTTAGACTCAAAATGTTCTTTTTCAACATCACCATCATTAAATGCTGGTAGAAGTAACAAAAATCACCCCAGTCCTTTAACCAAAAGTATTGATTCAGTAACTAGTGGTACATCAGTTGATCTGACAGACAGATGTAAACATCTAAGCAGAAGAGAATCCTCTGTGTTTTCAGATTATAAGGAGGGGGGAAATTTTTTGCAGAAGTATAAAACCACAAGCACATTTACAGTTTGTGTTGATGAAGATCATGTCAAGTATCATGAACTAGTTTCAATTTATTACACATTACCACGGAGGCATTCAAGAACATTTTGTAGCCTCTTCAGAGATAATACAGAGGATGCAGATTTACCTTGTCCCAAAGAAAATGCTCAGTCACCAAAAATACAAAACAAGAAAAATGAAGATCATGTGAGTTCAGCAAATGTTTTTTTCCCCACTACTTCAGAAAAAAAAGAGCCTTCATATTCTTCAGACCAAGTATCTTCAGCTCTGGTCACACCTCAGAATGTAAGAACTGCTGTTGATAGTGAAGAAGAGAATTCCCACTTATCCCCTGGCTTTGAGAAGTCAGTCAGTATGGTACATAGCAGGAAAGATAATTCAGCAGATCTTTCATCAGCAGAAAATGTACTTTCTGACATGGTGACAAAAGAAATTTCTTTCAGTGGTCCACAATCCACTGCAATAGTGGCTAAGTCCAGTAAGGCCATTTCTGATGCTTCAGGCAGCCAAAATGCAGAAATGTGTCTAAAAGAGAAGAAGGAAATTTTACAAAGAACCACACCACTAATGTCCACTTTATCAACCCCTCCCAAGTCAGGCAGACGTTTAGAGAAGCCTTTGTATTCTACTGCAACAAATAAAAATACTATACAAAAGGGAAACTCTGAAAGCAGCTGTCAGCCTCCTAAAGTGAACACCAAGAAAAATCTGAACAGTTTACTCCTCCGGTCAGGAGAGAAGAGTTCCCTTGGAAGGAGTGGTAAGACAGACCATGCTCCTGTGGAAGACATATACAGGGAGAGTACCCAAGTCAAACAGAGAGTAAATTTCCTACACCAGACTACCCCTCTGTATAATAATAAATGCAGTGGACTGCAATTAAGGGCTGACAGTTCAAGAAAAAATGCAAATTATTTAAACTCTTGTAGCAAAGTGCTTTCAGAGTCTCAGAGCAAAGCATCTGAGGTAAGCCCACCTTCCAGTGCTGATCCATTACTTCAGCTAGACAAAGTAGTTACCACAGATACAGATGAGGTAAAGAATTCGAAAATCAAAAAAGGGCAAAACTCACAGTGTATTCAGATGGGTAAAGTTTATAGAGGTTTGCAGGAATCAGAGAGGCACAGTGAAGGTCGCCTGAACATTAAAGATAAAGTCTTCAGGGTTACACAAGATCAGAAGATAACACAGAGTACAGAAGATGAGAACAAGCTTCTCTCTGATTTCACAAGAGACAAAGTCAAAGATATAGAAAAAAGAAAAAACAGACCTTCAATTAAAAGTAAACTGGCAGCTGTTTACAAAACAAGTCGAAAATTTTCCAGTAAAAATTTACCTCCCAAACCGCACATAAGTAACATTTTTTCACAAAACAATGGAAATGCCACTTCTTTGGAGGTCAACATGTCCCTTGACTCTTTGATTTCAATAGATTCCCATCAGCCATTCCTGCAGCTGGACAATGAAAATCAGAATCACAGTCTGGACCCTGATAAGAATACGCCAAGACCAAGAACAGCTGAGAATAAGAAGACTGAAAATCGTAATGATCCTTCTTTGGTTTTTAATAACACCAGCCGGAGGTCTTTTACAAGCTCATACACCCAGAAGGAAGCCATCAGTCCCAAAAAAGCTACTGGGAAAGTGGAAAATAGGCCAAGACTCACAAGCCTATTTCCAGATAAAGCAGTCACCACAAGAAATAAGAACTCCCAAATACTTGATCTCGGGTTAGAAAGCAAAAGCCAGCCCGTCTCTCTCAGTGCTACTACATCAGACCCACAGGATGATGAGAAGGGAAGAGCTAGCAGTCATACCTGCACTCCTCCCTTGCCACTTTTAACTGACACAAACTCAAACACCTCTGTAAATAGCGGCTTGCAGGCAGACACCTGTCTAGAGCAAAACTTGACTTCCAAGACAGCACTTGGTCAGTTTCAAAATACCTCTCAGTCTGCTAGCTTAGAAAATGCTAACCTCAATAGCTATCAGTTGCACAGAGGTCATGCAAAAAGTCAGCGTGAGCGTCACCTTTCTGAGCGTATTTGTGGTCAAGATTCCCTTGAGACCTCTGCCTCAGGAAGCAATATTCTACCAAAAGACGGCATACATGGGAAGAGATTTAAATCCTACTCAGAGCTGTTGTCGTGTGACGAAAATGAAAACTGGGCATCAGATGATGAAAAATATTACAGCACTAGAAATCTGATGTATCCATCTGTTGAATTTGGTATCTTTGGCAAAGAACAACAGCTGGCTTTCCTGGAAAACATCAAGAAGTCACTCACAGAAGGGCGATTATGGAGACCTTGTCTTCTTAATAACCCTGGTGCTTTCAGAGATAGAGAGACCTCTTCTACAAACAGGGCTGAACTTTTGAGCTCAAGTTCTGCTGGGAGCAAAGTGTCATCGGCTGCTTCGTCTCCCCGAGAGCTGACTGATATCTACGGGGAAGACCCAGCTGCTTATTCAGACTCAGACAGTGATACCACCACTGATGATGAATACTACTTAGATGAGGTAGATAAAGAATCAGAGCTGTGAAGGGATAATGGTACTAAGATGGCACGATAGCGCAGTAGTTTCTGGGCAGGCAAAAACATGTCAAATACTTTGAGCCCATTCTTGTGCTGCTTTAAATTGGTATAACTTCATTAGTTTCAAAGGAGTTAGTATGTTACATTTCCTGAGCATCTGACTTTTGTATTAAGCGTGGTTTCACCATTGTTGTTTCTCCTAGCAGAGAAAAAGAATGTTAAAAAATCCCTTCCCAAAAATATAGAAGGTAAACAGCTGTGGAGCTTTGGGCAGTTTTAAGTCGAGAGATAGCTTTCCTCTGAGTCAGCAAGCAGAGCAGTGGTTAGGCTCCTGCCAGCTACACAGTGCTGGAATGGATAAATTCTGGTTTGAGCTACTTTTTCTTACAAAACTTAACAGGAACCCAAGCAGTTACTTTGCTGATAAATAGCTGTTTCTCCAATTTTCCTCATGTATCAGATCAAACACAATAATGCTACTCCATTCCACTGAACAAACACTCTCACAAAATGAAACCTGTTAAATTTTTACAGTGTATCCTGGGAAGCGTAGCAGCAATGTCCCCAGTGGCCTTTTGTTCTGCTGTGCAGTCGGGGTGGATTCCACACCAGGACTTTTCAGCATTACAAGAGCAGTGAGCAATTTGAGTTGCAGAAGTGCTGATAGTGCAGGAGAAACAGCTCAGCACAGGGCATAGCACTGAAAAACTCACCGAAATTGCTGAGGATGTTAAGAAACACAACTGAGCATGAAAATCTGCTTTCCAGACACGGGAGATTCATAACTGTCACAGCTTTGGTTACAGTTGACATGAGTGGCCAGATTTCTGTCTTTGACTCAGATTAATTTGGATTAATAGTCCAACACTTTAAACCATGCAAAATGTAAAAGATTTACCCTGTTGATTTCCTGTATTAACCTCATGGTTTGAAACCTAAGTTGTCCTAGTAGTGGGAAGACAACTGTAACCAAAACAACTTGTGAGGTCCCGGAGTTCTCCAGCTGCCTCTGCTTGGCTGGTCTGGGGATGAGGCACTTGCAGCCACTGGGGTCCTTTAGGGAAGCACCACCTGGCATGGCCCAGGAGAGCACTTGGCTGGGGCGCAACTGCACCGTGCAGACTGGTAGCCTTTTACCTACAAAGTAAATGAAACCAGTAAGAAATGCTCTTTGCCTTTTGCTAAATTACCATCCCTTTTTGGTATTTTTCAACTGTTGATATTTTTCAGTCTGTGACCACGATACTCTTTATCCAACAAGCCAAATGGATGTAAACATTTTCCAGTGGCTCTTCTTCAGCCACACTAATAAATATAATACTATTACTCAGTAGCCAGAACTTGTCCCTGGACATTAAATTTCTAACTGAACTTTGATCTATTTTTATGAAAAATCAGAAGTGTCTTATCGGACCAGAAGATAGTATTCTTAAATACTTACACATTTTCTTCTACTTTATTTCTAATTTTACATATGGCCTCAAATGATGTTCCATATTTTTATACACTTTTTAATTCAATAAAAAATCTGTAGGAGAGACATATTTTTGTAACTGGAAGGACAGTATACTGGTATTTTAAAATAATGTATTTTACACAAAACAAGCAATGCTTGTATCACTAGCTACTCCACAAGAAACTAGAAGATGAAAATATATAGTAGGTAACAAGTATAATTTTTTTTATATTGTAAACTTCGTTAAAGAAGTGGGTCTGTAGTTCAAATCTGTACTGATATATAAGTAGTATTACTTTATGCTGGGGTAATTTGTCTGTTGTTGTACATAGAAGGACAATAATATAAACTATGTATTTATAGTCAGAATTTATCTCTATGACATGCCTGTTTCAGAAGGATGCAAGAGTATGCTGACATAAGCAATGCTGCAAGGAAATGGGTACTGTATAATTGCAGTTTTGTAAAATGTGGTATTCTAAGGAGAAATGTTTTTCTGTAAATGGCTCTATTTTATATGTACAGGATTCTGTAGAGTAAGACAATAAAACCAGCTGAATATCTGTGTAGAATTTCTGCTGCTGTACATGTCTGCAAAATACATTAATCCAAAAAGCCTACATAAGGTAAAGAATAATAAAAGAAATGTTTACAAGAGAAGTAAATGGTCGTACAGTTTTTCTTGACTAGAGGTGGATGGTTTAGAACATTTTTATTTGTAAATATTTTCTACCCATTCAACAGTAATCGGATCAAGTTCTCACCTTGCTGGCAAAAAATGAATTTTTTTTTTCATTTGCTATGTTGTGTATGTACAGCAAATCAAGTGGCTTGATTTAATGTAGGCAAGTAAAAACTGCTTTTGGTTGTAAATCAGTTGTGGAAGACTGCAGCCTGTTGAGGATCTGCAAACTAGAATTTACACTGAATAACAGTATTCTGTTTTAACAGTCAATTGCATGAAAACATAGGGAGAAATACCCTTTGAATAGCAATCAGTTCCATTCAGTTTAGCAGAGCCAGATCTTCACCACTCTTCCAAGCTTTTTCTTTGGCAAAAATATATTCTATAAATATTCATGATTTATAGGATTTTCATATTTTAAAACTATTTGTTTGAAATAAATTCTGTATTCAAACGAAAAAAGGTATTGTCACTGTATTTGTTTTTCACTTACTGTGAATGCCATAGACTATTTAAACAGTATCTTAGTATGGTTACCAGGGTGCTGATGGCCAGCAATGCCATGGTTTTTGAGCGGAGCAGCCAGCCTGCGTCCATCTTGCAGCTGTAGCCCACAGTCACATCAGCTGCACGGCTCAGCCCTGCCTCCTGCGGAGGAAGGATGGGTTGCCTTCTCCTGTTCCGCCAGCTGATGAATCTCCAGCATATAAATAGGTTTCCATCAGTGGTAGAATCTTTACAGTAGACATATTAAGCCTGTAGAGAGCCAAATGCCTACAACTTACCTTCAGGAGCCAATACTCTGTGTAGGGGCCAAGGATAGTATATTTGATGAGTAGTTTTGCAAGGTGATAAGCTCCACGTGAAAACCCCTTCAGCTGTAATTAGGTCGGGGTGAAACCTGGCTGCCACGTGCCGTGTGATGGTGTGTGAGACTCATTACAGTCTTTCAACTTTAATTACTACAGCCAGTATATGTGGTACATGAGCTCAGTGACACAGTCCCTCAGCCTGGTTTCAGAAGGAAACGTGGTTTATGAACTAAGGTGGTGTTTCTGTCTAGACCTCTTTCCACCTGTTAGGTCATGCATGTCCCCAGATGATCTTTGAGGTTTCTACCATCTTAATGACATTTGAGAGAAGGGACAGAAGTCTCATGGTTCATCAAAGGGTAGCTCAGGGTGGGAGTCATCTCAAGAGGTCTCTGGTCCAACTGCTGCTCACAGCATATTGGCTTTGAGGTCAAGGCTGGCTGCCCAAGTCTTCATCCAGTTGAGGCTTGAAAATCTCTGAAGATGGAGGCTGGACAGCCTCCATAGCTGTTTTAGGACATATTATGGACATGGTATAGGCTGACCATCTCTTCTTTCAACTCATGCCAGTTGTTTCTTATCCTTCTGCTCTGCACTACCTCATGATCTCCCTGGGAGAACTGGGGGCTTCTGTAACATCCATCCCCTCGTTGAAGATATCTCATAACAGACTTAACAAGCCCAGCTCTCCCAGCCCCTCCTCACAGGTTACGTGCTCCAGCCCCACCATCTCAGTGGCATCCCCTGAATTTGATTCAGTTTACTGATGTCTTGTATTGAGAGCCCAAAGCTGGATGCAGGATCAAGATGTGGTCTAACATGTACTGAGTGGAGGGGGATAATGACTCCCCTTGACCTCTGTTTCTGCCCCTGTTCATGCAGCCCAGGCTGCTGTTGGCCATTGTGGCTGCCAGGACTCACTGATGGCTCATGTCCCTCTTACTGCTTGTGGGAACCACCACGGCCATTCCCTCAGAGCTGCTCCCAGCAACTGGTCCCAACCCATACCAGCAGAGGGGTGGTTCCTTCCCAGGGACAGGGGCCCGAAAGCACCAACAGGCCCTGACTCCCCCATCCCTTATGGCTCTGTCTGCCCCGCCCATGGCTCAGGACACCATTTCAGCCCAGCCTGGAGCCATCAGTCCCTGCCCCACTGATGCTGTCAGTCATTGGTCTCCATCTCTCCACCGTCTGCCTGGCCAGCCATGGGCCCCACCAAGCCTGGCTCCACCCACAGGCTGACATCCCCAGGACCAGGCAGCTATGCCAGAGCTGTGTCTGACCCTAGTTCCCCTCACAGGGACTGATCCTGATCTGCAGATTGATGTCCTCGCCTTACCTCAGCCCTGCCCTCTCTCCACAGCCTGCTGGCTGATGTGGCCTCTCTGCTGCCTCAGATACTATTTGTCACAAGCAGGGCAGGGTGATGTCCTGCTGGCAGCCCTGCTGCTGTGCTCCTCAGTCCCACTCCCCAGGAAGCAGCCTGCCCTGGCGTTCATTGGCACCCAAGTGCAGGATTCCTTTTGAATTTCATGTACCATTCCTTCACTTTGCCCTAGGTCCCTCAGGATGGCAGCCCTGGACTTAAGCAAACTGACTAGTCCCCCTGATTGGCATTGTCTGCAAACCCAGTGATGGAGCATGATTGGCCCTTGGTCAATCCACACTGACTGCTCCCAGTCACCTTCTTCTCAAATGTGCTCCCAGCTGGTGCAGAAGGAGAGGAAAGCTGCCCTTACTGATCCCTGCACTGACAGCCACAGCCAGTGCAAGAAGCAAGAAGCCGAGAAGCACATACATAACTCCAGTTTTACACTACACAAGTTTTCTCTTGCCAGTTGGGAATATCACACTTGGTACACAGTGGAAATCTGTGGCTATCCAAAGGGAATTGAGGAGACTCAAGACAAAAGCAAGGAGGAAACCAGACTTGATAATTCCCCTTTCCAAGAACCTGTTTTTCGTGATCTGTATGCACAGAGACTTGAAGTTCATGTTATTCAAAAACAGGCACCATTCATTTGTGCTCTTGTTGCTTTGCATGTCAAAATCCAGGCTTGCCCAGAGGCTTGATTTAATTCTCCTACAGCTTTGCAAGCCCTCCCATCTACTTACACACTGAAATACTTTCTAGTAGCAGCAAATGCTTCTAGTAAAAATGATAAAACAACCTAAGGAGACAAATCATTGGATTTTTCCCTCTGTACTTGTATCCCAACATTTTAAATCCATGAAATCACTTTGTTGTTAAATTTTCTAGAGAATAATGCAGTAATCTCTCCTTCCCCATCACCAAACATTACTGCACTAGGGAGGCCACCAGCAACGTCTCCCCCACAGGACTCAGAAGCACTTGAGCGTGGGTGCGTGCCTGAGCTGTGCTGGGACAAGGTATGAGCTTGGCCTCCTCTCCGGGACAGTGAGCTGAGCCCAGTGGCAGGAACAACACGCTAGTGTGTCCCAACAGGGTCCCTGCTCTGTCCTTCACTTTAAATACAGTCGCTGTGGGAAACCCTAGAAACAGCAAGGAGGAATTTTAAATTATGTCGGGGTGTTTTTTTTTGTCCTTTGACAGCAATCTCTGTAAATAGGCTGGCACAGACAGTAATAATAAGCTTTAGATAAAGATGATTTTTTTCCCTTTTTAAATTCCAGACCAGCTGTTCAATTGCCGGCTGAATTGTATCCTAACCACAGGCAACGTGTTGTTTGAGGAGAGGATGACACACACATACTAATCATCAGCCCTTCAGCGTGTCCTGCACAGCGCCCGCAGTCAGGGAACGAAAACCTCTCGGGACAGGCGAGCGCTGGGCGCCGCGCAGCCGCCCGCAGACTAGCGGCTCCGAGCCCGCTCCTCGCTCTCACACCGCCTTTTCCGTCTCTTCCGTGGCTCTTGGGAAGTGCACGGCTCCGAACCTGGCCCGGCAGTCCGTCCGCCTGCTGCCCGCCCCGCGGGCCGCTCCCCGGTGCGGCACACGGGTTCTGCCGGGGGAAGGTCTCGGCCCCCCAACTCCCTGGGCTACATCGCGGCACTGCCCGTGCACGAGTCCTGCGGCTCGTCCCAGGCAGCGCGGGGGAGGCGGAGGAGGAAAAGCGGTGGCGGATTCAGGCGCCCGGGGACGGCCCGGCCCTTCCCGCGCCTCCCTCCGTCTCTGCCCGGCCCCGGCCCCGGCCCCGGCCCCATCGGGCCGCCCCGCGGGGCGGGGAGCGGGAGCGGGGCCGCGCAGGTCCGGAGGAGGCCCCGGCCCCCCGTT
>VXAY01005118.1:1413201-1508572 GCA_013399855.1 Oxyruncus cristatus
ATGTGGGGCGGCGGGGCGATGGGTGCCCGCGGGTTGCCGCCGCTGCTGGTGGTGCTGCTGGGCGCCGCGTGGCCGCTGCTGCGGGCGGCGGAGCCGGCGGACACCGTAAGCGCCGAGCGGAGCCTGGCGTGGGGCCCCGGGCTGGACGCGGGGCTCACCCTGCCCGTGCGGTACTTCTACATCCAGGCGGTCAGCGCGGCCGGACACAACTTCTCCCGCTCCCCGCCAGGTACCGTACGTGTGTCGGGGCGGGCAGGGGCGCGGGGTGGAGTCCGTGCCCGGGGCTGCGACTTCCCCGCAGCAGCTGGACGGAGCTGCCTTCGCCTTCCCCTTCCCCTCTTCCTTCCTTCCGCACTTCGGACGCTCGCTGTGCGGGCGCTGGTCCCGGGCTGCCCCCCGCGCCCGGTCCCGCACCGTCCGGGACACGCACATGGTCAGACCTCTCCTTTCTTCTGGTGCAGCCCAGTGCCTCCTCCGCGGAGCTCTGCCTGTCACCCTTAGCCTCCTGTACACAGTGTGGGATTTACAGCAACGAACCAACAAGGTACAAATAAACCAGTGCTCCTGGAGCGAGTAAGATCACAGTGCCCTGCTGGGAAGTGGTAACGCAATTATCTTTAATGGTTCATGCACACCAATTGCTTAAAATTTCTGTCTCGGTCAGCACGGCCCTCTGGGCTCCGTTATCCTACTGCTGCTCCATTAAGGAGTAATTTTCATCTGTTGTTTACTCAGCACAAGCACACACCATCCCATGACACTTCTCCTGAGGGTGGGAATTAGGTTTGTTCTTGCAGGCCAGCCGTATTTTTTCGGTCAGCTGCTTGCTGCTGCAAGTAAACTCCACACTCCCTATATGAATAGTTTAAATTAAGAATAAAAATTACTTCTGCAACGCGGATTCCATAATGAAGATGACCCTGAGATAGCCCAGTGGAAATCCCATGTTGTTAATTTGTATAGGGTAGAAGCTACTTACTTTGCTCTTTACTGTTCATATGATGGTGCTGAGAGGGTACCTACCAAGTATGCACAACCTCTTGGTATCTTGTGGTTTGAAGGCTGCCACTTGTGAAATTGAAGAGTAGACATATATTATACAGGTTATGTCTTCAGTCTGACAGATATTTCACATCTGGACTTTCTCCAGCTGCTGTTACAGCTTGTTGCTGGAATTCAGCACAGTTTTGTAATTGCACACAAGAATGCGACTGCACACTCACTGCCAGTGAAGTGGAGGCTGATTTCAGCTGTGCAGGGAGAGCCTTGGGTTCAAGCAGGTTACTAAAGGTGAAAAGCTGTGAAGCTCAGTTGGATTCTCATGCTAGTTTAAGGCCGCCGAGATAAACTGGTAGGACATGAGTACTGAGAACATAGTTTTGACCTCTGTGTGTTCATGTGTGTTAATATTTATGTTAATAAATTCAGTGTCCCAGGAAAGTTTCCAGGTCCCAGTGCCATCTGGCATGGTGTGATCTCCATTCATACAGCTGTAGCCTCCAAACCAAGACCAAGCTTGCGCGCTGCTGGCAGGGAAGAGTGGTTGGCTCCGCCTGTGCTGACTGCTGAACCATGCCAAGAATTATTTAGGAGAGTGCCAAGGATCCTTTAACAATGTAGAAGTACAATTGATCATATTCCAATGCATGAGCACTGTTTAATGTATTCATATGGACATGGGCTACAAACTTCCATTCTCAAATGATTTTAAATATTCAATTCTATCTGTAAAATGTCAGCAGGAATTGCAATTAATAGTATTTATTCAGGCACTGCTTTCCAACATAAATGAAATATATCTCAAAATATCCCTGTTGGGATAGCAAAATAAATCTATGTTATCACCACCACTTTGCAGACAGGAGCACTGCAATCAGAGCAGGAGTTCTGCAGTTAAGGCTTCCCATTTGTTAAATTTGTGCAGCTCTATTAAATTGTGTTTTGTAAGGATTAGAATTTCAGTCAAATAGGTCAGTACTTACTGGAATTCATTATGAAACTTGTATAGTAAAATTAGTAGGTTTTAAATCTAGATTTGTTTTCTGAGTGTCAAGACTATTCAGCAGAACTGACAGCACTGCACATCACACTGTGATCGCAACCTAGAGGCTGTAACTCTTTGACTCATCTTTATAGAAAGATGCCAAATGATGCACAATTCACTGTTCCCCTAGAAAATTTGTTCCAAAGATTAAAAAATTGCTGCTGAAAATATAGAACTTTGATTTAGTGTAAACTGCATAGATTTTTTTCGTTGGATACTTGGATTGCCTCATCCTTCTTTTCCACTAAGTTTTCCCCTAGGTTTAACAGCTGCCAGCCATGTGTTTATATACCATTGACCATGATAAAGTTAGCAGTTAACTGTTCTTCAGATGATCTATGTACTCTGCTAACAAATATTTTTAAGGCCTCCCAGGTATTCTTGCAGGTTTTATCAAATACTTTCAAAGAGCAGTGGCACACTTCTTCCAGCTCTTGTTGCTAAACTGAGTTAGTGCCTCTCAGTTGCGCTCAGTTTTGTCCCTGGGCCCTGCAGGACCTCCCTCGAGTCTGATTGAGCGTGATGCCTGGGGTTTTGTGAGGGTGAAACACAACTTCCTACCATGACCTGTATTTCTTTGCTCCTGGATATATGTTCCCACATCTGACTCTGTTGAAGTGTATGCTACTCATTCATATGTCTCTTAGTTGACTCCCTTCTCCTCCAAGAAAAAAAAATGCATTAAACATGTTTCTTCATCTGAATTTCTTAAAATATCTTATTTTGACTGTCTTTCTTCGGTATTGGGAAATTGTTTTGTACTTAAAATGCTGCCCCAGACATGTTTTCAGGGTGACAGGGAACTACTAGTGGTGATGATTCAGCAAGGACACATTTTTCTTTTTATCATTCCTTTGGACTGAGAGAAACCAAAAAACATGAGTGAAAGTACCATGGTAGCCTTAGTCCAATTAAAAAAAAGTCAGCAAAAACCTGTTACAAGTAATACTTCAGTAGTACTTAGAGGCCTTGGCCCCACTACACAATGAGTGTTGTAAATCATAAACAGAAATCCTGTGGCCTTCAGTGAATGATTTGTACTTACATTAAATATTCAGTCTCCCCTTTCTTCCCTCTCACTTTCAGTGGAGTTAGCTTTTTCCTGGGGAGTTTTGTTATCAGGTCATTTCCCTTATCAAATGCTTCCTGCATCTAAAACTGCCACTAACTAAAATTAACATATCCTTTGGGTAGATGGAGCTCCTCATATCTCTAGAGTGGTGAGGACATAACCAACAGGGAAAAAGACCCACGTAGTTTCCTGTTGGTGAGAACAATGACATCAAATTCAGTAGTGGTTGACTTGTGATTTCTCAATATTCACTGATTTTTATGACAACAGAAAACTTTGTTTTCTCTGGTAGGAGATCTCTATACCCAGTGAAAATGCTGTTTTATAAAATGGGTAGAAAAAGACAGAGATGTGATACCAGAAAACTATTTTCTCTGTGATCCTGCCTCATGACATGCTCTGGATTTTAAGGCTTTTTCATCCAAATAAGGCTAGCTGATAGTCATAGGGGGAGAATACTTGGTTAGAGTCAGCTACTTTTAAGCAAGTTGAAAAAGGTGGTTGTGACTAGCAGTGACATTTAGAGGCAGAGATGTCCATTCCTTCAGGAGAGTTGTTTAATCTGGAGGCTCTTGCACAGTAGTTGAATACAATTTCAAGAGCCAGTGCTCTAAGGAAGACATGATTGATCATTGAAGGACTCCTGCACTTACCACATCAGTGCGTTCATTTGTGGATGCAAAGTGTAGAATTAACTGTAACATCTCAGTCGTTTAGTGCTGTTGGGACACATTCAGATTTTAGTAACGTGTTGATTTTATCTGGATTTTTTCAGTTTCATGTATTTCTGTATACTACTTGGTGGTAACATTCTTTGTATTTGTTTGGTTCACAGTGCTTAGACTGTAACATTTTGCGAATAATCTGCCCCCCTCTTTTTTTTTTTTTTTTTTTAAGAATAAAGTTGTTGTGGACCACTTGTGACAGAAATAAGGGTATATAACAGACTTATATTTATGCGTACTCATTCATAAAATGTCCCATACCCAGTTTAAAAATTATAGTGTATTCATGATGAAATGCTGGTGATCTTTAAGCACAGGTCAGACAGGTGTCCAGGGAACGTCTCTGTTATCATTCTCTTATCCCTGCTTTTCAGTAGCTGGGACTTTAAATATGCAAGACAGTCAGCAGCAGCCCAAAGCTGAACAATTTGTATCTGACTCCTGCATGCTGCAACTGCCTTTCCACAAGCTGGCAAGTATTCTTTTGTCCTGTTATTTTAAGTTAGTTTCCTGTCTTTCTTACTCTAGAGGAAATTATTTTTCCTCAGGGCACTAACTTGAGAACTTAGTATTAAACCTAATCTTAGCTTCAAAATACTGTTAAGCTTTCCTTCTGTCTTGTAATCAAATATTTAACTTTGTATCTCCACTTAGAGGTTTACCATTTATAGGTATGTGATGGTCAAGAAAATTTGGTAGGATGATCTTTCATCACGGGAAATTAATCTTACCAACTTGGTATAATTGAATTCTAGTGAAAAGTTAAATTAAATTCTGTGATCTTAATCTGGAAGAGTTTGCTCTTACCTTTGTTTAATAGATGTGATTCTAATAGCTTAAGGTGCTTTTATCTGGTTTTATTTTCCTGTTTTCAGGAAGAACACAGTTTAAAGTGGTAATTAAAGCACTTTCTCCAAAAGAAGTCACCAGAATTTACACCCCTCTGCCTTTGGATAGAAATGATGGTACATTTCTTATGCGGTATCGGATGTATGGAAGTGTCACGAAAGGCTTAAAAATTGAGATACTTTATGGTGATCAGCATGTAGCTCGGTCACCTTATATTTTGAAAGGTAAGGGTATTTTTTGATTGATGTAACATCAAAGTTCTGAATTAGGCTATAATTGAAACGGCAATAGCTGAGCTGTAGTGGTGGACAGTTAGAACTGTTGTGAATCCCCCATGTGCTTGGCAGGTTCACAATAATGGAGCTTCATTTTGCAGATTAATTTCACCCTGATAACACAAAATCTAGTATTTCTGAAAAGAGAAGAATATTACTTTTTTCTCAGTTACACTGCTAAATTCCAGAAATTACAGGGAGGATGATTTCCCAGGAAAACCTAAGAAAACGTAGAATAAAAAATGACAAGCCACTGTAATGTCTACATATATATGGCTACATGTTTGGGGAATTATGATTGTTGGAGAATCACAAATACAGACTCTCAGTGCTTTGTTTTTCCCAGGACCGGTTTATCATGAGTACTGTGACTGTCCTGAAGAAGACCCTGAGGTCTGGCAGAACGTTATGTCTTGTCCATCCGAAGACCCTCAGATTACCAGAGACTTCATTTCTTTTCCCACCATTGACCTTCAGCGAATGCTTAAGGAAATCCCAGCAAAGTTCAGTCAGACAAGAGGTGCTATTGTTCATTACACTGTTCTAGATAATCACATCTACCGTCGCTCCTTAGGGAAGTATACAGACTTCAAAATGTTCTCCGATGAAATGTTCCTGTCACTGGCAAGAAAGGTATCGGTTTTGATCATGTAAGGCTATTAAGGCAGTATCACAGGATCTCAGAATGGTTGGGCTGGGAAGGGACGTCTGGAGATCATCTAGTCCAACTCCCTTGGCAAAGCAGGTTCACCCAGAACAGGTTGCACAGGATCACCTCTAGGCAGGTTTTGAATATCTTTAGGCAAGGAGACTCCACAGCCTCTCTGGGCAGCCTGTTCCAGTGCTCTGTCACCCTCACAGGAAGAAGTTTTTCCTCATATTCAGATGGAACTCTCTGTGTTTCAGCATGTGACTATTTTCCCTTGTCCTGCCTCTGGGCACCACTGGAAAGAGTCTCTCTCTTGACACCTGCCCTTAAGATTATTTGTAAACATTGGTAAGATCCCCTCTCAATCATCTCTTCTGCAGGCTAAACATACTTAAATATGGCAGCACCACATCTGTTGTTGGATCTTCAGATTTATAATTCCTGAAGTAAGATTTGACTTCTGTTTTTTCCATCAAGACAACAGTGTATCTGAGGGGTAATGTGTGGGGGCTGGCCTTGGCAGTGATCAAAATGCTAGGGAAGCTGCAGGGGCAAAGTCCTGACTGCCAGCCGTTTCCTTGCTCCTTTCATATTCCATGGCCCCGAGTGCTCCTTGCATACTCGCTTGTAGGGCAGAAACTTGAAATTCATACCTTAAAACCCAGCTAAATCTATGAACAGTGCGTTAGGTTTGTTGAATCCGCATGATGTAAGAGATCTGAAGAATACATGTAAGAGTGACAAACAGCTTCTCTGTCTGTGTTATTATCCTTTCTTGGGTATACATTTAGGTTCGTCTTCCTGATGCGGAGTTTTATCTTAATGTTGGAGACTGGCCGGTTGAGTATCGGAAAGCTAATGATACACCTGGTCCTATACCTGTCATTTCATGGTGTGGCTCTGTGGATTCAAGAGATATAGTCCTTCCAACGTATGATGTAACCCACTCAACTCTTGAAACCCTACGTGGAGTCACAAACGATCTCCTTTCCATTCAAGGAAATACAGGTAAATAGAGATCATGGATTTAAAGAAAGAATCTGTGATTTTCATCAAAGAAGCAAGTTGCATTCAAATGGTGTGTTAAAGTCTTCAGTTCACAAGTGCCCTAGGAGATCTCTTAAAACAAGCAGGTTAGTCTTTACAGATTTTAACAGTTTCAACACTGCCACTAAGGAGGTGTATAATAGGGATTTAAAACCGAAAAAAAGTACAGTTTGTAATAATGGTGAACTTTGGCTTATAGGTATCCAGAAGATACCTAGTGTGACCTGTCAAAAAAAAAGTAAATATAGTTAAAAGGCCTTTCTCCTCACTGAAGGACTCAAATATGTTTCTTCTAATCAAATAGTAGTTCTTTTCCTGATGGTGTTGTGGCCCAGTGTTCTGTTTACAAAAAAATGAATTTGAAGGAAGTAAGCTATTATGCCACAGCTCTTTCAAATGAGAAAATACTGTCTGTATAAAAAAATACCTCAGAGTTGGATCTTCTGAGTTGTTTTTTTAGCTTTGAAAGAAGAGTCAGTTTTACTGACAGGTGTCTTCCTCTCCCCCAGAAATTAATGAATACTTAGGGATCAGACAAATGGCATATTTGCAATACCTAAGGAGTAAAACTTGAGTGAGAAGTTAATTATTTTTATTTAATTAGTTCTCAGATTCTCTTTTCTTTATTAGTTTTTAAATATTTTAATTAAATTATCAATTCAAGGCACTCTGTGTTTACTGATTTAATACAGCTGTATTTCCAAATAGGAGACAATAAGAGAGTACTCCACTTAGTAGGCATGTCAAGGAAATTTTCAGCAGAAGGGAAAGGAAGGACATATTTAATGTTTTTAAAAGCAGACAGTAAGCAGAGATTAAGTGTTTCAGGCTAAGGATCTAGAGGAAACAACATAGCCATTTATTTTGCTTTTCAAGGCATTGTTAAGTTATTCCTCAGTGACCTAATTAAATTGCTGGGTAACAGAAGTGGGTTTTGCTAAAGAAATTTGGTTATTGTGGCAGGCTTTATGGATGAAGAATTACTTTAATTATTAGTATTTTACTTATATATTTTATTATAATCCCTTATGTAGCTTTCAAGACAGTTGAAGTTATTTAAATATGAAATTGTCAAGTGGAAAAGCAGTTCTCTGATTTTCCTTGTATAAGTGGCTCGATTTCTCATCACAAAATTCAAACCAGAACTGGGAGTTTAACGCTGTGATTCATAAGTGATTATGGATTCACTGGGAGACACCATGCCTATTTTACCGTGTCTCTAAGTGTAATACCACTGTCATACCAAGTGCCTTATTTGCACTAAACATACAATGAACATTTCATTACTGTTTGCTTTTACTGTATCTCTCAATTGTCATAGGCCCATTCTGGGAAAACAAAACTGAGCGAGCTTTATTTAGAGGTCGAGACAGCCGGGAAGAACGTCTCCATCTTGTCAAGTTGTCCAAGGAAAATCCAGAACTACTAGATGCTGGAATAACAGGATATTTCTTCTTCAGAGAAAAAGAAAAAGAGCTGGGAAAGGCTCAGCTGATGGGCTTCTTTGACTTCTTTAAGGTAGCAACCAAATTAGAGTTTTGCTGTCAAGTTCTTACCAGCTGAAAAAACAAGGCTTACTTCTATTGATTCCATTCAGTAAATACAACAGTTATGCTACACTGGGAAAACTGGTCCATGTGGGGTAAGCAAACTGCCTGTAATCAATATCTTATGCAACACACTGGTAAAGAAAGCCAAGAAAAGACCCTTAGAGAGAGATCTGGGCTTATTTTTATTTTCATTTTTATTTTTGAACAGATTGAGAAATTTGATTTCTCGCTATCAGTGTTTCTTTTATTTGGGGTAAATATGAAAAGAAATGATACAATTTGTATATACTGCAAGTACGTTATGGATGGCAGGAAGAGTCCTTGGAGTCACAAGTTAAAGTTTCTTGCACTTTAGCACACAAATTCCACTGCATCAGACATATCAAAAGTAAAGAGAACAGAGTCCTTTATAAAGCCGCTATAATACATACCAGTTGAAGTTCTTTTCCAGACATTGATATATTAGAAATGCTGAGAACATCTGCCAGAGAGGTGCATTCATGGTTACTTTTAGTATAATAGTTCAGATTATTTTATATAAAAATACATGTTTCAGATTATTCTACATAATAATGTAATTTTAAGTCAGAATAAATTTATCTTTTTGAATTTAAGCATATATTAGTTTTATTTCCTTCCGCACTGTACCCCTTGCTCTATCCTAGGACACTTCAGTAGAATACCCATCAGGCAGTACCTGTGACACAAAGGTCTTGACTGTCAGTCTGTGGTTGAAGACATATCCTTCTTCCATTATGTTATCCAGAACACCATGAAACTACACCTACTTAACACTAAAGCGGGTTTGAAGATGCGAATTAATAGACATGATTACTTCTTGCCTTTTAAAATAATCATTCATACAGTAAGTGTTCCCATTCTGATACAAAATGTTTCACTTTTTTTCCTCTTCATGTTGCAGTACAAATACCAAGTGAATGTAGATGGCACTGTAGCAGCTTACAGGTTTCCATACCTCTTGCTGGGTGACAGTCTAATATTGAAGCAAGATTCCCAATACTATGAACACTTTTATATCGGATTAAAACCTTGGAAACATTATGTTCCAGTTAAAAGAAACTTAGAGGACTTGCTAGAGAAAATAAAATGGGCTAAGGTAAGTTCCATTACTAATTCACGTTCAAAATGATAAACAAACATGACAAGAATTAATATTTCTTCCTTTGAATTTCCACATACATATTTTGCGTGGACTCTATCAAGATCCTGGGATAAAGGAAGTACATTTTGTTCTTAGTATTAGATAGGAAGGCTTTAATTGAAGTAACCATATCTATTTAGGGCAGTACACAGGAGTTCGTTTTAGGTATGTGCAGAAGTGTTCTTGAACCAGAGCCTTAGTATACTGACTAAGGTACTTGTCAAAGAAACAACCAGAATCCTAGATACTACTTAATGCTATAGCTTTTTTTTTAGGCCCTGACTAGAGCAGAAGTTACTGCATATTCTGTCTGAATGTACAAAAAGTCGCTGTTCTGTAACATGCTCAGAATCAGATGCTGGGATCCTCTAAGACAGAATTGTGTGATTGAAGAAGACATTTGTGCTTTAAGTTAAAGTGCTGTTAGGTTAAAAAACACAGAATGAGTTCCTATTCTGAGAGTACTGTAGTTCTTCATAAGGAATCAGAAGGGAATACTAAAAGCTGAAATATAGACGTAAAAAACTTGAGAATAAGTACTTGAATTCAAGCAGAGTTGTTTTTAAAAGGAAGACATGGGATTCCACTGCATAAGAGAGTACAACATCTGCAGGTTTGTCTTCTGTAAAACAGAGTATGTCTGGGAGATGTCAAACCTGATTTTGAAGAGACTTTTGGCTTGGACAAAAGAGTAGAGCAGTAATCAACTTGAGTTTTCAAAATTGTACAGTTATTCATGAAAGTTGTTACTGATAGCCCTAAGGTACCAGTTGTGACAACAAAAGCAATATTTTTAAATAAATTTGCAATTTAAAGCATGCTTTTGCAGTTTACCAGTAATTTCAGTAAAGTTGCAGATTTGAATAGCCCATTTAATAAAACTTATATTGCCAGCCAGGCTTTGAGCAACTCACTTATTTCTCTATTATTCACTTGTTCCATCTGAACTTTCCAGGAAAATGATGAAGAAGCAAGAAAAATTGCTAAAGAAGGACAATTAATGGCAAGAGAATTGCTTCAGCCTCATAGGTTTTACTGCTACTATTATAAAGTGCTCCAGGTTAGTACAATAGATCACTTTATTACTTTCCCCCAGATGCTACTGCTACTGATGTTACAAATTTCACATTCAGTCCTTAGATCAATAGCAGACATGGTTCATATTCACAGGAGATCAATGTGTAGAACTTTGCTAAAACCTGCTTTATCATTAAAGAGGCAACCTGACATAATAGTTGTTTTACAGAATCAGCAGTTTTATTTTTTTTTGTCCCCATCCCCACAGTCAACCCTGTTTTCAGTGTCACTCGGTATGCCATTTCTGTAAGAGATAATCTGTACACAGTTTTCTTCCTTTCTCACACATATCATGAGATACTCCGTTGTATTACAAAACAATGCATACCTGGAAAAGAAATTACAGAAGTAGGGCTAGTGCAGTGGTAGGGGGTGAAGCAGGCACAATAGTTACTGCTTCTCTAGGAGATGCAAATCTCTAGTGAAAGAAGTTTCTCTTCTCTGAAAGTACGAATTTTGTTTTCCTGTTCTACTTTTCAGTTAGATGTCAGCAGTCATGGGTTGACACAAAGTTTGGAACTGTTCAGTGTACAAAAATGACAGCATTATCTGCACAAAGTGGTTAGAGGCACAAATAATGATAATATTCAAGTTACCATTAATAATAGGCAAAAACATGAAAGGATGTTTTCAGAGGCAATGTAGCCTATTAGTAGGTGTGTTATAAAGACACCTTGTACAGAAGTTGTAAACAATGACATAAGGAGCCTGGATAAAGGTAAGCTTCTGAGTGGAAGGGAGGAGGAAAACTTTGTTTCATGAATTATATGTTGGTGCTTATAGCATTCTTAAATGTTGTTTACATATTTCAGGAATATGCCAAGCGCCAAGCCAGCAAACCTGAAATACGGGATGGAATGGAACTTGTACCTCAGCCTGATGACAGGGACTCAGTATGCAGTTGCCACAGGAAAAAGCCTTTAAGGGAAGATCTGTAACTGTACTGGATGGAGAAAATCACCCACTTAAAATGCAAGAATAAGAATTAAGCTGTGAAATCTAAGACACTTATGCACTAGCAAACATTCTTAGTTATGTATTCTTGTATTTTCATACCCTTTTTCACACTCACTCTGGTCTACAACGTTGGTTCCCACAATTTTGGCTTCATGACCACCACCAAAGAGATACTGAGCCTGTAATGGGGAGCGTCTAGGGAATTTGTTTGATGTACTGCATCATCAGGAAAAACACAGTGCTGCTTGTGTTCCAGCAGGGACCTATTTACCAAAGTTTTGTGAGGAACCAGTCACCACAGAAGATCTTGTCATGAATCGGTGCAAGTTATTCTGAAGGAGCATTTGTAACATACTGAAACAGTGTTATGATTTCTTCATAAAGCTTACCTCAGTTTTAGATGGATTCTTTTATACAAGACAATTTTCTAACTAGACAAAAGTGGTATTTGATATTTACAGGTGTCAGGTCTGGTCTTGCTTTGAGATTATTTTGTGGTCTACAACAGGTAACAGAATAGACAACATGATATAATACTCATCAATTTTAGAGGAAAATGGAGAGGAGGGGGAGAGATTAGAATAACATGTTTATAAGCATCATGGCTGTGAATCACCAGAATTAAATGCTGCTTTAAAGCAGACTGTGTAGCCATCACAATCACATGTTTCAAGTGCCAGCTCTGAAGGCCTGTTTCCTGCCAGTGACTGTATCTGTGAATATAGGCACAGACCCACAAAAGTACATGGGAATTTCCAGCCAGGCAAAATACTGGTGTCTTAGTTTAACATTACTATCTACAGTATTCTAGGCTACTTGAAATCTGAAATTTGTTAGCAGAGTTTTGGACCACCTAGATTTAACTTTTGTATAGAGCTATGGAGTGCCACCATCTTTTTCACTTGGGTTCAGGACTACCTTTTCTTGTGCCTAAGTCCTCAGGGGCATCTTACTAATTCTCTGAATGTGGATCATCCCTAACCTTATACTGAAATCAGAGAGCAGATCAGACTTCATTGTTTGGTTCACACATACAGAAAACCCTATGCTGTGCTTTCTATGTAATAGTGTAGGGGTTAGAGTCCATATTAAGCAATTGGGAAGCCAGTTGTCCTCCTTGGTTTGATTTAAAGCCATTTTTCAAGAGAATGCCTTAGCTCCAGACTAGACAAGAGGTCTTCAGGTCTTCCACTTCAGTTGTGCAGCCATGAAACTAAGAATGCAAAATTCACAGGGCCAGAAGGAGCTGGTCATACCATTGCAATAAAGTGTGCCTTTGGGTGGGACAGAAGAAAAATTCTAGTCCTGGATGTGGCTCCAAATTCCTCTCCTGATGTCTACCCAAGTTTGTCTACTTCAAAATGCATAACCAGTCCTGGAAGGAGACACTGATACCAAGACCAGTGCCCATGCATCTATTTCTGTCCTTTGCATTTTCACCGTGGCTAATGTAGCTGCCTGAGGAGCTTCCAGCTCAGCTACACTCAGATTATACCCTTCCTGGATATCAAATTCTCCCCACCATTGCTTTGGTGCACAAAGTCTAGTGCTCTAAACCCCTAAACCTTCCGCTGGCTTAATTTTTAGTTCTTCACTGCAAGTTACTTGCATACAATTTCTGCATTAGAACAGGAAGAAAGGCTAGATTTTTCAGTATGCTAAATATGGAAACAACCTCAGCTTTCTAAAGAGGTTAATCCATCAGTCATTTATTACATTATGCCAGTTAAGAAAAAAATCTGTAGTGTGTTGCTCTACCCATCATCCTCTTTGTTTTGGTTCTAATACTAATATATATAGTGGTTGTATTTTTATTTAGCATGACAATCAGTCCTAGAACTTCAGACTATAAATATGTGTTCAACTGGTCTGACAAAGTTTTCTGCATCAAATTTATGGAAGAGGGTTCCATTGCTGAAGATGACACAACTGAATGTGGGCTTTTCTTTTATGTGTACAGTAATTTTTACTGTATGGTGTGATCCTATTTTTGATATTATCCATTATACCATGTGCATTTTATATTCTCCGATATTTTTGGAAGTGGTGTGCTCATCAAAGACAAGCATACCAGATGGTTGAAGCAACAAAGTTTTCTGCACATTTCAAACCAAAGTCCAAAAATTATCCATTTTAATTTTTAAAAATGGGAGAAAACAGGGGGAGTCATGATGCGTACTTTATAGTGCTTTGGAAGTATCTGTGTAGGAAAACTTCCCTGGCTTGAAACAGAAGTCTTTCAAACTGGAAGAAGAATCAGATTAAATGTATATTAGGAATATAAATAAATGTGAATATTTCATCCCTCCTTTCTTCCCTCATAAAAAGGGGGAAAGGAATTATTCTGAAGTCTTCTCTGCCAAAACACTCCTTGCTTTTGTAATAAGCATCCCCTCAAAGCAAAGGCTGGTTTGTCACAGAATGCCTTACAGATGCTTTTATAGCTTAAAGGAAAGAAATATCCTGAAAAATATGAATACGCTCATCTTACTGCCAAAATTAAAAAAAACGGTAGAGACACGGTGGAACTTTTAGTAATAGTCCATAGTACCTTGAGAAAATTTGGTTCAGTTTATAACTACAGATCTTCCAAAGATAAAAGCCTTTCTTCTTTCCATTGGTGGTACTATACGCAATTTAAATTGTAATTAAGAGCAGTTGTAACAGTTTCCCCACCAGGCCAGAAAGATTGTTGGATCTGTTTGAGTTTAAAGACAGTTTAATAACCACTGGCCTGGTGTGTCACAGGAATTGTTAAATACTCAGTAAAACCTGTTTGTGGAAGTAAAGTGTAATACATACATTAAATAGTATTTTTAGACTAGAGTCTACCACAGTAGTTCTAGAACAGCAGCTCTTCAAAGGTATAAAAATCTCTTGTTGGCTGTAATTTTAAAAAACAGTTACTGTGCCACATTACTGAATTTTCCTATAGTAATTTCAGCTTTTAAATACAGAGGGTAAATCTATCCTGTTTCCATCAAGAGTTTATGAGTAACAACATAGACAGGTTTATTTGTTTGAAATCGTGTTTCCTAAAGCCCAAGGCCAATGTTTTCAAACATTGGAATCTACAAAGAAGGGGTCTGACCGTTGGTCATGCAGAGCCTTTACTTAGGGTTCCTTATTCTTTTAACCTAAGCAGTAGTTTCCTGCTGTGAACACTGCTTTTATGTTACGTCATGTATGTCCTAATGTATTTAGGCACACGTATTTGGAAATACTCAGCCTCAGTTTCATCTTGAAATGAGAACTAGTAAATCATGATCTGTTGAAGGGGATAAAAATTCATATATTTTTAGACTGTATTTCTTGAGATTTACCTCATGATAACCAGTATACTAGTTTCATGACAGTATTGTGCCAGGCCCGCCTTGTAGATTCATAATTAAAAAAACCCTATAATCAAAGCTTGTCTGATGGAATGTCAGATTCAAGCATCCATCCTGGGAAGCATACGCCCGGCATTTATTACATTATAAAGTAAATTATTTAGCTAGGGAGGAGAGCTGACAAGGGAAACATACATCACCTGTTTGAGCACGTTTGAGAAGCTTGCAAAGAAACTGTAATAAGGAAAAGAATCGTTATATAAACCCATGATATTATCAACTCCTTTACCACTGCAGTTTTTCAGAAGTTTTGTCTGTAAGGGCAAGATTTTTTATTAATATACTGTTGTTTAGGTTCACAGGATTTAACCACCAGAATCTTTTTGCCTGTGAATACTTTTACAGCATTTTAAAGAGGCTATAGGGGTACTAATGCTTGAGTTTCGAGTACAGTGCTTCTGTTTCTAGTTGTTAATAAGAAAATCTCTACTGCAGAGAGCTATGGCCCTAATTTTGTGTTTTGCTGTAAGAATTAGGGGAAAAGGGCTACATGCATGTCTGAAGTCATTTTAGACATCTGTCAGACTTACCTTTATCGAGTCCCATCATAGGAGCAGTGATAAACAACAGGCGCACTATCAGGAATGTGGCTAGCAGGTCAGGGCAGATGTTTCTTCACTTCTGTTTGGTAGTTGTGAGGCTGCAGCTGGAGTACTCTATTCAGTTTTGGACTCCTCTGTACAAGAAATATGTTGACATAGCAGAGGAGATCCACCGTGGACCACCGAGGTGATAAAGGGATTGGGGCACATGGTGTATGAGAAGAAGCTCAGTGAGCAGTGGTAGGTCAGCCTTAAAAAGAGAAGGTAAAGAAAAGCTTACCCTGCTGAACTCCAGAGGGAGGGTGTAGAAAAGATGAAGCCAGACTTCTCAGAGGTACACAGCAGAAAGTCTACAAACCACAGACACAAGCTGCTACCTGGGAAATTCCCGGTTAGATAAGAGAAAAAAAAATCTTACACTGATATCCCCAAGGAGATGAAGCTTGGCTACGTGACCTCCAGATGTTAATTATTCTATGAACTACATTTCAGTCATACAACAAGCATTTATCTAGTCAGATAGCAGAAGGATGAAAACATGCAGCTCTTCAGTGTCTCCAAGAGGCAGTGTAGCCTTTCTGTGATGACACTTTTGACTCTATTGATGTTTATGTATCCCTTGATAATACTGACAAAGTTTTGCAGGTATTGTTTTTTCCCTGTAAGACTTGAGCCAATCAACTCAAAAACAGGCAATCTGTGCACTGCAAGATGCCAGTTGGAATGAGGTCTCCTCTAGGGACAGATACCATCATATGGTTGTTCATGAACCAAATGAAGCCTTCAGGAAGTCCTTTATGAATACACAGCTCTGAGTACCATTCACTAGCGAATTCAAGCATTTACTTGAATCTGATGATTCAGCTATCTCCATATGCAGTAGGTGTTTCCTCCATTCCAGTCCCGAGTCAGTATTACTCCAAAGCCAAACAATTCTTCTGCTCTTAAGTTGTCACCTTCAACCTTCTCAAGCACCTATGGTCCACTATCAAATGTGTTTGCTATATTAATTTAATATTAAGTTACACCCTGCTTTGATGGCATGCAGTAATGTGTAATAGTTGTCTAACTGGATCTGTTAAGTAGGTTACTTGGTGCACTTGTCATAAGTTCCTTGGTGGATTATCTTGTTAAGGAGGCCATTAAAAATCACTTTTGATGGGGAATACAAATTATATTCACATAGAAAGGCCAGACTCTGGTCCCATTAGGGTAAATGGCATTGGATTTTTTGCTGAGTTCATTCAAATTTGTAGCAAAAAATAAGGTCTTGAAGTTTATCTGGTCCAATGAAAAAATAAGGGAAAAGAACCTACTGTTCATAAGCAAATGAAAAATTTGCTTGAATATCTTTGGGTTTAAGACACAGGACATCTAAGGCTAGCTAAGCAGTTTCCTGTTTCTAGGAACTTGATAGCTGAACAATTTGTCCCCTAAATCAATTCCCTTGAATGCCTTCATCACTTGTCAAGACTAGCTAAAAACCTAAAGCAGGTAAGAAATTATGCAAAACTAGAAGAGTTGTGGAGAAGAAACTTTTATTCCTTACCAGTTAGGTCTATTTCTTGTGGTTCACCTATCAAGCACAATTTTAACAACTTATGCCCAGATATGAAGAGCCTAATAAATGTGGCCGACAAACTGTAATTTTCAGGGCAACAGAAACAACATCAACTCCCACTGAACTCGTAAAATTTGCCCTTGAAAATTACATCATATCAGATTATAGTCCCCTAATTGCTTCTGGTTCGTTCCAAAGGAATTCTCAGTTCTATTGAAAAAGAGAAAACTGATAATGATACTGGTAATGATACTGGTCACTTATGTAACCCAGTGCAATAAGTAAGAACAAATCCAGAGATTTTCTGTGGCTTCTTGCTTAAAATGGTTTGGTTTTTACTGCAAAACTGCATTAATAAACCATCTTATTAATTTTGAACTTCCTGAAGTGGATATCTATGCTACATTGTCCTAAGTTAAAAAACGGTTAAAGTCCCTTTTCCATACTCAGCAATTCCATGGGAAATAATTTTTTCTGATTAAATCAAGATATTCTGATAGTTCCAAAAGACTTAAAGTTGTTACCTGAAAAGAATACAGAATAAAACTAACCCAAGGCTCTTTGTCACAAAAGAAATAATGTGTATTGAATTGAATCAAAACCTATAAAATTCCTCCTCTTTTCCTTCTTGAAAAAATCATCAGATCATGAAGAATCAGTTATTCATTGATTTCTGAGGCAGATTTTTGCCTTGGGAAGGAAAACAATCAAAGAAAACAAATCCTGAGTGACAAAATTAATGTTTCAACTTCACAGGAACACTTGCTGCAGGCATGGAGCTGGCAGGTACTCCCTTGGTTGGCATCTCACGTTTTGAGAGCCATGACACCTCTCCTGGCACTTCCCTGTTATCAGGCAGAATTCACTTACAGTAGGGAAACTATCCCCTGTATTTTCAGTTAGACTAGAACTTATTACAGGGTCCTCTCCATTCTTCTACTGAACAATGTTGTGTATATTTATAGCTACCTATTTGTATAATCATGTCCATACATTTGTATTCTTCCCGTATTGTCAGACTAATACTTGTCTGGATTTAGCTTTGCATTTTAATTTAATATTAAATTACATGTAATTGCTTTCTGTAATAAATCTTAATTTGGAGTACTGATGAAGATGAAGGCCTCTGGCAAGAGCTGGCTCCTAAAACTGGCCTGAGCACCTTTCAAAAGCTATCTTGTGTGTTAACATAGCTGGGCCTGCTTTCAAACAGAATTTATATTACTTGCACACCTTTTGATCACTGTTTCAAATTTGGTCTTTGAAATCAAGTTGCAATATCATCATCAAATCTAGGGTGTGTTTTTTCTTGTGCTTTATGTCCTCTCCTTCATTCAAGGATTTTGAAACTCTTTGTTACATAAAAGGCAAAAGTTTTTATGAAACAGTATCTCCTAGCTTAATCAGTAGAGGAATTCTTCTCTTTTATCTGATTTTATCTTGCTAGTTGATCTAACAACATTAACCATATTTAAGAGGTTTATTTGAAATAATAAAAATAAAAAATACTTCAGTTATTGTTTTGGGGGTTTATGCATTTGATAAAGTAAATATTACAGGATAATATGCTACATGATAATAAGGGTTAATAAATCAAACTGAAATAAAGTTTCTTCTTTGATGTATTTAAAATTTCCCACTCCCTCAGTCTGGATCTATAGTGTGAATATGAAAGTCATCTATCAAGTCGTCACATTATTGACAAAGAAAGTCAAAGCAATACACATGGTGCTACAGTATCTAACTGGCCACAGTTAGGCTATTCAGGAAATTAAAGGATTTATTAGGTTGTCTGCTAATGTCTGATTTAAGAAACAGAGATTCTGCTTACTTACTAAAGTGATGTACGTTACATAAACATACAAAGGGACATAACGTATCCATTTTAAAATGGATCTATAGGGAGATTAAATTGCACTTCTTCAACTGTCATTGAAATCAACTTCGTTGTCAGTGGGCATTATTTCCTTCTTCTTACATTATTCTTTAAGAAATCAGATATTCTGACAGGGAGGATATCACTGATGCTCTCCTTCCTGAATGCTCATGAATTCGACTCTAATTTAAACTCTTAAACTATTCAATAATGGAAGTACCATACTAAACAAATATCAAATTTTAAAAAATGACCAAGAGTCACTCCCCAGCAGACATCCAACACCCCTGGCCTGGAGCAGGCTGGGCTTGCCAGGGAGTGCCAGCTCCCCATGAGTCACCCCCTCCTCCTGGCTTGCTCCTCAAGGAGAAAGGTGGGTTTCTGTGCACATTCCCAGCTGGTGGGAAGCACATTTTCCATGTCATGACACGAGTTTCAGCTTGTGGAGACACCTCCCTGTCAGGAAGAGGGGGAAACAAGCAGTGTGGAAAGATAAATGGACCCAGAAATGTAAAATGGGTGGTATTTTCATCATTCAGGCATTGGGATCACATTCGTTGACCTTCATGAAAGTTGCTATTTGGAAGAGACCCGCAAGGATCATTGAAGTCCAGCTCCTGGCCCTGCACAGGACAGCCCCCAGAATCACACCACGTGCCTGACAGCGTTATCCAAACCCTTCTTCAACTCTGTCAGGCTTGAGCCTGTTCCAGTGCCTGACCACCCTCTGGGTGGAGAGCCTTTTCCTACTATCCAACTTAAACCTCCCCTGAGACAACTTCAGGCCATTCCCTTGGGTCCTATCCCTGACCACCAGAGGGAAGAGATCAGTGCCGGCCCCTCCATTTCCCCTTGTGAGGACACTGTAAACAACAATGAGGTCACCCCTTGGTCTCCTCTTCTCCAATCTGAAGTACTATGTTTGACAAACAAGGGTGAGTGGGGGGACAACCCTAGGATTTTTCCATAAATTTTGAACTTTTAATACAGTACAAATATTTGTTAAAGCACCACTTTTTGTATGCTCAAAATTACAGACCAAAACAAGAGGTTTTGGGAGCCATGGATCTTCAGTCATCAGTTTTCCCCAAGGACCTTTCTTAAACCAGTATCTTTTGGAAAGTAAGCTGTTTTATAGATAAGCTGCTTTTATTTTTGTGTGTGGTAGAGTTCTAATTGCATTTCAATCAAGAGAGAAGAAAAATCTGTGTGAAGATACACCAGTTTTTTTGGGCTAGAAATAGTCCCTGAGACCAGGTACTGACTCAGATGGAAGGTGACAGGAGGTCTAAGATTAAGTAATTAGCAACAAGAAATACTAACTCGGTATGTACATCATGATCCAGTATTTTGGATCATTTTCTGCATTTAATTGTCTCATGTTTTGTTGCAGACATGTTTACACATAGTAGAAAATCTTGTGTCTTTCCTCACATACACCCTCGTTCTCTTTTTCTCCCTCCAGTAATGAGGTTTGTATAGGTGTCATCACTGACAGGGCTGCTCTTCACTGGCTGAGAACCTAGAATCTCATTGGCAGTAATAGAAATTGTGTTTATGTATCAAAAACGGAAAGATCTTTAGCAATCACTGCCTGTGATTAATCCTGCTGAAGGAGAAACATTGATAGCTGTTTCTTTAGTCAGAGGCTGTATCTTTTGTATTTCTCTAGAGATAACAGAAATTATGTTCTAATTTATGAGGATCAGAATCATCGTGTTTAGATATCTCTAAGTCCCTTTAGCTCATGCTTTTTCTGCCACTGATAATGCAGATTTGTTCATTGCTAGGTACTTTTCCCAGTCTAGTGCTTATATCTTCCAGGAACTATTCATGATTTTCAGTTTAAGCAGTTTTGTTCTCGCTTCTTAGCTTTATTGTTAGTTTTAGGAAATAATTTTTATTTATCTTAAGTAGTTATTTTCCTCCTTGTACTTAGAAATGTGTATCCCATTTATCTTTTCAAGGAATCAAGCTTTTATTTTGCAATTATTTGTGTCAGTTTGAATCCTTTCTGCTGCTTTTTGGAAAAGATGCACTCCTCCTCTGATTAGTTTGTGTGACAGAAGGGGTTTGTGTGGAAATAAAAAAAAAAAAAAGTCTGTAATACGAAATTAAAGACCATGTCATTATATACCGGATAAAACCATTTGAATTAACATTGCATAAGAAACTATGTGTGTGCCATCCCTAAGGACGATCACAGAATTATTCCCAATTCCCATTAGTATCCTGTTCAGCCTCAGGTCCACCTCTCATCTCCTTTCTGCGCTCTAATAATATTCAGGTCTGTTTTCTGGACTAGCTCTTGTGAGAGGCCACTCACAAACCTGCTCCCTCTTTCTTTGCCTTCAGTATTTCTGATTTTTCCCTTCCGTGCACTTCAGTGTAAATCTTTTTTTTTTTCTTCAGAGTCATGTATCTACAGAGGTCATTCTTCCGTAAGTAAGGACTCTGTCCTACTTGTTTGCTTGTCCAACAGATGACTGTAATTCATCAATTATACAATTATTATCTGTTATTATTTAAAAGGAAGAAGGAATAGTATTCTTTAAGAGTCACAAGCATTTCCTAATGGCCAAAAAAAAATTCAGGTAAGGATATGATGACCTGGTTTCACCTAAAAAAAAAAAAGTTAGGTAGTACTAAAACATTATTTTTTATAAGCAGCTCTGTTAAATCTAAGCTGGAGAAGAGGAGATGAGTTTTACTCAGTAATTATTTCCAGGACAAATAAATTGAGGGATATACATGCTGTATTGCAACATATTTTCTAAGTAATGAATGTAGGACTGTGCTTTATATACTGATACGTATTTCCCTCTGAAAGCTCTTTCACTATTAGCTTATTCTAATACAAAAGTAATTTCTTCTAACAATGTGTTCCATTTCTTCTATGTGACTATGCTTTATTGGTCCATTTCAAGGATTGTTGTTCTTAAATTCTCTAAGGCTGGGCATGGGAAAATCTCNGTAACCATAGTGGGGTTGGATCAAGGGTTGGACTTGATGATCTCCGAGGTCCTTTCCAACCCGTCTGATTCTATGATTCTATGATTCTATGTATCTACAGAGGTCATTCTTCCGTAAGTAAGGACTCTGTCCTACTTGTTTGCTTGTCCAACAGATGACTGTAATTCATCAATTATACAATTATTATCTGTTATTATTTAAAAGGAAGAAGGAATAGTATTCTTTAAGAGTCACAAGCATTTCCTAATGGCCAAAAAAAAATTCAGGTAAGGATATGATGACCTGGTTTCACCTAAAAAAAAAAAAGTTAGGTAGTACTAAAACATTATTTTTTATAAGCAGCTCTGTTAAATCTAAGCTGGAGAAGAGGAGATGAGTTTTGCTCAGTAATTATTTCCAGGACAAATAAATTGAGGGATATACATGCTGTATTGCAACATATTTTCTAAGTAATGAATGTAGGACTGTGCTTTATATACTGATACGTATTTCCCTCTGAAAGCTCTTTCACTATTAGCTTATTCTAATACAAAAGTAATTTCTTCTAACAATGTGTTCCATTTCTTCTATGTGACTATGCTTTATTGGTCCATTTCAAGGATTGTTGTTCTTAAATTCTCTAAGGCTGGGCATGGGAAAATCTCTTCACAGCCTTTTTCCACAATTGTAAATAACAAAGACCATGGCTTTTTTGTGTGTGGGTGTATTTGCACTTCTCTACAGGATGCACATATATTTCACTACGACAAAGAACTTACAAGTTTTAGAGGAACAGATCTTCCTCTTCTGGTGAAGGGTACTTACCTTCAGGAGATAAGGGCTGTACAAGTTACACAGCACAGTGCAAAGTAAAATACTTACGCTCTACTAAAGGCTTGTTGTGTTCTGCTACTGGCTTGTCTCACTCTTTTGTAGTTGTGGCATGGTGTTGTAAAAGAAGACATTATGGTAATGTAAATCCAACAGTTACTTTTGATTGCCCCCAGTGTTTTCTAGGTCCCACATTTATGGGTGCACTGTGAGGCTGAAAACAACCGAAACTATGATCCAAGGGAGAACAAAGCTGAACATCAAAGTAAAGACAAAACTAAAGGGAAGGAAGAACAAAAGAAACTAAGCACACAGAAGGCAGCTGTCTTTTAGAATTAATTATAATGTACTGGGACTCATTTCTCACAAGTCACTTGAAAGCTGTTCAATAATCATGGAAATATTTATGGGTCAAGTTGACTTCCTTTGCTTATTCCTGGGAGACTGTAGACGATGTGTTCTTTAAGCAGCTTTGTCTGTCTGCTAGAAACCTCATTCTGTTTTGTGTGTTTTCAAGTTTCTCTGGTAAAGGACCTAAAGCTGATCAAGAGCCTGTTTCTGCAAGTACTGCCAAGTAATTCAAACAGTATTCACAGTAATATACTTTCTGACTTAATTTCTCAGTAGAATGCAAGCACTACAGATTATTTATTACCTTTCTACTTGCAGACAGAGTTGCTAGGTGTTGTAGCAGATGCTTTAATCAAAATCAAGCTAGATACTGCAAGTATCATTTCATGGTACATAATATTCTCTGAATTGTGGTATTCATTCTGGATGCACAACATTGCCACTGTACAAAAGCATTAAGAGTATTTGCATAATTTAAATGTATTCAGCAAAGCAAGTCAACGTGGATAAAAATAGATTCCTAAACTCACAATCTCTGCTATGCTAACCACTAGTCAGTGTTATTGACTCACAGATTTGTGACATAGCTTTTTTTCAAACTCAGTGTTGTTTTTTCTGTTTTCAGCTGAACCTGTTTCTCATGGCAGACTTTCAGTGACCAGATCTATTCCATGTGCAGGGAGCATAGTTGTTTAAGGTCTCTATATAGTCAACAGGAAGAAATTGTTACGCTTGTAGGGCAACTGATATCTTAGTTGTTGTAAAATTGCTCTGGGGAAGTACCTTTCTAGCTCTGGTAGCTACAGAGTGAGCCTATAGTGTGTAAACTTCTGAATTAGATACTACAGGGAGGTTTGAAAAATGGTATGAAATGATTACATATTCTTTTACTTGAAATTTCTTGGCACACACAGCTGCTTCGATTTAGGCATAAATTGCTTGCCTCTTGTTTTTTGATGTTTAAATAACTTGCAATATCATAGTCCTACATAAATGTCTCATGCTTTTGAGGTATTTAAATAAGGATTGTGGCTACCACACCTGAAATTGCTGGAAGGAAGCTAAAATTGCCAAAACTGTTGCCCAGCTGTCTGGCATTTTTACTAAATTTCTGCTTTTCTTCCATAATTACTTGGTGTCTGTTCCAAACCTCCTCCTCCTCCTTATTCAACTTTACCTTACGAAAAAATACCATTAGTATGCCTTAATTCAATTATATATATGGATATTGAAATGTTAGGCACTGCTTAGACTTCTGTTCAAGTTGTAGTGTAGAGGTCAGGGTGAAAAAGTTATTTATTTTTCACAAGATGATCCTTTCAGTAAGAGAAGTAAGGAAGGACTATGTAGGTAGGAGTTACAGAACCTTTTCATAGCTTTCTAGAGAAAAAAATACACATACAATCTGTGTAGTAAGTTAGAATGCCAGATTAAAGTACTGTGAAAGGCAAATATTTTGTGTCAGACTCATCATTACCAATCATGATTCAGTATTTAAAGTTCTGCGGTTGTTGCTCCAGACACAGGGGGTGTTCACCTTTGAGAAAGCAAGTAAATATTAATCACTCATCATATAGGTTGACACTGTCTAAGAAAGCTTCACCCTTTTCCCACAGTGAAGTGTCAGGGGCAATTATTGCCATGAACCCTCCTCTACAGCAATAGCAGCAAGGCAATCCATCAGCTGAATCCCAAAGCCTCAACAGTCCCTTAAAGCCTGATTTGAAATGCACAACTGTCGCAGTCAAGATTTCTCCATACTTCATCTACACTTTTGAATTACTCTACGGATTCGCTGGTTTTATTGTCTTTTATTTTGGCATATGGCATTGTTAATCAAAATAGTAACACAATTGCATGTGCACTTAATGTATTTTATAAGTAAGTTTATTTTGGTTCTGAGTGTACTTTTCGAAAAGAAACAGATAATCTCATAAATGCAAATGCAGTCCTTTGCAGTACCTTCTTTCTATTCAACATTTCCATTATTAGGAATACTGTGTCTTCTTGTACACAACAAAGGCCACACATGAATATGTGGGAGTGATCTCATGAATCTTTCAGGGAAAACAGTTGGTTTGTATTCATCCACAAGGATAAATCCCTTTCAAATCATAAAAAATTGAGCTCTCTGCAACAAGGAAGCCCTAATTTTCTTCTTAGTGAATGGCAAAGCATTTTTGATAAATTCTAATTAGTTCATAGAGAGACCTGGAAGACCAATATCAAAATAATGAGTTATTCATTAATTCAATATGTTAAATGCATTGTAACAGCCAGCAATAAAAGTAAATTACTTATTTTATATACAGAACATGTTATAACAGCCTCCTCCTTCAGCTAAGAAATCCATTGAAGTCCTTGCTGTATAGTCAATTGGATCACTTTCTTACTGAAACATTCATATTTCTAATAAAGAGTAATTGAAAAGTGCTATAGGACAGAAATGTAAAAAAAAAAATTTAATACCATCTTATTAATTTCTTAAAATGATTTTATAGACATGCAATTTCTTAATGCATTATTTAACTTTAAAAGCTTCAAGCATGCCTATAATTAAGTGATGAGTAGTTCTTTCACAGCAATAAACTATGAAAAGACCCCTGAGCTAGATCTGTATTGCAGATGCTGTAATGAAGTCAGGAAAAAGTGAGTGAAGTGTGGGAGAGACAGGCTGAAAGACGCATTCAGTAAGGGCTTTTGGAATCAAAAAAAGGGGATACTATATAATCTTTATAACCATTAGAACCAAAACTAAAAAAATAGTGTAGGAGTGAGAAGGAAAGCAGTTGACAAGGTCAGTGGGAACAGTGCAAACAGGGAGCCCACAAGCTGACTTCCATGTTTTACATAAAGTAAAACTGGTAATTTGGAACTGAATGATGACAGAACACTTTTGCTTTAGGTAATCATCGTATGTGCTGAGGAGAACCAGAGGCTCAAAGGTCTGCGTTTATCTTTCTGTATATAATGTCTGCCTTAACACAATACCTCATTTATTGTCATTGCTTTACAAGACCCTGTGTGTAAATGACAGAACTAGGGTGAACAGATAAGAGGTAATTATAATGAGATGTGTGTCACATGGAGGTTTGCACCCACGGTGGTTTTCACAGACTTAAATAAATTGATTTAAAACTGGTTTTAATTATACCAGTAGGACAACTGTGCGCTGATAGGGCATCAGTTTCTCTGTTTTGACATAGCCAAGGGCTTTTAGTGTCTATGATCTACTTACATATTATGCAATGAACAGGTGTGTTAACGTACATTATCAACTGGTTAAGGTAGCGAGGCAAGTCTAAAAACTGAAACAAAATAATATAAAGAACCAGATTCTCCTCTCATTTACACTGACATAATTTAAATAATTTCATGTGATTTAGGAGTTACTCTGCTGTCTGGAAAAAAATTGACCAACAAACTGATTTTGTGAGAAACAATTTTATTTTTTTTAAACAATAGAGCAATATCAACCAGAAATTACTATGTTTAAAAAAAAACCCCAACAAAACCAAACCAACAAATTAAAAACCAAACCAAAAGTTGTTACAAAGTGATACTTTATTTTTAGTGCTTATCACCAGGAATTTTAATCTTTAACCTTTTCATCTCAAACATTTAGTTAAATACCTTTTGCCTGTCTGAAACATTAGCTCTAAGCCCTAAGGAACCATGTAATTTGCCTTGAATTTTGCTTAACTAAGTCTTTTCCTATACTGCTAAATAACAAGGGGGCTTGGAAAGTATGCTTGAGGGCCATGGGCCAGCATCACCCTAAAGCAGCAACAGCTGCAGACTGGTCTGCAACAGAGAGGTATTTCAGAAACTGACCAAACATCTCCTCCTACGGCAGTAAGTGTGCAGGGTACCCGAAAGAGCCCCAGACAGGGATGCATCCTTAGACTTGGTCTGTGGATACAGTCAGACAGTCTGGTAGAAAAAAGAAATGTGAACCAACGTGAAGACAAGCAGAGTGAGAGATACTAACAAACTTGGTTAGACACAGCTTCCCTTTTTTATGTCAGATTTAAATTTTAATTTAGTAAGGTGATGTTACTGTCAAAGATTTACATAATGTAAGAGTTATTTCAGATATCTTGGCAAACTTCATGGAATGCATAAGGAGGACTGGTCTAATCCTGAAGTGCCAACCACTTGAACGTCGGTCAGGTGCACTCCAAGAGGCTCTCCTCCATGAAAACATCTGGTTTGGGAGCTACCCATAGGAAGTACTCACTTGAGGACAGCCTCTCCTGTAAACAAATGTTATCCACAACTTCCACACAAGGAAGGCAGGCTGGAAGGAGAGCTGGAGACTTGAGGACAAACTGGAACTCTGTATTGAACAATGATTTTAAAGTTAAATTCCCTTAAAGAGCAGGACAGTGGGGGTGGAAGGTATGTTGTGAAACATGTATTCCACAAGCTTCAGCTACTGTACAACTATATAATTTCACATTTTCCTTTGGCTTGATGGGCCCAAATCCAAAAGCGGTGTTTAGTCAAAGGTAAGCTCAGGGGTACAAGGACTAGAAGATGTCTGGAGATTTCAGGTGAGTCATGAGAGATGAAGTACAACTACCTTATCAGTTGTTTACTTTATATAGTCTGAACTCCGTATGGAGCACTTCTGGATAGAGTTTCCAAAGCCACTGTTCTCTCTGCAGTGGCTTGAGAAACACCTACAACTAAATATTTGGTCTTCTTGAAATAAAAATCTATCTCCGTGGGAAATCTAAAGAACTCTCTACCACAGATGCAGGTAGTTTGAGGAAAGTACATGCGGAGGCGAAGCTGGTCTTTGTATGGAAGTGTTAACCCCTTTGGTGAGAACCTAACAGATCTGTATCTAGGTTGAAAAAAATTCCCACAAAAGAAGGAATCTGCTCTCCCTTTACTGAGGATATACTGTACGAAAATACAATAATCATTAACAAGAAGCAGGAAGCATAATGCTACGTGTTCCTATGAGGCACTGATGAAAACTGGAAAGACTCGGTGAAATTACATCTTTTTTTCAGATGGAAGGTTTGTAAGTAGGTACTTCAGTAATATATATGCTTATATAATGGATGTGGAAACACTACTTAACCATCCATTGTTAAATAATGCACAAAATAAATCACAACGGCATGGACTTCACTCAACTTAAGGAACTGCCATTTTGTCACTTTAGATTCTGACACCTCACATAGTATATAGGAACTTTCCCAGACACTAAGGAATTAATTCTGCCCACCAGAAAAATCTATTCCATAATGCTGACCAAAGCATCACAGAGTAAGGAACTTCTTATTTGATAGTTGTCCAGCTTCCTATAAAAACAGTGTCGCTGTGATGCAGAAGCAGAACTACACCTTAGGAAATTGCTTCGCTCCTACCACAGCCCTTGTTTACTTTTGACAACACAAAATTGCTGATCCATAAGCTCAATTTTCTCTGCTTTACATGGTGTATGCGGGTACAAAACAGGGGTCCTGGGTGAAGAGATCAAGATACTAAAAAATTCCTGCAAGGCAAATGCATGTTGCCTATGGCAGGATTTTTCGGCACTCGCAGAGCAGTACTCTGGGAACAGCGAGGGGACTTAGCAGTAACTGGCATTAAGGATGATAGTTACAATCCAGAGGCACAGTCAAACAGCCTGTGCCTGAAAGCTCTAAGTGTACGTGCGCTCACACGCAGGACCGGTCACGTGTTATGCGAACACCACATTAGTCTTCTCACATAATCAGGACACAGGGAAGGCTTTCAAATGTGGTGGAAAGAGAATCTAAACCTTCCTTTGCACACTTTGCAGCTTTCCCTGTGGATTCACTCTTCAATCTACCTGCTGAAACGAACAATTTTATTTAACTGTAATATTTAAGTGTCATCAGTAAGTGCTGGTATTAGGCAATCTCTCCCCGAGAGCTGTTTCAGGCCATCCACAGGTTCCACAAGACAGCACTGATGAAGACTGACATTTTATTTAACCTTGATGTACCTCACCAGCTGGCCAAACTAACCTGATTCCTTGTCACAGAACTGAATTCCTGATAATGGAAAAGTTCCGTCAAGGTATACAATTCCAACTGGTTTACCTGCTAACACTTAACTTTTTGACAGTTCATACTCCTGAGGACATTTCTCCAACAGATGTTTCACCTGAAAAAAGTTAATTTCAAATAAACATGCTGCTTTTTAAAAGCTCTTGCCCATCATAGTAATCACAGGCCCATTTTTCCTAGAAATTATCTTTTCTTAACATAAAATGTTTAAAATTACGAAGATGCATTCCAAGAAAAAATTAACAGAGGCAACTTGACTTGTCTCACATCTGTCTTACTAATACAGAAAATATGAGTAAATATAGAATTATTTGAACTACTTATATTCCAAATACTAACCCACCATACCATCAGTAGTAGCATTTGTGACAAAACCACTGTTCAGAGTTCATCTCCATCCATGTTTTGTCTATTCTTATACAACTATCTGTGATGATACATTTTTGCAAAACATTCACTTTCTAATTTTGACTTTAAAAATTAAGGCATTACTGGAACAAAAAGCACAGCCTCCGATGGTCACTATTTGGTTACCTCAAACTTTGCAGGGATGACAACTATTTCAAGGATGTCAGATTAGCTGAACCCCATAGTAACAGGACTGCGTCACAATCATTTTGACCTTAGTTTGTTAATAGTTCAAACTTTTTCATGTGTTTGCCAGATAACTTGTGCTCCAGTAAGCAATGTAAGGAGTTTCAATTAAATTTACAATATTTATATGCATTTTTATTTGTGTTTCACTCAGCTTGAACAATGAAAAAGTACAGACATTCAAAATCTAGGCACTAAGCACCAAGGTAACAGCATTGCAGAGAAATAATTATGTTCTCTGAAGTTAGACTTTCCTGGGACAACTGTATTAATATTAATGTTTCAAAACATCCCCTTCCAACTGATTATATTGAAAAGTCATGAAGGAAAGCTCTGCCAGGTGCTTTTATGCTATATTAATTTATATGATAGTTAGGAGTTCTGGTACTAAATAACCCCAAAAATGCCTAAACAAGAACTTTCTCTACAAAAAGCATGAGAAAAATTTCCAGAAATACTACTGGATTTTTTTTAAGTCTGTGTTTAAAAAGAAAAAAAACTTTAAGGATGTTTTGTTTAGTCCTTTCCTACCCCCCATTGCTTGGTAGGACTTTTCTCCCTTTCCTAAGTGTCATTTTAAATTTACATAAAGAGTGTATGCTCTGACAGTTATGTTTCAAGAGAACCAATAAATCACTGTATCCCAGGTCATAGTTCTTGCCCACAAGAAAAGTCGGCATGCACTTCTGGTTCCAGGGATAAACAGAAATTTACATCAGCTTCATGAAAACACAGTATAAACAGCTCACTTTGCCACGCTGACATTATCTTATGAAATAAAGATACAGCCTAAAAATTGTGGGAACACTGTACAAATAAAAATGCATGAAATGCCAATTAGAATGGGAGTTCTTCATTACTACTACTGTAAAAATGCATAAAATCTAAACTAAGATAATCTGAGGGTACATCAAATTTCAGTCCTACTTTTAAAGATGATTCAGGAAGATTTATTAAATATACCAGTAAGACTGTTATTTGAATGGATTTTCTGATTAACCATACTCACAGACTATCCAATTTTTTCTTTTTAAGAAAGAGCAATGTCTTCTGCAAAAGCACGTGCAATCAGAATGAGATTTCTGCACTCGAAATACAACGTCAATGTTTCTGACAGGTGTTTATTCCAGATGCAGAATGACTGTTCACTTTAGAGGTGTTTCTGATGTGCTAAGTTTCACTGTACAGTCAACCTATTTTATCAAGGAAGCCTGAGCTACAGAAGCGAAATCTTTTTAATTGTTTTATACTGTTAAGGCTACTATAAAAATAAAGTACCAACACAATTCAATTTACAATGGAAAAAAAGCAGCTATACTATACTTGGCTTGAAATCTACATCTATATACAGATGTGTCTGTTTAACTAGTTTAAAAAACCCCAACCCCAAGAACCCTTGGTTCGTTAAACATGAGGTCCTCTGGTGTTCTTTTCTTTCACTGTGGCACTATTTTAAAGTATAACTCCCCTTTAGAAACGTACTTTAGCGAGTTATTTCGTGACTCCTGGTTTTTGGATCACGCATTCTACACAGTCATGTTACCACACAGAATTACCAGACACAAGACTCCAGCTATTTAACATATACACAAAGGTATGAACCTCAGGCTTTAAGAATACAATGCAACCAGTACGCCCAAGCAAAGTCCTTGAGGGTCACAAGGAACATCAAAGCAGCGCTTGGTGTTTTATATTGTATGGTGAACCTAAGTGGACAAAAAACGTTTCCTCAGTAACAGGTTATTGAAAGAAACTCAAACCATCCAGTGAATGGTTGATGTATAAGGCTTCACGGTTGCTCCTGATATAAATTTTAATTATGAAATACAATTTGAAATGTTAAGACACTTGCTGCACAGAAATAGGGTTTTTTTAAAAGTATGCTGGATCCTCTGAAGTCACACCCAGGGCTTCCATCCGGGAAAGAGTTGGCTCAGATTTTTAGGGTCCATGGCCTGCTGTATGAGGAGGTTCACTTGCCCTCCTACACTGAGCACTGTTCCCTCCTCAACACCTTTTAGCTTCTCCTGAAGTCTCATCAGAACACGCTCAGCCACTTTGTTAAAGCTCTGGTCATCACTGCTGGCAGAACAAAAAAAGAGAAAACAGGTGCTCTAGATACGGATCCTGAACAACATCAGCAACATTCAATGAGAAAACCATAAAGCAAGGCAAGAGTGCAGCAGGAAGACAGTAAGAAAAAAATCTTGCACCTGGCTTTTCTTTTACGTTCCTGTGGATCAGTACTGAGTGTAGAGCTCACGTCAGCCTCATCCTCTGGTCTCTGCTGCAAGTACAAAGCTTTCAGGGGGTTCATGGTCCAGTCGAAAAGAGGATCATAGAGCAGCACCTACACAGAAAATAATCCTGTTTTTAATTTAAACTTAATTACAGCTAGTTCAGTGCCCTAGCACTGTTGGTAATGCTCACAACTAACCACAATACTAGGAGGTTAGGTGTTTTGGTTTGGTTTGGTTTTTTTTGACCAATAGAATTGGGCTAAATCGCTTAGTAGACAATCCAACAGTAAAACTGCATCTGATCACTTGCAGGTATTCGTATTGTTCATACTTCAACTCAGTTTTGCCACTCGGTCCCATCTCAGCAGTCAAAAGGTAATTTTTTAATACACTGCTAGGCACCAAAAAGAATCACTAGCGTTTAATGCAAAGTGTAAGTTGCTCTTAAAAATGTGTTTCATTCTCTTCCTTGTGACTTATGCAAAGAGGATTTAATTCAAATGGCACTACTCCTGCTGGGAATGTTGCACTGTGGCTAGAAACATTTAGATATTGAAGACAGTAAACTGCCTGAAGGAAACAGTTCCCAGAGAAAGTGCTAACTGGTTATAGTTTTACTGAAGAATACATTAATTAACAAATCTGGCCAACACTACTACATTAAAATTCAGTACAAAACCTCCATCTTAAATAAATATTTGGTGTACATATGAAGACCAAGACAAGAAATTGAAGACATTCTGGCAGGTTACTGTTCAAAAGAATGAAAAAATGCTTACCTCTACAATAGTCAGCAAAGCTTCTTGAGAATTTCTCATAACAGCCATTGTTTTCTCACAGCATCTAAAAACATTTTGCTGTATTTTAGGTTCTTTCTGGTAAATGTGATGGCATTTTCATGATTTAAATAGTGGATATTTGTACTCTACTTAAAATTTCTAACATAAGAGTAATCTCTCGTATTTCCATTTGGAAAAAAAAAAAAAAAAGGAAATGTAGTCATGTAAGACCAGAAGGAGGCTGGGTAGTTAACTGATCATATTCTCTAAGAGAAAGAGATAACCTGTTTCACTGTCTGAGATGTTTCTATACACAGAATTTACCGCTGAACTAATACTGCCTGTTGAGGTGTGCCACAGTGGCAGAATCGCAGATGAATGAAAACTTGTGTGCCACTGGTGCTCTTCAATATGTTGGAGAACCTTGGTAGGGTTCCTTTATGTGAAATGAACAGATCCAGTGACCAGACATTAAGCAATCTCTGCAATTTCTGCTCTAAGTTTAGATAAACAAGTTGTTATTCACTCCTACATCTACTCCTGAGCAAACTAAGCTTGTGTAAGGAACGTAGAGCTTTCCTATGGGACAGGTACTCCACTGAAAAGGATTAGGCTTCCTGTCTACTTCAGGATGAGAACACCTCTCCCCTCCAAAGTTAACTGACCATCTTCACACTCAATCCTGAAATTGTTTATGGCATTTACACCAAGTACTGTTCATTACAAGTCAGTCTGGCTGAGGCAGAAGCAGTATCTGCACCACTGCCTTTTACGCTAAATTTACTTCAGCTGGAGCCAAGCAATTCATGTTTTTCTGTATCACGGGGCAAAAGTTTTAGAAGTAACACAAAACTGTGCATTTAGAATACAAGTGGCAGTGACTGTTTCTTCACAGGACAAAGGTGTACTAGGAACTACTTATTAACGTTAATTGCTGCCTTAGAAAGACAATACTTACATATATACTTTTTAAAAGACGTTAAATTTGGGATTTGCAAGCATTACTTTCGTGAACACCATCAAAGTCTGGAATGAGAGAAATCTCCTGTTTCTTAGGGATTTCATGGGTCATTCACAGGATATAGGATGGAGGTTGACAGAAACTCCCCTCTTTAGGGATTTTTCTGTTTCACAGTTCAAATCTATTGTAGGATTTACATTTTGTACTTGCAAAGCGGTATCAAACATATGATCCAAAAGACTCCAATTTACTTACATAAAACTAAACAGAAACTAGAGTTAAACCAAAATTTGCTCAAAGACATTTAGCAGTTCTGAATATATAGTGTAGGTCTGAAAGAATAGCATAGTTCTGAAGGAAAAAAACCCTCATCATTCTAAATCAGTGGTTAGCTGCAGAGCCTTTGGAAACGCTGAGTCTCTCGGAATGCCACAAGTGGGTGACAATAACCCGTTATCTAATGAAGAGTATGAAACACTGAGCAGCAGTAATGAACTTGCAATTGGTTATATAAATATAAGCCCCTAAGTTAAAGGTCAGCATTTAGGTATTTCATTATTCATATTATCAGCAGAAATCTGAGTCTCCCCTCTAGCATCAGAACTATTTAACATGTAACAACAATCATAATGCTGGGAGTACTCTGCTGCCTCCTTATCCTTAAGCAGTACAAGAGCACTTACCTTCTGAAGACTCCTTCCACGCCAGTAATACCCATTCCATCCACAATGTCCCTAGTTAATCTAAATGGAACAGTCTCTGGTGTGGGAAGGATTTTACCTTGCTCAAAGGCAACCCCTAAATGAAAGGATAATAAATGTTTAAAAAAAAACTTACAGTAAAGAAAAATTAACGTTTTCTTGCCTGTCCCACTTACCCAGATCTATATGCACTAGTTCTGCTGTTTGTTCATCTATCAAGATATTCTGAACATGTCTGTCTCCAAGTCCAAGAATGTAGCCAACTGAAACAAAAAGGTTAAGTGCTGAAACCATATTTACATGTAATAAAAACCAGAGAAAGCTTAAGAAAGATTATTAAAATCATTGTAACAGGTGCAAACAAATCACAATTGAGAATATTTCTTCTCCCAAATTACTCCAGGAAAGTGCAAATGCCATTCCACAAGTCCAAAAAGAAAAGTTTAACTTAATGTAATTGCAAAAAGGTTGCTCCCATACAGATGTGTATTGTTCCTTCTACTCCACAGACTTCTTGCCCATTTCTCTTTGTAGATATGTTTATCAAATATTGCAGCATTCAAAAACAAGATTAAAATGAAGTGCATAATAAAATTAGGTTTTGTTACTATTACTGTTTTATTAAAAAAACCAAAACAACAAACCAACAACTGACTTCTGTCTAAGTCAGTTTTAAAAATCTCCTGTGATCCAAATTATAAGATCTTTCATGTAAAGCCTATTTCAGTGCTTTACTGTCCTTAAATTAGAAAACCTCCAAACAACATTTCCCTTGGTGTAATTTACACCCATTACTGTTTCCATCAGCTGATGAGCAGCAGCAGTATTTCCTACAAAAACCTTTCATGTGAATTCTGCTAAACTGCTAAAGGAAGTAGATTTACTTCCTTTTTTTTCCCAGCAAAAAAGGGAGTGTATAAACATGTTAGCATCTAAAGTGCGATCTACTGCAATATATACAACAAATGTCTTTGAGAGACCCATTACAGAACTGAGCCATCCAAAGAAGATCCACAATCCAAATACATATATTTCTTTATTAAGACAGAAAAAACAAAGGAAAAATGTCAGAGCTTAAATAACCATTTCAGCCATGGTTGACGATGCCTGTACAAAGAAGTAAAAGATTGAGCTTTTCAACTCAATTAAAACATTGAGGGTACTCATGAAATGAATGAATGCTAAATGGAAAAAACCAAAAATAAACAGTCAGGTAGAAACTTCAGAAAACACTACCAGAACCTAAAAATACAAACCACTATATAACACAAACACAGAATTTCATTCTATCTTTCTACTGCCGCATATATTGGGGTAGGGAGGAACAAATCAGAAATCTTGATGACAAAAATGATGCTGGTGTTCTTGCTGGAATTTTTTGCCCACTACTATGCCTTTTGTGGCATGTGATAAAAGCACAACAGCCACAGCTTCTGAAATGGTATAAATTCTTTGGTTATGTAATCTAAAAAGGCAGTATAATTAAGACAATGTAATACCTATAGAAGACGTAGCCACACTACGAGTGTATGCCAATCGTTTTTCAAACCACACAGCTGGATCCAGGAATTTTTCCATGCAGAAATACCGAAACACAGGTTGAAAATTCTCACAGACTTTCATGAAGATTCTGTATTTCTCTTCAGGTTGTTTCTTTTGTGCATCCTTTAAACACATAAGAAATGTTTTACTGGTGACTAACTGCTACGGAAGGAAATTACGTCTTCCTTTGAAAGAACAGATTCCTACTTTCTACCCTCTCCCTCCATCAAATGCTGTTCTCACTCCTTTCTCTTTCAGAGCTATGAATTATTGTCTCTTTTAAAGCAATTACAAATGCACCTATCTATCTGTTTTACTAAACAATTACATTTTCATACAAAGCTCATGGGCTAAAAAATGTGGAAAAAACCACATTCCTATTTCTTTGGTTCAGCAGGTGCATGTATTTTATAGGCATGTACATGCATCCTGTTGGGAGACGCTTCCATTCTTGGCACTCTGTTCTGGCACCTTTGCTTATCTGGTGGCTTCATGTCACTGTGAGAAAGTCATTCTCACTTATTCCCATGCAAAAGGTGCACAAAGCCAAAATTAAATACACTTTTATCCTGTTAAAGCTACAGATATTTAAAAGGAAGTTCATTTCTTGCACCATTGTGGGTATATAAAGTAACAGGTAAACCCGTCTGCAATTTTCTAAACTTACAGTGAGGTGGTCTGCGGAATTAAACTAGAAGTCTGAATATCTATCCATTCCATGCCACTGATCATATTCATTATTATATGTACTAAAAGTATAGTATATAATTCTCCGTAAATTTCTCCCCTATCCCCCAACCCCCTGTACATATTATAAGCCAGCAATTTTTTTTGTATTTTTTTAAGTTATTTTGCCTCACCATCATTATTTTTTGGCATTGATAACTAGAGTAATCTCCTGGCCTGTATCTCTTGTGAGCTCCTTCTTCAACATTCACAAGAAACTCCCCGATGGGAGTTGTTCCTGAACACCACTCGAGAACACCACTTCTCTGGGAAAGGGGAACCACCTGTAAAAACAAAACCATGGCTGCACGGAGGAGGGTTATACACACAAAACTATGAATAGGCACCCTGCAGAGCATGGGTGAGCATTTGTGTTTGTTTATACAGACAAAAAAGGACAAACCATACAACTGACCACAACACATGTTTTAAATACACATGTATACATATATAAAAATCCACTGAAATTTTTTCTACCAAATATTTGGAATTCTTTTCCTAGCCCAGAGAACCTCCCACTAGCACACTTCAGCACAACTTAACAATGCACCTCAATGTGCACGTTTGTGTTGGCACTCTGGATGACCTGTGACAGCCAGCAGGTCACTCTGTGGGAACGGGATAACACAGGCATTGTGCCAATTGCGTACAAGGATGCACTTGCACACAAACACATGGGAGCTGTGTGAACATATTAGGCTTGTCTTAGTCTGCTTCCCATTCCATGGAACAGTTGCTCACTGCATGACTGGCTGTAATGATTACCTCAGTTGCTGTAGCATTGGCCAGAATGAACCACCTCCTGCCCTCAGTAAAACAGTTACTGCCTTTTTCCTTCAATTTCCTTTTCCTATGAAAGTGTCTTTATCTCATAACGCGACATCCATTCTCTTTTTCCCTCATGTCATTCATTTTTGCACACATAAAAACCTGATTCTTAATTGAAGATTGTTCAAACAATGTGACTTTAACTCTGCCTGAGAATTCTTAAAACCACACTAGCAATTCAGATAAGCACCTTTAGATATTCCAGAATGCATATTTCTCATTTGCCAAAGACAAGAGCTTATCCTTCAAGAATACTTATTCAGAGGTGACCTTCACAGCTATTATTATAATCCCAAACACCTAAGAAGGGCAGAGGAAGGGAAAGTTCCTCTTCAAATACATTTTCTGCGTTCACAATAAGAATTGTGTATTCCCAATTCCAACCAAAAAGTTCTGCAATTCAAATTCTGCATGGATAGACTCTAGATGGGACTTTCGGATTCAATTGTAAGTGATATTGCAAGACTAAAATGAATTATTAAGGAATATCACAAGACAAATTAATGAGAATTCATAAACAAACTTGAATGCTCGAGTCTAATGACTAGAAACTTACAATTCAAGGTCAGTGCAGGAGTTAATTTCTTTTCAATTACAGGTTCATATAAAGAAAGCTCTGAAGAGTATTTAAATATATACTGGGCATCAGAAATTTATTTTAAGGATTTAGAAAAAATTAAATAGTAATAATTAAAATGTATTGTTTATTCCACACCTTAAGGAGCAGTGACTATCTTAATAACACATAAATATCCTTTTATATTGCCTTCAGATTAAAAAAGTGGAGAATGGAGAAATACACTTCATTTCTCTGCTGTCACAGCTGTTCAGGGTTACCTTGTATCTTCGGATATTTAATTTTCTCTTTCGTGTTTCAGTGTTTTGCTGGAGCAATGTATTGCACATCTGGAAAACTTGTTGCATTACAGCATCTTGCCTGAGGTCATCACGCCCCTTCAGCAAAAGAAGAGAAAGTAGTTAGAAAACTTTTCAGTATCCAACTTCTTGTTCAGCAACTAAAAAAATTACTTTAAAAAATTGCACAACCCCCAAGTTACTTTTCCATAATAATCACATGCAATAAAATGTAATTAACAATTGTTTTTTTTCCTCTGTATTTGGTTTTCTAATAGTGCTCAGCTGCTTAAATAGAGCCATCATTAACTTAAATCATTACCTTTTCCTTTTATTCTGGCAGATACTATTTGATTAAGGTTTCAATCAACCTACATGCCTTACAGCACCCTTTTTAAACACAGATGTTTCATTCAGCATATTTAGGAACCCAGCACACAGCTGAAGCAGCATCAGTTGGCAGTGCAGTTCTGATTATGGAATGCAGATTTATGCTTCTCTTTAAAACTTTTAAAACTACCTTAACAGCAAAACAGAATTCTCCCAGCAGCTGCTTCATGTTTACATTCAAAGAGAGAATGAAATCAGCCGAGTCTAAAGAGAATCTTTTTAGATATTTGTATTTCTATGTGTATGCTTTTGATTGTCTATTATTGTATTTTTTTTTTTTTTTATATGGGGAAGAAAAAAGGAGGCATTTAGCAGAAAATTAGATGGTTTTTATTTACTGTACACTCCAGGTCACCAGCTAAGACATGACCAGGCAAGTCACAGGTCTGGTAGTTGCCAGGTAAGCTACTGTATATAACATACACTGCTGAAAAATAATTACAAAAAATTCAATATAATTACTTATTATATTATACTATTATTATATTACTTATAAATACTTTGCAATTCCCTTTATTAAAGTATTCCTCAACTGACACTGAAATGTGAAAAGTCTGCTCATGGAACAGAAGAGATATATTAGAAAACTGACAGAACTTAAAAAAAAATCCAGCATGCCAAGTCTCTGATGTGTCATTACAACTGACAGAACATACCTTAACCAGCTGCCTCCTTTCTTTACCATCTGATCCTACACAATCTATTATTTTAGGCAGGTTCATGCCTCCTGCTAGAAGAAATTCTCGCTTAAAAGATCTTATTGTGACCAAATTTTCATATTGTCCTGTGGGATCCACCTGAAATTATAAATAAGCTGAAATTAATATTACCTCCATTTCACTCAGAGAACGTGGTAATGAGTTGTTTGCAAACCTCATTAGCAGACTATATGCTAAATATTAATATGAGTATTCCATCATTTACAAGGATAATACCCACAAAGGCTACAAAAATATGCTGAGCAAAGGAGGGTTTTTTGATTCCTCCTTGTTCATCTCATTGGTAGAGGGGACACGGTACTGCAGACTCCCACCAAACAGGCTGTGACAATGTTAGCCTGTCGCAGCTAGTACTGTCCCAAGAAAATGTTCCCAAGAAATGTTCCCATTAGGCTTATACTAGGTGGCAAATGGGCCCAATCTACAACCCTAAACCTGCTGCAACTTACGGGATCTGTATCTTCAGCCATTCTCCATATCCTCATAAAGTAACCCTGTCATAAAGTAACCCTACTCAGTCAGCTGGAATGAAATACTGCTCCAGCAATTTACATCCCAGACCTGCAACCATTTCAGTCAGTTTATACTGAAGAAGAAAGGTAAAGAAAAGAACAATCAAGTTGTACAAAAGAGCAACACCTGGGGCCAACAGGAGCCCTACAAACAAATGTTACTCAGCATGGCTGGCAATTTCTGGCCTCTGAAGTCAAACTGCATAAAGCAGTCCCTTGACTTATTCGGCTTACAGAAGTAGCCTGAGGGACTTCAACACAAGGAAGTCTGGCTTAGTAACATTTAAATTTAGGTGCTGGCCCAAAAAGCAACTCTATGCTCCTGAAACTGGTAAGTTCCATAGGTAGAGCATGTGGCATTGAAAAGTGAGTGCCTATGCACCCATCCAATGAACCACTTAGGCTAACAGGAATGGATCATGCCCCATTACTGAATGGTAAGAACATATAAGCTGGCCATTTAGGAACAGGAGGAGGCATATCTATTAATTCTCACACCTCTGAGCTAGCACTTACTAAAGAGGAGACTTGAGATTCCCGAACCCTCTCTGTGATTTAGGTAGTTCATCACCCCTTCTGATAATAAAAGACTAGTCAGTGGTAACAGTGGCAAAGCCATCTTTGTACAATGAACCACTATCCAGCAAACGTAAGACTGGGTCTTCTAAAGCTTAAGGAAACCATCTCACCCTGCATCTCCCACCTGACAAGGAAGTACTCCCATAGGCTGACCTGTAAAGAACATGGGAGTTGGATGAAGAGATATATGCCCTGACTGCCACTACAAAAGCTTGAAGCTGATTCTATGATTTGATATTATAGTCTGTATTTATTTCAACTTCAGTCACCTTAATTTCCATGGTAGGAACAACAACATCCAAGTCCTTCAGTTTAATAATTGGCTGGTCAGCTGGAATACTTATTTGTTCTGTAATTAAAAGAAATTAATAGTTTTAAATTCAGAACTAGAAACATACATCAAAATTGACAGAAAACAGCTTATGTTGTTTTTGGGACCCAAAACCTCACTGTAGACTTTTGTCTTTTGATGAAGATGATCGCAAGACAAATGGAGATTTCTGGACTTTGATACTCAGCGTCTGAGCCTTACAGTGCAAGTAATTACTGACTTCTAATCCAGACTAAGCTCTATGTCTACCAAAAATAAGATACAGTGCTAACGCCATATCTCTTCTAAGTAAGTATCAATACTTTAATCTGAGAAAACAAAATTTATCTTCACTATTAAAACGAACACTTTTTCCAAGACTTACTCCTTTGAGATTTCCATGGAGTAGCATCTACATTTGCTAGTGTGATGTAAGCGTCACAAAGTGCTCCGATGTCTCTAACCATACGAGCTCTCTTTTTTCTTACAATATTGATTATAGTGCTAGCAGCCTCCATTCTGTCCTAAAAAAACACAAAGGAATACAAATATCAGATCTTGCAAACTACACATTGTAATATTATAGATGTATCATAACATGCAGCCAGTAAGGTACAAATGAGATATGTCCTATGAAAACAGAGCAAACTGCAATAACGGACAGCCCCTTGTGACATCAACTAAAATAATTAGAAGAAAAATTCTGTGCTGTCTAATCTGAGATGATGAATAATGTAAAATATTACTGGGGATGGAGAGGGAGCAAATATGTCCAGGAAAAGTGCAAAAAAACCTTCGGAAAAGGTTTTCTGAAGAGGACCTTTTTTCAGAAAAGAGGACAGGTAGGTTTGGATATTTTCCCACCATCTGCCTGCTTCTGTTATGTCCTCCCAAATGAAGAAAAGTCCTGTACGCAAAAAAGCAAAAACCTGACCATGCACATTCCTTCTCTGCCTGACTCTGAGACACTTAATTGAGTTTAGCATAATCCCACTCCAAAGGGTGGGACCACAAAAAAACTACAAATTTGAAAGAAAGGTGAAAAAAAGGCCACATAGAAATGTGCTGAAAAAATGTATCAGTGTGGGGGCTAAGAAGGCAGTGACAACCATGCCAGGCCTACAACAATGGGGGAAAGAACGGGTGTTAATCCAGGGGAGGGATGATTCCAAAGACAGGTTCCAACAAAAATTAAGCAATAGGAACATTAACATGAAGCTACAGTTCAGTATTATCAATCATCATTGCTTTTAACATATAAAGGAACAAAGGATACACTACACAAGGCCAAATACTTAGCAGATTAACAGAACAGATGTTACCACTCAAAGCAGAAAAATTACTCCCATTCAGGATGTACTTTTAACAATAAACCCATCTAAAATGCCTTTCTCAGAATGACACACCAAGGACTTTTATCACAAAAGTCTCAGCAATAATCGGGGCTATCTGTGGCAGGAAATGTTAACTGTATTTTGTTCAACCCCATAACTGCTTTTTTAAATAAAAATTACTAACGTATGCACAAAGGGGGTTTTTTATTATTAAAAGTACTTTGTCCCTCCTACTGTTTCTTAACAAAAGTCAGCTGATGAGCTCTGCAGTAAAATGCCATTTGACACTGTTTTTTTTCATTTTTTAACAAAATTAAAGGACTGAATGTGATTAATAGAACAGAATTTTTTGTAGTCACCACATCAAGCTGGGAGATTTCTTTCGGTGCGTTTTTAATTAACTTATTTCTTCGTATTGCATCTGGCTTTGTGAGGAGTTCATCTTTGTTAGCATTAGCCAAAGCTAATATTATAAACAAAGTATGATGTGGATGATCCAGTGAAATTCTAGACATTAGCTGTCAACAAAAACAAAAAGATCCCATTATTGAAAACTGTACAGAAACAAAAAAAAAAAGATACTTAATTAACATCATTAATTCTTTTGAACTTCTAGTTCCTAAGAAGAAATAAAATGGTAATACTTAGATGGTATTTCCACAACTGAAAAAACATTCAAAGTACATTTCTATAGCTGCATAAGTCTACTCTTATACAACAAGAAAATCAATTAAGTAGAAGGGAAAAAAGTCCCCAATCCTCTTTCCCCACCATACTAATTTTGCATCACTTATTTTTAATACACCTTTATCACCTACGTAACTTGTTTAGGTACAACTGCAGAAAGGAAGTTGTATATTGTTTAGAAGCAGGCACTACTAAGACAACCAAGATATCTTTAGATAAGAAAAGCATAAATTACATTATTCAGAACTTCGTGAAATCCTAAACCACCCATCATCTTAGTTCCCATCCGAGCAGCCAGCTGGTATATAAGAGGCAAAAACTTGTATGAGGGAATCTTCTCTGCATTTTTCTGTAGTAGAGAAAATTCAGTTAGAGAGCTGTACTAAACACCAAACAAAAATTGTAATCATAATTTTTTTTAAACTAAGAGTTATCATGGCTGTGTGATCAAATGACAGTTCAGTGAGTATCACATCATCCTGGTCAATGTCTCCCAAATGCTACAAGTTGTTCATAGGAAAAGTAATATTTTCTATTCTACCTTTCATAGCTTTTTACCTAAAAGTATACATAATTTAAACTAGAATAATGTACCTAAGGATGTTCTAGATGGGTAGTTTCCAAGATGTGGAAAGAACAAGGTGACCACAGTAAAAGCTCATGAGATATGCTTAATCATACAGATTTTTAAAATTAAAATGCTAAATTAAGTTAAAATGCATTGAGAATTACAGGTCTCACTGATGAAACACTAACTGGTAAGCAATGACAACTGAAAAAAGCAAGTTTTGCAGGACAAGTTAAGCAGCTACACAGGAAAGCATACTGCACAGCACTATAATTCATCTTCTAGAAACCTAGGAGAAGGAAATGAAAGATGGATAATTTAATTGTCAAAGCATTAGGAAAAAACAGAGCAGACATATACCTTCATCATTTCATTAACTCTATCAACTCCAGGATTTTCAAGCCACAGTGAACAGAGTCGGAATATCCACATATCATGTTCTTCTCCACTTAGTAAACAGCTGATATAGTTCTCCACTGCTTTACACAGGAAACGTTTACGATCCTCAGTTAGGGCTTGTATGGCACATTCATCCAGTTCAAGTTCTCGCTGAACCTTCACTGTGTATCTATGTGAACAGAGATTATTTTTCAACACATTAACTCTTAATGAACTTACAGCAAGGACATCCCTAGCTCTCTTACCTACCAATTTAACATTTTTGAAGTTGCTTTGCATATACAAGCACAGCAAAATAAACAACTGAGGAATCAAACTGTGGGAGCTACTCCTGTCAATATTGTGCGAAGACCCACTGCTCTAAGTAAATTTTCAGTCAGTGTCTTCTTTTAAATGATTTGTCAATATTGGTATAAATGTGAATATCCAGTACAGATCATTTGTGTAAAGACTTCAATTTCCAACAGCTGAAAGTCATCCTTTTCTGCCCACTTGCAATCGTTCTTACTAAATCCATATGAATTCTGTATTCAAATGAATTCTACTCTTTCACTAAATGTGTAATGGAGAAAAATCTCAATTCATTTGTTTTCACTCTGTAACATTTTCTTTGTCAAATAAACTGAACAGATCCAGGGAATAAACACGAATTCCAGGCCATGATGATCCATACTGTTTAACTGTTGTAACAGTCCTTGGCTTAGTTTTGGCCCACACTACTTAGCACATGCACAGACCATGTTCAGGCACAGTTCAGAAACTATTCACAGGAAACACTATGGATTTGGCCACTGTTTTGTGGAGAAGGAAAAAATCAGCTGTAGAGGTGTGACCCATACTGTACTTCTTGCCCAGAGAGTTGGTAGAGATGGAGCCTTTGACAGCTCCACAGTAATCACCTCTCCATTTAAATGCTCACCTATTGGTTTGAACTCTACACTCCCTGATGAGGCCGACCTCCTCCTTGGCCTTCTTCAGTAGTGCCTGCTTATTTTCAAACTCTGAGGATTTCATGTAATTCTCAATTCGCTGGTACTGATTATCAGAGAAACGAGCCAATGACAGGAAAGCCTTCATCTTTCCTTTCTTCAGCTCATCACTGCTGCCTCCACTGTGGCTTGCAGCAATTTCCACAGCCTAAAAGGGGAAGTAACAATAATGGTAAGATGGATAATCAGATAAACAGTGCTGCATAACACTTGATTAAACTCTATGATCAGAGAAAGTTGGTTGGTTTTTTGGGGGGGTTGAGGCTGGAAGGGACATCTGGAGGTCATCCCATTTAATCCCCCCTCCTCAAGCAGGGTCACCTGCTCAAATAGATTATTTAATGTTGCCTGTGATGGAGTATATATGCATACAAAAATGAAATCTAACAGGCTGAGTAGTTTTCTCTTAAGTCAATTTAACCTTTGAGAAGTGTTTCAGTGCAAAGAGCCAAAGAGATTATCTTGTATGAAACAGCTTTAATAACCATATAGGTGTTTTCTACACTTATCTATCTTTTAGAGTAATGAGGCATGAAGTTTTACAACAGTCTTAAAGCCTTATATCACAAGATGGTGAGAAAAAAAAGGCAGTCCAAAAAGTGCCAAAAGGAAATTATATATGAAAGTCATGGATTCAAATCACAGTGATGAAAGCCCGTAGTAATAGAGAAAAGCAATAGACAAAAGCAACCACGTTGGGTTTCACAAATTTGCAGGAAATAAAGAAATGCTGAATGGACAAATATCAATACAAATGTTTCTGTAACTGGCTAAAAGTTAAAAAAATAAACTACAGTAGTTTGAAGCACTAGAACACGACTTTCCAGCATCTGTCAGGGGTAACCTTATCACTCTCTATGACTACCTTAAAGGAGGCTGCAGCCAGGTGGGGGTTGGTCTCTTCTCCTAAGCAACAAGGACAAGAGGACATAGTCTTAAACTGTGCCAGAGAATGCTCAGGTTGGATATTAGGATGAATTTCTTCACAGAAAGAGTGACTGGACATTGGGATGGGTTACCAAGGGAGGTGGTGGAGTCACCATCCCTGGAAGTGTTCAGGGAAAGACTGGATGTGGCACTGAGTGCCATGGTCTAGTTGACATGTTGGTGGTCAGTCATAGATTGGACTCGATGATCTTGGAGGTCTTTTCCAACTGAAGTGATTCCCTAATTCTGTGAAATACAATGGCCACACTGAAAACCTGATGAGTGAATAATTTATGCTGAGAAAGAAGGAATGGGAATGTGGAACAGGAAACGAGACCAGTAGTTGTAGTCACTGCACTTCTAAGCCAATATTAGATGTTTCACTGTGATTTCTATAAAGCCATATTCTGAACATTTTAAGATAGAAGTGTTAATACAGTACAATGAGAAACTATAATGTTTTTATAAGAAATCATACTTTCAATCCAGAAAAATAAAGCCTGGATTGAAAAATCAGCTGGACATTTTAACACCACATTTTAGCACAGCATTCTCTCAAAGACAGTGTATTTCAAAGACCAGATGCACCTTTTCTAAGTATTTCTGCATGATGACTGTAGGGTTTTCCAAGCATGTTTCTGCTAACCAGGTTCCGCACAGCCTCAGACACTCTGTATACATCAATTTCAGGTGAGGATCATTCTCAACCTTTAAAAAAGCAAGTTTTGGGAACAAAATTAAGGAGACGGAAGCATCAAAAAAATCCCCAAACCTTTTACATACGAGGTAGACAATTTCTAAAGTTTTAAATCCTGAATAGAATTCAATCACTGAGGCCTATTACACATAATGCATCTACAAAGTCATTTCCCATCTACACCTACAGCAGTTGATAACCTTAAATCACGTTCACATTCTATGTCAGACTAAAGGAAAGCACGTATTTTAATACCTGATAATCTGAACAATGAAAAGCAGAATAAACCAAAGACAAAATGTAATAAAAAAATACATAAATTCAAAGCATGTTTCCGGAATTGTATTTTCTAATATCCCCATTTAGTCTACAACCCATCGGTAACATTCACGAATCATGATAACTATGGGTGATCACTAAATTATTCAGACAGACCTCTACATGGAAACTTGATTAAAAGTGCTCCGAGGAGATGATGGAGCAGATTTCCAAAGGACTTGACTCTGGATCAGATGCTCAGCTTTAACTGTAGAGTAGGACAAGTTTGCGAAATCCTTCTAGTACAGTGCATGTATTAAAGACCACATGATCAAGACGGGAACACTGACTGTGAAATACTGAAGCATATCATAGGCTGTGAAAACACAAATCCTCCTTACACAGGTAGGGTAAATGTAACCCTGGAAGGATTAAATTTTTGGAGGGCCTCATCAACTGATTAATGGAGAAATCACAAAAATCAAAAGACCAGCAACTCTTGATTTTGCCCTGATATGTATGGAGAACTGGGCCCAAAGTTATCCAGGTTTTCTGAAGAGTGATATTCCTTAATAATGTATATGGATTCAAAACAAATGTCTTTTACCCTCCAAAAGTACTGAAAAAAAAGCCATCATAGGTAAACATAAATGTAAGGATATGAAGACATTTTTACCACATTGCTACACAAAATGAAGTTCTATCCAAATATTTGTCAGTCATATTTTAACAAACATCGTCCAGAGGGACCTGGACAGGCTGGATTGATTGGTCAAGACCAACTGTATGAGGTTCAACCAGGCCAAGTGCCAGGCCCTGCCCTTGGGTCACAACAACCCCATGCAGCGCTACAGGCTGGGGGAAGAGTGGCTGGAAAGCTGCCCAGAGGAAAAGGACCTGGGGGTGCTGGTTGACAGTGGCTGAACATGAGTCACCAGTGTGCCCAGGTGGCCAAGAAGGCCAGTGACATCCTGGCTTGTATCAGCAATAGTGTGGCCAGCAGGACTAGGGCAGTGATGTTCTCTCTGAACTTGGCACTGGTGAGACCACACCTCAAATCCTGTGTTCAGTTATGGGCCCCTCGCTGCAAGAAAAGATATTGAGGTGCTGGAGCACGTCCACAAAAGGGCAACAGAGCTGCGGAAGGGGCTGGAGGACAAGTCTTAGGAGTAGCAGCTGAGGGAGTGAAGCGAAGTAAAGCTTCAGAGGGCTAATCAAAACATCTTGTACTAAGAAGACCCCCCTCCATATCTATCATATCTATCCTGTACAAGGAAATCTTGTTCTGTTCAGCTCAGCGGACCCAAACTCACAGAAGAATGTTAGGAACACTATACAAAGGGCCTAAAGGTAATAAATTAAGGCAAAGTAAGCTAAGGTAGACATCTGAATAGGTAAAACAGGCCTGAAGCCAGGGCTTTCTCCAAGCTTCAGTGACTGGGGCAAAGACAATGGAAAGTTAGAGAGGTCATAGTGAGGAAGACTACAGGGACCCTAGACTCAGTGATGAAGTAACAGGATGTACCACCAAATTATTCCCCAAAATGAAGACCACGCCCTGGACTCCGCCCTAACTCCACCTGCTATGAATATTGTAATCTAATAATGTAATAGTATGAATATGTATGTAAAGATGTTGTAATCACCTTCAAAAACTGTATAAATTACCTGCCCTTACACTGACCACTTCGAAGCTCTTTGTCCAGCGCAAGCTGGGGCTTCCTGCAATCGCGAATAAATACCTTGCTGTTTAAGGACATAAAACTTTGTTTCTAAGCAGTCTTTATCGGCCTTTCTGGGCTTCAGGAGCTGCAGTTATTTAGTCTGTAGAAAAGGAGGTTCAGGAGGGAGGGACCTTATCACTCTCTACAACTACCTGAAAGGAGGTTGTAGTTTCCCAGGCCACAAGCGATAGAACAAGAGGAAAATAAGCCTCAAGTTGTGCCAGGGGAGGTTTAGACTGGATAATGGAAAAAATTTCTTCACTTTAATTTTCTCTCAGGGGAAAACTTCAGAAAGTGGAATTAGGATCTTAAATAATTTAATTCCCATAAGTTTATACATAACACATACCTGAAACCAATCTGCATCTAATTTTTTTATCATCGTTTTAAGTATATTCAGTGCAAGACTCTCTTCTTTTTTAGCCCAGAAAACCTGAGCTTCTTCTAGTTGCCATTCAGAAATGCCACATCCCTCTGGACTGTGTTGTTTGATCTGAAACATAGCTCTTTCTGGAAGCTGAAATTGAAAAAATAATCATAAACAATTATTTAGGTGAAATACCTGTGTCGCACAGCAAGTTTTTCTTTTAGACTCCATTTTCTCTACTTGTGCAGCACAGTCTGCCCACTCAATGCTAAGAATTTATCTGCAGTAAAGATATGAAGTTATTTTTCTATATACTTGCAGAATATCCTGATTTGCAACAAAAATAGACTATGGAATTAGAGCTCACAAACTCTAAAATAAGGTATCAATATTCAACATTTTAAATTGGAGGTACATAGTAAAGAAATTTTATGATCAGTACCTACTGAAGTCATGGATTTATAGCTTAGTAATTATTATTACATTATTATATATGTTTTTATAGATCACAGAAAATCAATTTAAACATGGTACCACTATACACTAATTCTTTTGCATGCTACCTCTTCACTTATATCACTGGTGAAGTACCATCCTCATTATTTAGTAATCTAATATCACTATGACAGTACGAAGAGCCAACTAGGTTTTTAACAATGTCAAATATAGCGACTAAAGTACATTTTCATGAATTGTCCAACCAATAACCAGATCAATCAAACTTTTAAATAAGCAAGGTAAACAATTAAAATATAAGAATTCCTGTAAATGTAAGTTTGGGTAGTTCAATTAGTGGTCAGTGTGACGACTCTGTACGGCACTCTTTACTTCTCCTGATGGATAGTAGTGGCACCAAAGAGAAAGAGAAGACATTAGTTGCAGAGTGCTTCCTCAAAAACTTTCTTACATCCAGACACATTGTATTATCAGCTACTGTTGTGCCAAAAAGAAAGGGGTATCATTGCATGGTTTGAAAGGCTGAAAAGGCCCAGCAGATGCCCCAAAGGTTGCCCATGACCTTCAACACTGAGGAGGCGGCAATGATCCTGTTTTCAGAAACACACTGGCTCAGTCTTTCAGATCCTTCTACTCAACCCAAAATATGGTGCCCCAATTTTAATCATCTTCTGTAACTAAAAATCAGACTGAAAAATTAACTTCTGTTGATGCTCCTACAGGACATTCATTGCTACAGTGTTGGTGGCTGGGCAGGCTACCAAAAATATTTGAAGTAATTTTCCCAAACAATTCCAGAGGTACTGAGTAAAGCTTGCAAATTCATGAAATCAAAGACAGCTGTTCTGCTGATTTTATCATTACTCATAAAAAGAGTTAGAACCTTTCTGAAATCAAAGTGTAATTTAGTTTCACACATGTGAAGTGTTAAAAACCTTTCCCGGTTCTGGAACTCCTTTCTGTAGAGGTCCTTGGAAGATACCATTGCTCTATAAACGCTTGTGGAGATGCACTACCTAGCCAAGACTAATAAGCCAAAGCTGACTCTGGACCTTAAATGCATCAGCAAGATGCAAAAAACACTGATACTGCAAATCCCATTAAGTTATTCACAGAAAGAGCTTTATCGCAGTGCAATGGTGCTTTGAGAGCATAAAACTGTGAAGTTAACACTAAATATACAGATGCAGTGAAGTTATTTCTGCAGTTTTACTCTGGAATGCTACAGCAGTATGATGCAAGTGAAAGCTGGATATATAAAACTGCAACAAAATGAGAAACAGAACTGTAAGAGCGTTCTTCACTAAAAATTTCATTTTTATATTATCTACCTCACAGAATAGCTTACAGCGAGGAACAAAATTCAAAAACGTCTATAAATACAAAATATAAATAGGTTCTACACAGTTTAAGTCTTCAGCTAACTGAGTCATTGAATAAACTTACAATACAGTTCATCTTTAGTACTCTTAAAAATTAAGTTATTTTCTAAACTGAAAAACTAAACATCTTTTCCCGATCTTTCCTGGAATTTGTTACCTGTGTATTTTTAGCAGTTCTTGCCAATCTAGAGAGTTCCACCAGATGTTTGGTCAGGATGTCTTTAATACATTCTCTTTTGGTATTGTCATTCTCCTTCTCAAGCAAGATCTCCAAAATGACAGTGCGCAGAGCCATGATGGGTTCCTGGAAATGGAAGTCACTGTCCTTGAGAAGTTGGGACTGTCTCTGCCATTTCAAATAAACTTCATTCAGTTGTTGAGTAGTAACAGATCTGCAATTGTTACCAAAAGAAAAAAGACCAGTTACTAATTCTCACTAAACATTTGTGAAATGTAAGATGACTAAAAAGTGAACTACTGAGAAAGTTCACAATGTACAGTTCCAAACGAAGAAACAGTCCATAAAACCCTAAAATGTTTACTATAAGTGGACTAAACTGGCAGTTTTAACAAACATGAAGATCAACATTACCAAGGTGAACTGCTCCTCTGTAAATATTCTTGATTACAAATAACCTTGTGTTAAAGGTCCATCAGCAAAGGGAATCACATTCAAACAGAGAGCTGCTTAAAAGATCACAGACTGAGATTCCTGTTTCATTATAGAGGTTATATATGGATTAATACAGGAATAAATTCTAAACTGTCACACTGCAGGTTGCCATTTCATATATTATTCTCTTAGGCAATTCATTAACTGCAAAAAGTAGTAAGGTTCTGGACAGGCTAAATGACTGCAGGATGACTATTAGCTACCAAACTGATACAACTATGACAGAGAAAATTCAATGTTAATAGCACACTCCTGGTATTAGAGGTCCATGAAAAAAGTGATTTAAACTTAAACAACTTCCAGTAGAGCTATGGGAGTCATGAAGGAAATGGAAAACATTTTTAGAAAAGAAACTACAAGAGGATGACTCAGTTACCTGAGTAAAGCAAAAGCTAGGAGATATGACTGTTACCTTGGAGTATTCTAGGGAACTCAATACAAATGAAAGAAAATAATTATTTAAAATACAGTATTGGTATAATATCAAATAACTCAAATGAGACTGTGAATAAATCCAGTCTGGAAATAAAGAGAATCTAAAATTGTCTTCACATAGTAAAGCTAAAATCCTTTAATTTTTAAGATGAAATTTTGAGATGATCATGAATGAAATTTGTTGAGGTCATTACAATTTTCGTGCTATGCTTGATTACTAAAAATTCTGAAAACTCAGAAAGTAATTTGCAACAATCTTAAAAAATTACCTGGAGAACAGCAGACCTGTGTTTTCCAACTCTCCAATTAGCTGTAGTCTACAAAGGGTTGGGTATAATGAATAAACAGATTCAAGACTGCCTTTGCACAGCTCTTCCACTTCATTCACTCTAAGGATTTAGCAGAGAAACAGTAAATTTATTTCTTTTCCACTATCCACAAGTAATTCCAAATATCCATAACACAATTTCTACACAGTGACCAGAATTTAAACAGTTAATCTATTCAGTCTGGAGTTTTTCTGTATTACCATTAAAATTAAAATAAAATAAATTCTGTCAATAAATGAAAACACAGTAAGCATATATAAACCCCAAAGCCTATATAATAGCTCAGCCAAAGAAGAGCACCCAACACTGAAATCCACTTAAGAGGAACACAAAGTAAAGGGTGTACACAACAGGAAATGTATCTTCAATAGCACACAAATTATATATGAACAGATGACTAACTGAAGTTAAAAACTTGGAAATAAAGTTGTGGTCTGGAAGTATTAATTTTATTCTATGCATGAGACTTTATTTAAGCCCATAAAACCCCATGATAGTCTTCCATATATAACCTGGGACTAGAAACACACACATTGTCTCCATCTCTCTCTGTAACAGCACAGTATTTGCATACAGTTACCTGGCATCTTTAAGAATGTCATGGAAAGTACAGAATTCCTTATCTCGTAAAGACTGAAGAGCATCATACAATGATTCATGGTAACCTGGTCTTCCTGTTTCATCTCTAAGAAATACAACAAAAGTAACATAAAATAAAAGGAAAAGTACATTTCTCTACAAAGACATCAATTTTATCTTTATGACATATATTTTTAGTAGTACATTTTCTGCAGCTGGATTGCTATTTTGCATGACAAAAATAATGATGCAACCCTTCACATTTCAAATTAATTTAGCATTTTATAAATTCAAGCTGTTCTTTTTAAACAAAGAAAAAATCAGTAATTGTCAAAATGTTTGGAATACAGAGAATATGTTCACAGTATTATCAAAAATATGCCATAAATGCAACTGCACAATAAAAGTTTAATCATAATATTTCTCTCATTATTATGCTGAAACGAACATATTACAGTATATATGCAACTTCAGTTAAGAATCAACAGTTTTGTACAATTAACTTCAGAAATATTTTAAAAATGGAAAAAAATAAATAAAATCAGAAGCACAGCATTCAATTTAATTTTCCCTTCTTTGCCCTTTTGGCTTTTCTTTCTCCTTCTTCTTGGCCCTCCTCTTTCCTGTCATCTCTCTCATCTTACATGTTCTTTTTCTGCTCCTGTATTAAAGCTGACTACTTCGTTTGCCTAGGAGGGTTATTCAGACCCTAACCCAGGGATGAAGAGAGCACACCTGTAAGAAGTTTGTTCTGACTGTGGTAAAACAAATCCTCTTCAACGGGCTGTTTGTGAAGTCCTCCAGATGAGTCTTATCAATGATCTTGTGACAGTGCAGGAGAAGAGAATGAACACACCAAGAGTGTGTTCCCCAGAACACCTCTCTGTAAGTCTTAAGAGAAAAATCCTCTATTCTCCTGAGTACTAAAAGTTGATGTAGGAGGAGACCCCACCATGTAACTTCTGCTTTGCCAAAATGTACTGTGTCTATTCTGTATTCTTCCTAAAACGTGCCATGATGCAGCTGTACTAAGAAGGGACAGACACAAATCCTGGCTAGCTACATGAAATAACTACTGCCATGCATCCAGTTATACATTAAGGGAGGAGATTACTCCTTACGAGGGAGTAGCCATAAATGAATACTGGTGTTTGCCTATCCAGGTATTAATAACCTCTTGTGGCTTATTTAAGTAATATTTTCCCCATTTCCTTATAAATTAGACGTTATAAACTATCTAACCCTCATCTGTACTTAAGGTAAGTTTACTATGGAGTTAAAAATGGAAAATTTCAGTTTACAATTATGATCAAGAAGAATTACCCTTGTACAGTTTCCCAGAAAAATGGAAAGTGATGCGCATACAAACCAGACAAGTATACGTGAAAAAGACTGCTTTTACATTCAATTATTAAGACAAATTAGGTGACCTGCTTGACAGAAACTAAAAGTCTCACCTTGTCTTTTTTTGCTTGGATCTGACACTGCTGCCTTTTATTTAATAAACTAGCAAAAGTTGGTTTACCTGGCAAAAGAGATGTGGCCCCACTGCATATTCCTCCATGCTGCCTGGTAGCGCATTTCCTGCAGTTCTGTGCACCACTCAGTGTTTTCACGTTCCAGCCCTTTTAAATACACGGAAAGAGTGTGGCAAAGACCAAAATTCTGCAAAGCCTGGAATTAAGAAAATTACTAGAAGTTGGTTTTCTTCCTTTATTAAACTGAACTGTTTTTTTAAAGGCTTTGTTTTTACCTTTGCAAACAAAGAAGCCTTTGCAGGTATGACAGGACCATAAGTACTTCTAAACTCAGCACTAGATAAGATGAAAACTTTTGAATAAAACTACTAATCCCACTACTGGTATCTGCACCCCCAGGAAAGTAGTTTCATTACTACCACCATGGCTGGCCTTTTTTAAAATAGATTTCCGCACTCTGCTTCAAATTAACTATGAGTTCACATTTCTCCATTCCATCATTCTCAATAGTAAGTCAAAATGGGTTTTACTTAACGAACGGTTTTCCTGGTGGAGATTTGAAAAGGTGTCCTACAACACCTATCTGTTTGAAGACCATAATACCTTTATAATTGTGACCAGTTAACCAGATTATGCACGCAGCCATCATGAAGGAGAAATGCAACGGAATTTTAGCAATGATACTAAATAATTTGGGGTAAGAAAATAAAAGAAAATTTTCATAGGAAAATGAAATGAGGAGAGAAACAGATATACCTGTGCTACATTACTATAGAACTGGTGTAAACATTTTTAGGCTAAAAAAGCAACATACATTTTTGAAGGGTTCAAAACAACATCAATTCTATTTATTCATTGTATCAGAAATTCCACAGTTTCAGTCAGATGGTTGCCATAACGGAGAGCTTTAAAGAATGAGATAGGAAAAGTACCCAATTACATTACTTTTCATATCCTGTCCCTTTAGGAGCTGGCCAAAATCTGTGAAAAATTAAATATACTTATTTTTAAGTATTTCATAAAATTCATAACCCATGACATGGGTGAATAACAAGAGGAACAGGAACCTTAACGTTTTCAGGACAAATATTGAGTTGTCTTATATTACAAGTTTGGATGTGTATGACAATGGGCTGGACTTGATGAATAAAGGGATTGCTTTCGGTCCTAAAACAATTTAGGACTTAATACAAATGACTCATATGATGGATATCAGTTCTTACGTTTATTTCCTCTTATAAAATAAGATTACCTCTATTATTCCTGCCTGGCGAATAGATGGAGAGAGGCTTGTCTCAAGGTCATAGGTTACAAGGGCTTTCTCCCATACTGCTTCATGCTCATAAGTTCTTAGCCTGTTGTAAGGTAACAGGACATCTTCAATTGAAGTTCCTTACTAATAAATGAAAGCAATGACGTGAAAGAACATAAGAACATTAATAACTTATACCTTGCTAATGGTTGTAACATTCTTCCTCCACCACAGCCATAGAGACTGTCAGGTTCTCCAATGCTTCTGTATATATCCATGAGAAGGTCCTAGGACACGCACCGCAAAAATGAAGAGTTACCCTTTTCTGGAACCAGTTCAAGTTAGTTTTACATATATCATGTAAGTTTGTAAACACAAGTCATTGCATGCAACATTATCGTTGTTAAATTCTCCTTTATGCAGTATCTGAGCCTGCTATCATCACAGGAAAAAAGTTATGCAGTCTACCAAAACTCTTCAGGACTACCCACCTTCCCTGCTTATTTAATAAACAAAAAACCAGAACTGGGCCCCAGGTAGACTGGCTAAAATGCAAAAGGCAGTAGTACTGAATGAGCATCAGACATACCAACTAAGCAATGAATCTGAAAAGTTATACAAGCACAGTTCTGGAATAATGAACAATGCAAAGAAGTAACTCAGACAAGGCTAATGGATCAGATTTGATACATCAAATAAACTTGTAGGAGATAACAGTACTTTGGTTTTGATTAGTACAGCTTCCCACAACACCTGTTCATTTTTAATGAACATATATCTCTGATAGAACAAACTGAAAAATACTTGGTTGGTTATCAACATGAGGTCAGTTCTTTCAGGGAGCAAAGTCTGCTTGCTGTGATGTAAAATTTGCTATTAATTAGTGTGTCAGGTGAGCAAATACTCAATTTAGCTTGTCTAGAAGGCAAATAAGTTCACTTTGAATTCAAGCATGAGGAGAACTTTCAAACAATTTTTGAATTTAACTAGATATGCCTTCAATTCTGATGAAACCTACTGTTAATAGTAATTATAGGAGAAGGTTTGCTTTCAGATTATGAAGCACACATGTACCTGTAAACTTAAGCCAGTTTCTTCTTTACTTTTTTCACTCAAAGTAGTAATAGTTGGTTTTTGACTTTCTTCTTCAAATGTCAAACTCCTAGCTGCTTTAAAAGAAGATCTAAAAGAAAAGTTTCAACCAGCAAAGTTAAATGAAATTTCATACAAAGAACTAAAGAAATTCTGAAACAGCACTTAAAAAGTAAGAGGCACAAACAACAAACGCAAGACCATGCCTGTCATATCCCTAAATTATTCAAAATAGCTCTCCACTAGAAAAATAGAATAGCATTCTTTCTTCTGTGAAAGAATAAAAGCAGTTAATGTATATGCTGACAATCTCACTCTTGTTACATTTTCACAACCTTAGAGTTACTTGCAACAAAAACAACGCTTCTAAACTAGTTCCGTATTTTGATGTTGCTAGACCAGAAGACAAAGATAATTGTCCCTTACAGAAGAAAACTCCTTCTCTACAAGGATCATTCAGCTCAATCCACACACAATTCTGGTCATCATTCTGGAGTTTCTTTCTCTCCTTGATTTACTTCTGGCTTTAATTTAACCAACAGCACTAAGGCAAGTTTCTGATTACAAGTCAGCGTGGTTGGGATCATATTCAAGGATTGGTAGAAATATTTTCCATGTCCATACATGCACCATGGAATATTTTTAAAGCTTCCTTGACTTTTCACATAACAAAACACTACCGAGACGCACAAAACATGACCCATTTCACCAGAAATGTCAAGAAACCGCATTCCTCAAGCCTCATACCTTTCTTGCTGTTTGTCTCTATTTATCTTGTCTGCGTAGATTTCTGCGTAGAGCAAGGCTGTGAAGTGAGCAGCACAGGACTGTGCTGCTATAGCAACCTCAAGATAATTCAGATCCAGCCAGAAGCTGTCATCAAAAACTGTACCTGAAGCAGATCTGATTAAATAAAGACTTTAATACTGCTGTAACAGACCTTCTCCCTAACATTAAACAAACTAAATCCAATCTAACCATAAAGCTTTCCAAAGGCTAATTTTATTTTAGCACCCCCCTCAAAACCCAAACTACAAGAAGTTTATAAAAAAAAAACGTTTTTAGAAAACTCCTTCAGCATAGTTAGAATCCTTTAAGGCTAGCCATATCACTTCTGTAAAAACTGCAAGGTCACTACTATATCTTCATTCTTTTAAGTGACATGTTCTCTATCATGTTCTTCTTTAATCTAAAGCATCAACACATCTTAGAACAGTCATAATTAAATTAAAGCAACATTTTGGAAAGTGATAATTTACCTCTTCTGTCTTCTTAAGTAATCAACAACAGCAAGCATGGCTCGTCGAGATACTTTATCCAAACTTCTAAAATTACGGGTTTCTTGCTCTTGGATGTATATTTCAAAGGAAAGAATATCATGAACTTTTGTCATAACATATGCTTTTTACAAAATAAAAAGGTCTATTTTGCACTCAAGTAAGTAACTAAAAACTTCCTTGGATGGCATTTCCAAAATGAAACTAAGAGTTTGTCACAAAATATATTTCTCCTCCTTACATGATGTTAGAGACATTACAGTAGTTTATACCACAATTTTATCAAACTATCTTTGTATTAATAATTTATGTATTACATTTCTTCTTATAGAATTCAGAGATGAACTAACATGATTGTACAAATCTCCATAACAGACCTCTTCTCTTAGGCTTGAGCCATATAAAGTTATTTCAAAGTCACAGAAATACTTGTTAGTAGCTTTATTGCAGATTTTATAGGGTGGATGCTTACACAAACAACATTATTTCCCACATAGAGACATATTTAAAGAATTTATATTTCCATGTCTTGCTTCTGGATTAAAAAAAAACAAAATAAAATCAGAAGGCTACAGGTTGCGTTCCATTCACTTGTTTAATAATTTCTCCATTTTTCTGGTAATTTTTGATTTATCAGTTACAAGAAGGAAGAAACAGGAAAAGCATAACCAAAGGTTTGATTACTACTACATTACTGCAAGATGCAGAACTAGCAGCTTCCCCCACAGAACGTAAAAGCCGTAATTTAAAGAAGTAGTATCTGGGCATTTTGTGTGCTTCAACAAACAGAAATGAATGACACTTGGTTTCCACTGCTACCAAAGACCTTTCAGAAGGAACATCACCTCCCACATGCTTAACTTTCAGAAGACATGCAGTGGGGACATCTGACTCTCAGTTCCTAATGCACCATGACGTTTTGCTCTCCGTCCCCATGTGCTGCTCTCCCTGGCAATGGAGGCCAGCATCTCACAGGCAGGGTCAATTCTGTTGGACTGTACAATCAATGCCCCAAGGAGACTGCTGTTTCCTCTTTCATAATTTCATCAGATGAACAATTCAAAAATTTCTGAGTGAGTTGTATTTGGGCACTAGAAAGTACTAACGAGTCAGGGGAAGAAAAAGGCACTGGCCAAGTAAACTGGAAGAAAACAGTTATTCTTAGGGATTTGTTGAGCAACAGGCCAAATTACAATAATGGCATCTGTCAGCATAAAGTTTGTACTCACTAACAAGAAGCTTACAAACAGAAAATGAAAATGGTGCCTGTTCCTCATGGTATCAGATTGAAAATCTAAATACTAAGGAGAAATAACTGGACATATATCTAGAAATATTAATTCAACAAAAAAATTACATCTCTTCTGCAAAGTAATAGATTCAACTGACGTATTATTCTGGTCAGACTGACGTGCACTTAGTCCAAAATATTCACTATTTTTAGTTTTGGTGGGTCTGACTCTAGTCAAGCAGTTGGCAACTCACAATTATATTTGGTTTCTCAGGCAATGCAGTGATTGGCATGATGGTCACACTTTTTATGCTTTAAACTGCCAATTTCTAGAACCTCAATGTCAAAATGTATCAACAGGCAGACTCTTGTTCAGGCACACTCAACTCTCTCATGTCTAACTGCCTGGTCTTTCCTAGTTTGGACTCTAATGGATTGGAATTAATTTAGGTTTTCTTCAATCACCATCTAATTGAAAAGAACACCAACGGTTTGATTAGAAGGTGCCTTCCTTTTAAAGGAACTTACTGCATTACTTATACTCTGCTGCAGCACTTTTGGTTACAACTTCCTTTCATTCTGCTGGAATGAAACACGTCTTTTGAATGTATAGGGACACCATCATCAATATTTGGCAGAAGCTTAAGCAAGGGTTAGTCTTCTCCAAGGAGAAAATCCAGATTAAAACTGCTTTTTATTGCTCTTGTTAGAGCAAGAGAGGAATTTAACTGCTGATTAGTCATTTTAAGAGATAGTCCATGACTCAAGTCTTGGAGCACAAAACATTGCATAACATCTAAATTCAGCAAGCAATAAATATATATAAATAAATATTATGACATTACCTGAATCAGAATTTGGAGTAGATCTAATGGACGAGGCAAATTTGCCACAGGCTGTAAAAAACTTCTGGATATGAAGTGACAAAAGATTTCTCCAAGATTCATCTGAGTCATGAAGAACTATATCATGAATCAAGTATGGAAGCAAAGTCTGACACAAGTCTGTTTTCACCTAGAAAACAACCATGCACAGCAGCTGCTAAGAAAGACAATGACAAAACCTTTCTTTCTTGAGGTTACAACCAAACTCACAGCTACTCAAACAAACATGTAATTTTCGAGAGGGAACATGTAATTTGAATAATGTAAAGCCCTCAATGGGGCTATGCTGGCATTCAGCTAAAGTAGCCACATAAAGTTCATCTACATTACAACCATCTCTCAAAACTTGTATTTCAAGAGTATATTTTATGGATATCTGCAATATATGATTACAAAGGTTCTGAATTATTTAACAACAGAAATTAATATTTGTTATCAAGATGAGTAATCACATTTTTTATGCATCACAGCACATATATATATGATTCAGCTCACCTCACACAGTGGCTTCATTAACTGTAGAACTTCATTTTTCACACCTCCACTGTCCAATATTGAACTAGTAAGGCGCTTGATCCAGGTCTCATGACTTTCTCCCAGAGGAATCCACAGGTTTGTGTCATCCAAAGTTTCTAAATGAGCCTCTGTATCATCAGCAGATACTACAAGAAACTAGAAGGAAAATATACATATTACAAATATAAAAAAATTCTAAGGCATTTAAAAAAGCCATACTGCAATCTGCACAGATTAAATCATATTAACTACTACTGATGCTTCAACTGACTAACAATATCAATTTTGTTCATGTAAAGTTTTCCAAGAAAATCTGAAAGTAGTAAAAATAAAATTTTACATCAACAAGGTCACAACTGGCATCACATTTAGGTCACAAATCAAAAGTTTCAAAATGAGGAAATATCTGATTTATGGTTAATTATGCACTTTTTTTCTGACTTATCTTCCACTGATTTTTTGCATCAAATGCACTGGAATCCTGAGAAAGAGTGTATTACATTCATCAAAGCTTATCTCAAAAATATTCACAAGTGCACTTTTTAAAAAAAGATCTATTTTTATTTTTTCTCTACCCCATATGCCACATATGTAAGGTATATCAGAAGAAGTACCTTTTTTCTAGATGTTCTGAAAGGCTGTAGATAGATTAACAGGGGATCAGCTTTACTTTTATAAACTTCCCAAAACTGACTGCCAGACTCTGTGGCTAGTATGTTTTTCAAACAGGAAACAGCAGCAGCTCTAACATTGATACTTAAAAAAAATAACATACACAACATTGTTATTATTGATTTCATTCAGATATTTGATTTTCAAAATCACCTTTATAAATATACAAGGCAAATAATTCCACAATCTATGTGTGCATCAAATCAGAAAATTTTGGAGCAGAATGTGTCATTGCATATTTTATTATAAAAAAAAACCTGATTATTTCCTCCACAGCACTGCTATCCTCTACAGCACAGAGGAGACTATCTGGCTTGAGTCCAACGAGGGAATTTTTAGGAAACATCTAAGTTTGACTGGGTAAGTAATGTGAGCCTTGAAGAAGCACATGGTTGGTCATTAACAGGTGTTAGTAACACTTTCAGAGAGTTACTCTGAACTGATTTGAACAACATCCAACTTAAAGCCTCCTGTTAAGCTTTGAGCTAACTAAATAAAATAAGTATACTCACCAATTATCTGTTAAAGCAGTATTTAATTGAGTTAACATTATGAAGACCCACTGATGTTTTCTATCTTCAAATAAGTCTGCTGCTCTAGAATCCAGTGCATTTTCAGCACGCTGAAGAGCTATGGTGGAGAAATCCATGGGACCTATTTCTCCCAAGCAACTTCCAACAGCCTCTGCAAATGCAAGTAGTTTTACAGTCTTTTTGCAGTCTTATGAACACTAAAACAAGGTCTCACCCTACTTTTAGAACTGAGATTTTTATGGGGTGAAAAGCTGCAAACGTTTATAAATAAACACTTAAGGAGCTTCATGATTAAAATTACACGTAAAAAAATTTTGCAGCTTAAGACCCACAAATAAATAAAGTTATGCTTTTTAACTCAATTTTCTATGAGTGCCTATGGCTCTGGATGGTCCAGTTTATATCAGATAAGGGGTTTATTTTTGCTTCTGTCAGAATCAGGCAAGTGCAAAAGGTCAGAATCATTCATGTTCATTCCCTAAGGGTATGGTAAATACAAACAGTAGCCTGTGTAAGCACAAACCAGAGACTGTAAACTCTGTAAGAATCAACCTACATTTTACATAAAATGATGTACCTATGTGACCCTCATTTGTTTTCCAGACAAAATACAGAAAAGAATAAAACAAAACAAAATTGACCTCGAAAATAATTTTTAAAAAGGGATGTTAATGTTCATCAGAAAGAAAACAATTTCTATTTCCCTGCTCTCTCTTTCATACTCTGCATGGCAGTGGAAAATGTTTCCATCTTCTACAACACTGTTTTAATCACCAGAGCAAATAAAGAACACATTGAAGATGCACAGGCTGGGTTTTGAACTAAATTTAACAAATCATCTAAGAAAAAACAATGCAGAGAAACTTGCTGCTTGCAGAGGTGCTAAAGATTCTATTATACTAAAGTCAACATGTGTTTCAGTTCCTCAGCATTTGTAATTATCAGTAATTACAATGAAAATCAGTCATTAGTCTTTGAGAGAGAAAATACATCAGATGTACATATAAAGGTGTTTCTGTCTAGTTTAGACATCTAATTTCAGTAATCACTAGCTTTGTGGAAGTAGTCTCCACTTGGGCAAGAGGGGATTTGGATTTTAGTTTTGGATCAAACATTAACCAGGTGCTCAATGTAAATGGCGAGAATAATTTTAATAATACAAAAGAGGCTTTAAGATGGAGAACAACCATTTTAATTTCCACTATGACACGCCTACAAAATTTTCAGATCAAGTTCTCTTCAATTTTTTGTATTATTTTTCAACCTAATAAAGTGACCCACAGAAGCAGATGACTCTTTACTGTGTATAGAACAGACCAGAGTCTAAACTGATTGCAATCTAAATTATTAGTCAAAGCTTTAAAATACAGCGACAGAACAGAAGATATATCAGCCATTTCAACATTCCTGATGGCTACCTCTGGCAGGTAATTCAAAATAGCAGTGGAAAATAACATTGAGAACAGTCACAGTTTCAGCCTGGTTTTTGTAATGACAGCCCTAATTACCCTGTGGGAGTAATGAACTCACCCAGCACCGCTTTTTCTCCTGTATGGTTAACTGCCATCTTGGACAGCTGCAGTAAGCTCACCACCAGTTTCACTACTACAGAATCCTCTGGCTTTTCTATCATTCAGAAAGAAAAAATAAACGCCAAAAATGTCAGTGTATGTGTAATGTGAACATATCAGAAAGAAAGCACTGCTTCAGTGTCTTTTATCTACCAATGTCAACATGCATTATTAATGTTAAAGCAAGTTGGTTTTAAACAGTACATCAAAAAATTATTCAGTTATCTTATCCATTGTAACTTGAAAATATTTCTATGCAGTTGACTACGCCAAAGAATGCCCAAACCCAAAACATACAAATGCTATTGTTTTCAGCATTTTGATGCAGAAATGATGATTAATTACATGAAATACTAGCCTAAGTTGGTGTAAGAATGCTATTTGAAACAGTGAAGTGTGTGACTCCACTGACAGCCCTTAAACTAATATCATTCTGTTCTAAATATGAATCCAAGGAATATCTCAAAAATAGGCTTTCTGTCAGGAACTTCTCAGGTTTTGACTGGCTTTCAGTAGTCTAATTAACCTTGCCAAACTACAAACTCTCATGATGGGCATTTCCTTACACATTTGCTGCCTGCCTGAGGTCTTTATTTAAAATAAACATTCCAAACAAAACGTTCAAAGAAAAAATATGATGATCTGCGCATGTAAGAAAAAAAAACACCCAGCAGTATTTTCTTAAAAATCCCACTGCCCTGTTGATTGGAATGGAAACTTGGGATAGGGCTTATTGACATGTTTATAAAAATGAATACATGTATGGCCAAACTGCAGCAGTTATTTCTTAAATGTCAGCTTTCAGCATACAGTTGTATAGCCTTTATCAATAACAGGTTTACTTCTTTTCAGAAAATAAGAACAACTATTATTATTATTGTTGTTGTTGTAGTATTTTTATTGTTGTTGTTCTTGTTAATATTATTTAGTGCTTAATAGACTTCTAGTATAAGGCAAAGTCAAGGCAATGGGCCCATCAAGCCTGCCTGCCTGCCTCCAGCAAAGTGAGAGAAAGTACTTCTTCTTAGGTTTTGCCTGAGCAGATCTTTGTATCTAATAAACTCTATAAGATATGTCTAATTCTTTTTAAGGTCTGTTATGTTTCTAATCTGCCCAGTAAGCAGCGGTAAGTTCCATGCTGTACATATTTGGAAAAAATGACACAGTTTCTCTCATATAACTGCTGCGAGATGATTTAATCTGTTGTCATACTGTGACAGAAGTGATAGGTACTCCTTACTCAGCTTCATCATACCCTTCCCCAGTTCATATACCTCTCTCCATTCCTTCCTATTTAATCTCTTCCAGTCTCACAAGGCTCTCCTCCAGTGGAAGTTGCTCCACACAAGCTTGTTGTCCTTTCACTAACACTTTTCAAGCAGAATTTGGAAACTAAAATTGTAAATGATATTCAAGATGTGGGGACATTATGCACTTGTGCTGTGGTCTTACAACAGACTACTACTCTTCCTCAAATTTTACTCTGCACTTATTTAAAACTAATTACATCAGCTCTTTTTATCTTCCCCTCATGAACAGAAGCTGATGAAGACTTGATGCAGAGGACAAAAGTAAAATGGTATGCACAAGCATCTGAAAACCAAAATAGGAAGGAACTGGGTCTGGACTGAAGGCTGAAACAGCATCCTGGGATACGGCAAGGTTCAATTAAATTGAATTCTACCATTTTAAAACTTCTGAGAGCTTTACTTTCTAACACACTATAACTTCAATAAAATGTAATTACATTTAAAAGAGTAGGGAGAGTCATAAAACAAGAAAACTCATTAAGCATCCATAAAACAATATACTCATTTTATAAGTTATCCCGGGTATTCACAATCATACATGCCCCACAGCAAAAGCTGGAAGGCTATTTTATCCTCTCTGCCATGTAACACCTCATATAATATTTATAAGACACTATGTTACAGATATATCAGATTTTACATGAATAATATATGTCATTCTACTTTGCATGTGAAACTATAATAAGGTTACATTGTCAAACATACAAAAACCTTGACACAAAATAAAACCTTGCTAAACACCTAAAACCAGATACAAAAGAAACAAAACACATATATCAGTACCCTGGAAACTTTTCAGGAGATCCTTCATCTGATCTTTATATTGTTCCAATTTTTTGCGTAAATCATACAGTCCTTCAAGTCGTGTTAAGGGCAGTGAATCACAAACACCAACTGAGAGAAAGTGATTAATTTCCTGCAAAACAACATTTTGTACTAAGCACATATAACACACAAATATAAAAGCTTCAGGTAAAGAAGTGGTTCTCAGCAGTTCACAATGTGGATATTAACAGATGCAAAGTTTTAATAGAAACCTACAAACACCTCAGTCTCTGAAAACTGGCAATAAAAAGAATCTATGTCTAATTTAAATCCTTTTTCTTTTGAAAGTTTGCATAACCAAAAACACTATGCCATGAGATACATTTTAAAATGTAATTACCTCCAAAAGAGAATAAGGTCCTTTACTGTATTTTATTTTCTGCTGAGTTGCTCGCAAATCTTTAAAAGCTGGATATTCAGGAAAAGGATCTAAGCATTTGATTGCGTGATGAAGATTTTCATTATCCTTATTATCTATCACCAGATACTTCAACAAGCCTAGGACCTGTATATAAAAAGTAAATAAAACCCCAAAATTACAGAGAAACATTAAGAAACAATAAGCCATATTTCTTATTCAGGCTATAATGTAGCTCTCCAAGTTCCACTAAACTGCTAAGATAATTTATTTACACTGATAAAAGTTGTAAGATGTTTAGAGGCTTGGGGAAATGACAGACATTTTCTAAAATGGTGAGGCATTTTTGCTACTCTCCCTTCCAAACAAAAAGCAACGTTTTTACTATCACAGGCTGCAGTTCTATCCTGTTTCTTGATGAAGTTGATCTCAAATAGTGGCCAATATAATCACTATGATATTGGCAATGATTCAGCAAAACACTGCACCCAAAAAGTTCTTCTGATGTTATCAGGACTTTATTATTCTCACTAAAGTGCTGGTAATTTGAAATTCAGACAAATATCATAAGTTACAGGCCAAATCACTGAACTCTGGCAGAATTTGTTTTATAACATCCGCAACTTGAATAAATGCTTGACAAAGCGGTACCATAATTTCTTTGCAAAAACACTGCTTTTATGCTTAAAAATCAATGCAACTGGATATTTAATCCTAGCTGCTTTGAGGATTCTACAATCTAAATTATGATGTTCTTATTTGAAGACCTGTGTTTACCTGCAAATTATTAATTAGCCTCCCTTTAATACTAGAAGAAAAAATAAAAAGAAGAAATTGCAAAGTGATCGCTAGAGGGTGGGCTTCCCTGTAGCAGTATGATAGAAAAGGGTTTCATATTTGATATCAGTTCCAATTCAGAGAAATTTCTGTCCTCCCCACTTTGTTTCTGCTTAGGGGTGCCCTGACAAGTTGCCTTTGCAGTTGTGCATGGACAAGTGTTTGCACAGACATATTGTAAATCTTATCACAATCATTAAGCTGGGGGAAAAAATTGCCAGGTTAGTTTCAGCTGGAGCAGCAGAGCCCTCCAGCTGAACTGAAAGTGCAAGGAGAAGGATAATGTAGAGTATTACACTGCAACCACAAAGGTGCATATGGTACTTTAGGATCAGATTAACCTAGAAGGCAATATGAGGACTGAAGTGCAAGAGGCAGACTCTGGAAAATAATGCTTTGTCACACAAAAGAAGCTGCTTTGTTTGCTTTTTAAGGCCTATGTGCAGCATTTATTTTTGAAGATTATTTGTTAAATAAAAAGCTGAACTACAGAATTCTGTTCTCTGCATACTTTTCCTTTGTTCTCTGGACACCTTCTCACACCAGAAGTCTTCATTTGTATTTCCTGTGAAATTGTCCACAGAGCTTTATAAGTAACTGCTTAGGTTACTCAATATGTACTCAATATGTTATTTGGCAGAACAGAAGTACCAAAAGTAAAGATGCTTTTATTTAAAAAATTAAAGGCAGACTATCACATTCCAAGTAAAAATTTTTAGGTAAATCTCCAAAGCATAAAAAAAAGTAACTAAGATTGAACATGAGAATAGATCTAGCTTTAACAACTGTGAACATGAACTAAGAAGCTAACAGATAAGGAATAAGCAGCAATGCAAAACTACCTGGTCCTGAACCTCAGACTGGTTCATGGCAAGAGGTATTAGGGTTCCTACAATGACATGAAGGTGTGTCTCTAGAGCATCACTGCAACACGTAACCGCTGTGTGGCAAACGTGATGGAGGAGATCACAACAGAGTGAAAAGCTGCGCGTGGATATGTCTCTGACAATAGCAGGTCTGTCATGGGAAACAAAGTGAAATATAAATGGTCATTGTCTCAAGTATCAGCCTATTACACAACAGGGAAGAGTAAGGGAAAAGGAAAAGATAAAATAAGGAGGAACTGATTCTCAGTTCTAAAATTCATCTATCAGCTCTATGGACTTAGCTCAGGAGACATAGAAAAACTTAAAACACACTGGGTTTGACTGATCACTTTCAAAAATGGAATAAAATCTAGTAGAAAAATATATACCAAAGTGGAAAAAAAATCCAAAAACAACCAAAAAAGGTTTTTAGATTATTATTTGCGAGAACAATGTTGACAGAAACAGAACAAAGTGGAAACCACGCTCTCTAAATCTTCCATCTAAAAAACCCATTAGTTTAAAAAAAATTAAATATTAGGTTACAAAGGACACCTGGGGATTATCTAGTCCAGCTTCCTGCATGAAGCAGGGTCAATTTCAAATTCAGATCAGGTTCTCAGGGTTTTGTTGAACTGAATTCTGACATATGCCTTGGATGGAGAACCAATGGCTTCCCTGAGCAACCTGCTCCAGTACTTAACTATTCTCACTGCAGAGATCCTGTCCCTTACATCCAACCAGAATTTTCCACATTGCAACTTGCAGAGTGCTACCCCTTGTCCTTCCAATGTACACTTCTGGGAAAAATCTGACTCTAACTTTGCTGTAAGGTGTCTTCCCCTCCAGAAATTGGAGAAAAGAAATTAGATCAACTCTACCTATCCCCTTCAGGGTCTTCCACTCAAGCTATCCCAGGCTGTCATTATCTCTCAGGTCCTGGCTGGACGGGTGACACGGTGGTATTCTAAGGGTTGCTTTAGTTCAGCTTCACAATGTACCTGTTGTCCCACTTTGACAGCTACACGAGGTCCCTCTGAAAGGCAGCCTTGCCCTCCACTGCATGGACTGTCCCTGCCCCAGTTCAGTGTTGATTGCAACAGTAAGTCCCATAATAATGGCATTTACCATAAAATCCACATATCTCTTCAACATCTCAGACTATGAAATGCTTCAAATGAGCAAAGCAATCAACTTGCACATCAACTCAAAGATATTTAGGCGAATAACCTTCTGAGAAATCCAAAGCTAAACCTGAAATAAGAAAATACCTTGTCTTCTTATCTGAAAGACAAGGATCTCCATTTAAATCTTAAGCCTCATGAAGGACCAATTTTCTCAATCTGAAGACAAGCTAGGATAACATGTACCAATTCTCACTCATTTTGCAAGATATCCACTACTGAAAATGTAAATGTCAATATTCTTTATTAACTCAATAAGCACATTTTATTTGACTTGTCCTTATTTTGCACTTAACTCCATATTTTGAGTTTTTCTCCCATATCCTTTGAATTTCTAAACACCCCTTCTGTCATCAAAATCTCCTAGCACTGTTCATTTCTACAACTTGATAGCCTATTACATGCTGCTGCAGTATAGTCACCATCTACATACAAGGACAACACAAAACATTCTATACTTTAGTAAGAGTTCTATATTTAAATTCCGAAATTATAAAAAAATGGCAATTTAATTTTAAATCTCAGCAAATTTTAATTAATTCTACAAGTGAATTCACATCTATTGGCAATACTGAAATGTACGGTTGCAAGAACAAGGAAGTACAGACAGGAAGAACAAGAGATAATTACTGTATTTACCTGCTATTGATGTGGTGAATCAGGGTGTAAATTACATCTCGTAGTACAAAAGCCCAGGCTCCTCCTAAACCATCTTTTATTTCTTCAAGTAAGAGACCAACAAACAAGTGATAAATTAGAAGAACTCTGTGTTTCTTATAAATGTTGTTTGTATCTGATGCATGCTTACAGAGAGCTAGAAGGATTTTCTGGAATGAATCCTAAAAATGAATACATTATGATTAAAATATTATTTCATAATGTCAATACAGATATACTTTACATAAAGAAAGAACTTAAGCAGGACATACATTTTTTTTTTTTTACAGGACATGGGCAAAGAAGTTTCATTATTTTTACTGCTTTAAACAAATGAAAGACCTACACAGAAAGCAATTCACCAAGCAGGACTCTAAGCCACACACCTCCTCATTTTCTTTTTATATTCCCCGCAACATGAGAAATGTTACGCACATTTTTTAAAAAAGCCAAACACTTATGGCAATTTTTACCAACAGAAGAAACATCAAATACAAAGCATTAATACACTGGGTAATGATTCAACCTATATTCTTTCAAACATCATGTTCTTGCATACAAAATGCACTATTTCACAGAATATATCACCATAGACTGTAACTGTTAAAACCGTAAATTTAAAAACTCAATCATTTTAAAATACTTGGAAGGCTGTGTTACATTTGAAAAAACTTACTCCACTGGCTAGCAATATTAACTTTTACACTCAAAAGATTTAGATGAACATGGTCCAGAAAAGTTTTTCTCTTATTTTTATATTATTTATGGATAGGCAAAGTAAGTTCTTGACAACATATGCAACAAAATAGCATAACTTGAAACAGCTACATTTCTAAGGAATAAAGTTAGAAGACAGTAACACATTCAGGTTTTATTGCAAGGGCTGTATAATTTCATATGTCTTCATATTTGCCTTTAACAAAAATCAAGTTTTAAAAAATATCACTGACTATAAAATTTCACAGTCAGTAAGGGAAGCAAACATTTATATTTTAATTGTAGGCTGTATCTACATAAAATTGCCCATATGTAATTATTTTAGAATGTTCTTCAGACATATGACAAATATGGCACATTCTAAATTGTGTCCAATACATACAGGTTTCCACAACCCTTAAAATAATCCTCTCTACTTTATATATATTATATAATGCATATAATTATATAATTAACACAATTATATAATACATATTATATAACGCATGTAATGCAATATTGAATAAAATACTATAATTATATAATACACATAAATCTGTCCCTGAACTTACAACTTCTTCCATTTCAGAAGGCAAATAAAAGAACAGAAAGGGGTCTAAGGTTGTTGTAGAAATGTAGAAATGAAGCAAATGTCTAATTAAACAAAATGTACCCATAATACAAATTCTACATTCTACAGAAAAAGAAGTAATTACTACATACTTACAGGGCTTTTAGAAAGAACCGCTACAATACTTTTTAATTTGCTTTTATGACAGTTGCTAATATAGTCCAAGGTTGCNACAGTAACACATTCAGGTTTTATTGCAAGGGCTGTATTTCATATGTCTTCATATTTGCCTTTAACAAAAATTAAGTTTTAAAAAATATCACTGACTATAAAATGTCACAGTCAGTAAGGGAAGCAAACATTTATATTTTAATTGTAGGCTGTATCTACATAAAATTGCCCATATGTAATTATTTTAGAATGTTCTTCAGACATATGACAAATATGGCACATTCTAAATTGTGTCCAATACATACAGGTTTCCACAACCCTTAAAATAATCCTCTCTACTTTATATATATTATATAATGCATATAATTATATAATTAACACAATTATATAATACATATTATATAACGCATGTAATGCAATATTGAATAAAATACTATAATTATATAATACACATAAATCTGTCCCTGAACTTACAACTTCTTCCATTTCAGAAGGCAAATAAAAGAACAGAAAGGGGTCTAAGGTTGTTGTAGAAATGTAGAAATGAAGCAAATGTCTAATTAAACAAAATGTACCCATAATACAAATTCTACATTCTACAGAAAAAGAAGTAATTACTACATACTTACAGGGCTTTTAGAAAGAACCGCTACAATACTTTTTAATTTGCTTTTATGACAGTTGCTAATATAGTCCAAGGTTGCCTTAATCACATAAGATGGAAAATGAGGAGGATTAGGAGCAGGATCTTGTTCCCTAAATGAATAAAAAGGAGATTTATATTTTTCTTCCCCAAAATAAAAAACTTTGTATTAAATACAGGAATTCTTTTTGAATAAACATACGAATTCCTATAAAATCTTTTCTGCTTTCAGTAAGAAGCACCAAAAGCACCCAGAAAAGGGACATATACCTTACTTTGTAGTTGCTTATTGTCCCTCTATGGCAGCTTTCTAAGCTGTATTTTCTTAGCATTCTTTTATATTCTTTTGAAAGATCTTATTGCTAAAAACCCACACATTTGCCTGTTACGGTAATTTGTAAGAAAATTTAATTGCAAGTCATGGGTAAAGCTTCTGCATTTTGTAATTGTGGGAACAATTTCATTGAGGAAAAAAAAGTAATCATGAATCTCATCATAAAAAAAGGGTAGTCAACTTTTCTGGGACCTCAAAAAGAAAAGAAATGCACCATGGTAGTAACAAAAGAGCAAAATCTAGGTTTCACCACTCTTTTCTTACCATTCCCTTCTTAGAAAGAAAAACTTTCTTTAAAAGAAGACTCCACAGCCTGTTAATAATTGTATAGCAAAAGATTTCTTTAAAGAGTTCTGAAATCCTCAGCCATTTAACTTTCGGCAGATTTTCATAGAAATGCTTTGGTTTCTTTTAAGTTTATATTTCTACAATAAAGATACCTTCTTTGATAACTTAAGGAAGTGCAATGTTTTTCCAAATAGTTTGTATCTTAACACAAAAACCTGGAATTACCTGAATTAACTGAAAAGCTAATAAAAATGAAGATATTTATGGCATTAAAATATTTCTATTCATTAGAAAATTTTTTGGCATCGCTTAACCAATCTCCTTACCAAAAACAAGAGCTGCCACTACAAAAACTATTAAGAAACTTTACTTCTCAGTGCCCTCTAGTTATTAAAGACCATTAAACAATCACCTTGGTTTAGAGACCAAAACCTGACCAATTTTACAGAGAGGGTAGTCCACCCAAATTTGAACTAATCCAAATTGGCACTGTCATAGTAGCTCATGAACATACAATGGCATTCTCTTGCCCACACAATCATTCTTTCCCTTAACTGAAGAATTATAGAGGTTCTCCTTCCTGATCCTGGTGAATAACTATGTGAGAAAGCATGACTGTGATACGTCATTAGTAATGAGAATAAAATCTTTCAATTCTCAACTTCAAGGCCACCTCTTATGCCTGAAGGCCATGTTTTAATGCACAGTGTTACACAAACACACTCAGCATTTAGAAAATGTACAAACACATACCTTACGTATTTATTTAGATGAGCTCCTTCTTCTACCATGGTACCAGGTGGTTCATGTAAAGTCATCAAGAGTTCAACCACAATCTCTGGTAAGTTATTATGAAACAAACTGTCTATTTGCTACAAGAAGAAAAATAGTATTTTAATAAGAAAAAAAATTTTAGCTAAAATGATTTAATATTTCCTTTCCTTCTGAGAAATACTGTTTTCTCCTGCCTTGATTCTCTATTTGTTTCTTTATCCGTGACACACAATTAATTCATAAATTAAGCCTGGTAAAGTGTTATCAATGGCAGTCACAGGTAGAACAATTTACTTTCCTACAGCATATAGAAAAAAAAAATTATCTTTCACTTTACTAATAGTTCTGACCAGTCTGTCTCTGGAGAAGACAGCTCCTCATAAACCATTAACAAAATCTTTTAAGAAGGAAATGTGACAGACAAATGACAGAGAAACTCAGGGTTATATAATGAACAGTAAGAAAAATTTACTTTATTTTGAAAAAAACTGTAATTCGGTCAGCTGTCTGCCTGAAAGTTTCTATTGAATAGCTACTTGAAATCATTGGGATAAAAATCTGTCTGGTTTGAATTTATTAAAATAATAATTTTGTATCTATAAATGAAGTGTTTACATTTATAGAACATAAAAATGTTTCTTTCTGGTCTGTTAGACCCTATTTACACATTTTAAATGGATACCTGTTTTCCTAAGCAGTTTTCATCCTTAAGCATGTCGTAGACTTTAGAAGCCGTATCTCTTTGCTCCGCTACTTCACTCTTCCCATGGCTTTGATAGGCAAAATATGGAAGGATATTCACAAGTAACTTTGGAAAACAGTCTGCTAGAACCTGCCTCCAGTCTTTTTCAATTTTGTCAGCAAGTGACTTCACATCTTCAAATTGACTTCTAATCACCAGGTGTGGAACCAGAACTTTATAACAAGACCTACACATGGTAAATAGATTTCCAAAATGTCCATGAATTGGCTTTTTTAAAAAACCTTGAACATCATATAGCAAATACCATTCCTCTGTTTTATAACAAAACTTACAATCATTGTTTAGCTACTGCTACACACACAAAAAAAAAAATCTTACCTGCATAAATATAATATACATGATGCTTAGAATACATTTTGGAAGTTCTCAATACGTTACCTTACAACAAAATCCTGATGCATTACTACATTTAGAAATTTGGGACCCTGTGTCATAATTGTAAATAAAATCTAAATAGTGCTTTCATATATAGCAAACTTACCTGTAAAATTCCGCAAGGCTAGCATAGTTCAGAAGAACATAAGGAAAAGTAGACAGGTTATATCCACTGTCATTTATTTTCAGCCACTCCATCACCAAATAGTCTAAATGTGACGTCATGAAGTCTTCTATACTTTTATAGCCAAAAACATCAGATACTTTTTTCAGAACCTGTACATGAATTAAAATTGCAAAAATAGCATAAAGAGTACATGATTGTATGGCAAACTGACAGCATTACACTTTCATGTGTACCCCTCCACCTTTTAATGAATACTTGTATAACTCAGGCCCTATAAGCATAAGCAGGTTTTTTTTATTCTTTGTATTGCCATATCTCAGAACAGTGCAATCAAGGAATTTTGTGAAGTAGAGACTTTGTGCAAAAACAGGAGGCAGTGAATAGAAAGAAAGTATAAAAATGAGAGAATACATGCACTTAAAAAATGACTGGCATGAAAGGCTGGAGTATAAACAGCAAACATTTCAGTATGCCCTTGAGAACTTCAAAATAGACACACACCATCTTCCAATACTTTGCATTTACTTTACATATTTTCCACATTGGAAAATTTGCTTCCACTGGGTAAAAAGATTTTTTTAAATGAAATCTGCAATCTTCAATGTATAAAAGTCTATTTGTATTTCAGATCTGTGCTTCGAACATACAAGATTTACCACCAAAATTGGCTTTTATGATGCCATTATTTAACTACTATGTAAGTAGTTAAATAATAATTACAAAATCATTCAGTTATTGAAATACCTTTATTGAAATACCTTTTACCTGTACTCATACCTTTACAAAATCTTTCAACACTGACAAAGCATTTTGTACTCTTCCAATTTTAGCCTAACCTAAATATAAAATGGAATTTTATACTTGCCTTTTTCACCAGGTGAGGTTCTAATCCGTTCTCTTTCACAGACTGGCAAATGGCAAACAAAGCTTGCTTTTCACAGACTGGACTGCAGCACAAGACCATGGTTATAAGCATCAGCAAAACTGCTTTTCCATTATGCTGTTTGTCCAAAAGATCTTCAGGACTTGCATCACCCCTGACCTTCAATAAGAAATAATGAAGAACTTGGACAAATAGTCTGTTAGAGCATTCTCCTAATTAATAAATGAGTGTAAATAAAGTTAAGGGCACTGACATGAATACTGCTGAAAATCTTGCTTTAGTTGCTTAAAATTACTTCCCCCAGCTGCCTGCTTCACTTCTTAACCAGAAGTTACTGCCTCCAGCATGCCAGCACACCTGCTGATAACTCACACCCTCCAGTTCATGTTATATCAGCAGTTTAAACAAAGGCAACCCACTTAACAGAGAAACTTCAGAGGCACAAGACAAGTCTCCTTTTTGCTACTCCCTGATGCATACAGGAAAGAACTGCCTTGCCATGCAAATGCAGTTCTTCCCGTATTCAGGCATGGTGTTGACAAGTGATGAGTTTAAACAAAAGTATTAAGAAATTGCAATGAAAAGGCAGAAGCTGAGACAATACCAAACTGAGGTGACAGAAGAAGGAGCCAAGGTAACACAGAAATGAAACAAGATGACAAAGAGCAGGAGGCAGCAGTTCTGAGACAAAACACGATGACAGAGCGTTGAGCCCTCAGCAGCAAGTCCAGGCTACAAGACAGCAGGCAAAGGGAACAGAACAAAATGCAGCAGAGAGATGACATGCAGATAGATGACAGCATGACAGAAGACAAAATGGAAAATGTAAATTAGGTAGCAAGGAGGGAAGAAAAGTGAAAGACACTACAAGAAAAACTAATAGTTAAAGAAACTCCACAGTAATATATCACAACATTGTATTTCCAGTCACTGCACTGAAGTCAAACTTTTCCTTTACTTCAAGTTGCTTCTGAATAGTTTAGTTTTTTAAGCATATCTTAGTTTTGTGAAAACCACTGCTCTAATAACTCTGGAAACATGATCTTTCTGAAATTTACAACCCCCTTTTGTTTCATGTAAACACATAACTTAATTTACATTGCCTCTTATTCACTATCTGTATGTTGTCTAGATTGTCAAGGTTACATTTTTCTATGATTCTTAAGTGTTACGGCACTGAAATCTGCAACAACAAGTACTGTGATTCAGAAGAGCAGTCTGGAGCACAACAGTCAAAAAATTTACAAACTTCTAATATGGGTAAAACAGTGAGTGACTGTGTGTAAGGAATTTCCTGACTACCACTTCATTTCACCAGTTCAGATTACCAGAAGCTCAGAAGAAGTAATGTGCTTGGAGAACTAAACACAAGCATGTTAAACATAATTTTACTTAAAAGATCAAAATTAGGTAAAACTAATGACTAGATGTTGGTACCAGGTTTCTCATTCCTTCCTGAACTCTGAGATATGCATTCTCAAAAGCCTTTTGCTGGATCTTCAAGGGAAGAGGTTTTGACATTCCAGAAGAATCTCTCTGTTTCACATCTTGAAACAAACTTTAAAAAAAACAACAATCATTATTAGCATAACATGTCTACAGAGTTCTACATATTGTGCTTATCAAACAATAAGATTCTGATTTTCTGAATTTAATTATTTTTATCCTTATTTTCTAATAGAGCAGTTTCCCTCCACTCCCTTAAACGTGATCAAGAATATCTGTTGGGGTGAAATGGCAGAGAAGAGCCTGAAAAGACGTAGGTTTCCCAATCTCTGCCAATGCAAGAAGACAAACTTCAGTTGTCCACCATAACGGATGGACATACTTCACGTTGTGAAGTATGTTGAGAGTGTATTTGTTGAACAGATGTATATGTAAAAAGAGGGTTTTTTCTTTCTTAAAGAACATATGTTTTGTAGATAAAGGCCCAACCCACTTTGCTCTTTGTAACTAATACAGGAATACCACAGTGAATCAAACCAAGTATTACTCCAGCCATTTCTAAGTGACTATTAGCAGTTACCTAAGAAAGATCACCATATGCTTGCCTTGAACACATAATAATTCCTGGAATATAACCTTTGATCACGGGTGACCTAGGCAGACAACGAGTTAGAAGCGATGACTGCATTTAGTATACTTCAAAAGTTCTGAAGGTAGTAGAAAAACACTCAGGATAAGTTGTTGTACAAAGAAATAAACCACATTTTCTTGTAATCTTGAACTTGTTAGCTTCACTTGATGTCCCCTAGTCCTTAAACTGAAAAGACTGTCAATATTCACTTTGTTCTGATTCAGATTTTGTGGAATTATACCTCCTGCAATTCAACTCTTTTTGTGCTGAAGGGCTCCATTTTACGCAACTGATAGTTGTGCATAAAGTGTTTCATACTTCTGAACATCTCTGCTCTACTCCTATTCCAGTTCAATTACACCCTTTTCGATGTATGGAGGAAGAACTACGTATAGTATTTAAAACATGAGATCCTTTGAAAAAGTTTTTATGCTATACAATGTACCTAATCTCTTTTTAGAGGATAAACAACTATTTTCTATTCAAGTTTTGCATAATAAATTTAGTACAAAATTTGCTATCACATACAGTTTTATATACATATGTACAGGTTTTCTCTACATATATATAGATCTCTCACATCACAGAATAACTAAAATGCAGTAGATGAAGTTTGAACACTTTACTGTTCAGGTTGAACACAAAGTAACTTGGTAGGTTTTTATATTCTGTCAAGATTGAAGTCCCAGAAGTACAGAAAAGAGCAGCTATGCAGAAGCCGAAGTGATACCTAGTATTATAAACAGAAAAAATATCTTCATTATCACCTGATAATTGACTTTGCAGCAAGAAGGCGAACTTGATGGTGACTGTCTGCAAGGAAATGTGGGAAGGCATCATTCACAGGTACATCTTCACTTCTCACATTAAGGATTGCCCACGTGCAATGAGGATCAGCCTGAAGAAAATTAATATTGTGATTTAAAATCTACATTAGATACACTGAAAAATGCAACAGATCTTTAGACACTATTTTTAATTACACCTTAAGTAAATATTTAGCATGCTAATGAATGTCAGAAAATCTGGGATTACCTCAAGCAGGGCTTTCATGCAGTTTAAAAGGGCCACTCTTACTGATGCAGTGTACTTCCCTCCTTGAGATAAATGCCTAAAATAAGGAAAACTTGAATAAAGGAAAAAGTTGCCCACAATTCTGAGAAACAGTCTAGCAAGTCAGCTTCTGCTGCTCACAGTTGATTACTTTGTACTCAATAGGCACGTTTGGGTGGATGTGTCATTTCTACTCGTAATTGAAAACTATTCATTTTTCTTTGCTGAAGTTATCACTTGTGATAATTACTGATGCAATTCAGCGTAGAATCAGTCTTTGTTAATATACAACAGTATAGGGTTTATTGTTTCAATACTATCTTAAGGACAAATCTTTGCTACAGATATAACATGCCAGAAAATCCAGAAAGTTAAAATTCTAGATAAAGATATCATAGTATACCAACAGCAAGACACAGAACAGCACTACAGTCTTCACACTGACAGCAAATTAAAAATTACAAATCAAAAATTTTATGTCCAACAGACTTCTTCATTAGATAACATACCAAAAGGCTCCAATAACTGTCAAAAATTGTCCTCTGGCCGTCCCTGTCTCTTCAGCATGTGCATCGGAGTGGGCCAGCCCTACTGCTACAGGGAGCAAACTTTTCAGAATTTCTTTACAAACTTCTTGATCTCGACGGTACGAAGAACACACCATACTGTGAAAAAAAGAAGGAAAATCCTGAAACACTAAAAAGCCACCAAATCCTCTAAAATAGATGCAAGACATGCTGAATAGTTTCTCTCTTACGAAAGAGGCTTCAGAAGCATATCTGCATCCACTGCAGGCAAGAAGTGTTCTTCAGTAGGGAGCTCCTTCAAAAGAACCAAGTACTGTGGAATAAAAAAAGAACAAATGAAATAAAAAACCCAAACAAAACCAAAATGGAAAATAATACTTCATAAATGGAAAATACTACTTAAGAAAAGAAGTAGACAAAAAGAAAAATTAGGAAACTTTTTCAGTAACTCTTACACAACATCATGCCGCAAAGATAGCTATTGTCAGGTATTGTGTGTTACACTGGTCATGTTTTCATGCAAAGACTGTCACACAGTAATATAGATCATGAAATGTTTAGTTCTGACAGTAAAAATATTTCCTTTGTAAACTAAAACACAGATCCTATTCTACTACAGAAACTGTTTCTTGTTATTCAACAAATAATTAATGATAAAGGCAAGATGTTATACTTCTCAACTCTTAATTTTCTGGCTGCTTACAAATTCTAATTGCTCTTTCCCTGACCTCAGCACGCTTCAAAAACACTGGACGTAGCCATTTTAACTCCCCTCAGGGGACTGACAACAGGAGAAAGACAATATGTAACTGACAAGAGTTTTCAAATTTAATAACAGTACAATTACAGAGGTTGGTCTACTGTAAAAAAAGCCCACACTCACCACGTGCAGATGTAATGGCTTCGTGCTATCAAACACACTGCCATCAGTCAGCATTAACAGCTTCCGCCGGATGTCAGAGGCTCGGAAGCTCACTGTCTGAATTTGGACTGTTGTTACACAAATACATAAGAACCTCACAATTTCAAGGAGCAGCAAACCCTGCTTTGTCAACTGTTCCTCAGCTAATGGGCACAAAGCACCTGAAAACAAGATTTTCGTGTAAGAAATGTTTCTCTAAGGATAACAAAAAAGGCGGTAACATTTTAGGTCTTTACAAAACTAGTAAGTTCTCAAAACAGATAGAGGACAAGCAACCTTTTATTTATTATTGAGCCATTAGTGCATCAGTAATAGCTTAAGTGTGTTTCCTACTTCTACAAAGGCCCTCTCTAACACAGGTTTTGAATTTATGTGCCCATACACACAGCTGATTTCTCCATTAAGGTTAAAATGAATTCTGTAGAACCATCCACAACTGTGTTCTTTTGTTAACTATTTCTTGGGATATATTTTAAATTACAGATTCAAAGCTTCCCCAAACTTGAACTGATGACAATTACGACATTATTACCCTAATATCCTATGTTAATAACCTAAATGAGATAGGTAGAAATGTAATTTTCCTGTCACATTTCAGACTCCTGTAAGTTCCAGCAATTGCTAGCTTTGTAAGAATTACTTACAAGATGTCTGGAGGAGATACTTATAAAGATACTTATTCAACATGACAAGAAAACAGACCAGCTGCTGTTTGTGACAGTAATATAACACCCAGATTTCCTTCTCAGTCAACAATAAAAAGACATAGTCCTGGTTAAACACGAAGATACACAGCATTTTAAGCAAGAATTTAAAACAAAAGAGAGCATCAGTACTTGTAGCTCCTAACAGAAATAAACAGACAGATTCATGCTACTGCTCCTCTTAAGGTCCAGAGATACAAAGAAACGGACCATGTCAAGAATTACTTATCAGGAAGAGGAGAAAAATTAAACAGCACTACTTTTAAGAAAACACAGCACAGTCTAATGAGAGACAGGTATTCTACAGACCCTTTTTCTTGTCTCTTCTTTGCCAAAACTTCTGCCTGGCTTTCAAAAAGTTAGCTAGCTTCTCTTCTTGCATTTTAGTACTTATAAAATAAAAAATAAACTTCTCCCTTCTAAATGAGCTAGAACACTTCATTAACATCTTTAAAACACTGATGAGAATTATAATTGCTTAGGAAGTACCTGGATCAACCATTATCTGTTCCAACTACTAATACAGCGTGACTTTGTATCTCGCTATCTTTTGAGCAAAGAGTGATTTGTAAAATCAAGCTTTTGCAAGTAGTTTTGGACATAGAGAAGACTTACCTATTTGCATATCACCAGATTCATTTGTATGACAGATGTCAGTCACTGAATGATTATCAAACAGATCATCAGATATCTGGTTATCTACTTCCACTATACTCTCCTCAGGATCATTCCTGAGATCCACTTCTCCCGGTACACTTGGTTTTCCAGTAGCTGTCATCTGACAAAAACACCACATCCTTTTCAAGCTGGCTTTTAAAGACAAAAGAAACACCACAGGCAAAGCAAAAGAAGAGACACTACAGTTTCTCAGGGAACTGGAACAGGTGATGACAGTAGGAGCTACATGAAACTGATGAATTTCATCCTTTGGGGTAAACCTGTCATCTACACATTATGAACCATGTGAACTGTTTTCTTTAGGATATAAGCGTTCTCAGACAGATACTGATCTCTGTGCTAGTTTTTTGAAAACAGTTCTCTCTACAAGACCTACAAACTTCTCACTATACTTCATAATTACAGAGAAATGAAAAGGTATGTGACTTTTTTGGGGACACTACTTTCCCTATCAGATGACAAGTTAACAGACAGTAAAACTCTCAGCTCTTCCTCATCTCCAAAACCAAAGGAATTTGTCCACCTAGACCTGACTACAAGAAATGTGCCAAAAAGATAAGTTTTAAGAACTGTGCTAAACACAGTGAAATGCCACACTACTTTTCCCAGTGAGCCATTTACAGTTAAATACTCACATAATAAACAGAAAAAAACCAAACAACTTTAAGTGCATTAAAGTTAAACATCACGTGTTATAGAATTTTTTGTATATACTTCTACTGTAACGAAGTATTAAAAAAATGAAAAATAGCATAATTTTGTTTTTTAATGTGAACTGGAATGCTAACCTTGATCACATGTTATCCACCTACTCTCTTTTTTTCCCTAGGCCTGTGTTCAAATGTTAAAGAAAAATGTTTCCAGTTATGAATTCTCTATAAAACTCAATGTATTTTGATTTTTTCAATAATATGTATCTGTCTTGGTTTGTCTCCAAATTATTTTGCTGTAAAAACAATCCCCTCATAGAACAACAGTGCATTTAGAAACAGACAGAATGTACTTACGAGATTTTTGCAAATATCTATGAGATCGTTCATAAATTTTGATGTTAACAAACGCAGGAATATATTAGACAATATCTTATTAGCACTGTTCTGTAAGAAAGCAAGATGTACAGACAGGCTAATTAATTTTTTTCCAGGAACCATATGTATGATATTTAACTTTGTGATCTCATTAATGAACAAGGAAACATAAACTCCTTTATAAACTTTACCTTGGTACAATTGCACAAACATTTTGTACACTGCATTATCAAAGTCCTCAGTGAGTTGATCTGGTTTTCTTCATATAGTCTGGTTTTTGACTGAGAAATGCTTTCTCCAGCATAGTGAATGAGAGACTAGTAAAAACACAACATGGTTTAAAAACCTCAGTTAAATGCCTTTGTACATTTGCACATACACACCACACACATAAAGAGAAAAGGATATGATTCTCATTCATACAGCTTTGATATTCATAGTGTGCATCAACTGAGTTCAGACTTTTTCCTGTGATTTTTGTTTCACTTATTTTGCTCCAGAAGTGACAAAAACATGGCCTAGACCTGCTTGAAACACTAATATTTTCATCACAAAAGAAAAATACAGCATATCTCCATAATGCATAAGTTTGGGGGTTCCTGTTTAAGCAAGAAACCATCTCAGATAGTAGTAACAATAATAACAGCAGCGATAGCTGTCTTCATACTGGTTTGAACCATCAAACTATCTTAAATTCCTGCATAAAAGACCTAGAAATGAATGGACTTTTTATCCTGTAAGTAGTCCTTTGTCTACATGTCCATGATTATTCCATTTTTTTAAAAGGTGTGACTCAGAAAGGTATCAATATTTAGAATAATCTGCACTGCAAAACTGGCGTACCGGTATGCTGACAATTTCAGTGACTCCTCTCTGTCACAGAGAAACAGGAACACATTTAAACCTCTCTAAACTGTCTTTTCCTAAGCAGAAATCAGTTCTCTGAAAATGTGTCAACATGAACAGAGCTTTAAGAATTAATTCATATTTAATTGTTTATTTTATTTTTAATAGCTTCCAAATGCATTACTGCTTACCTTAGCATTCTGGAACAACGCTGATTTACAGGCATCCTCTTCTTTAAATATACCAGTGTAGCAATAGCAACCAAGAACACCAGCCAAGAGACTGACACATCGGACAAGGTGTTCAGCAGCAAGAACCTTAGACTAAATCAAACACACAGTATGAATACCAGTGGTTTATCACCACAAAATACAGAATTATTTAGTTTTTTTTAAACACTTTATATACGAATATTTGGATCCTAGCGTTTTGCCTGGCAGCTGCCTCAGCTCCTGAAAAAGTTCTTTCAGCTTTCCATGTTATAATACCAGCTGTATGTCCCATGGGCCTTAGGCTTCTGTTCTTCAAACCACTTTTAATTCCCTCTCTCTTTTAGATTCCATCACGGCAATACTTCCAAGCTCTTAGCATGTACTCTGTTTATCTATCTCACCTTCTGCGAGGACACACGACAGTACGAGCAAGTCAGGAATTGCATCACAGGATAGTTCAGACTCAGCAGGTGTCTGGTCCAACCTCCTGCATACAGCGGGGTCAGTTTAAGGTCAGAACAGGTTACTCAAGGCTTGATCCAGTCAGGGCTTGAAAACCTCAGAGGACACAGACTGCACAACCTCTCAGATGAGGTAACCTGTGCCACTGACTGACTGTCCTCAGATAAAAATCTTCTTGTACAAGAGTGAACTTCTCTTGACTCTACCTGCTGTCTCACCTTCCTGCAATACATCACTGTGAATGAAGAGCACGGCTCTGTCTTTTATACACTTATAGGAACTGGTAGGCTCCCCAAAAGCCAATTCTGCTCCAGGTTGAACAAGCCTAGTTTCCTGTCTTCCCTCACAGGGACAAGTGCTGGAGCTCCCACCATTGCAGTGGCCTCCACTGAAGGCATCACATTTCTGTTTTGCACTGGAAGGCCCAAAGCTGGGTGCAGTATTTCTGATGCTATCTAAAGGCAAAAGTAGAGGGGGATAACCAGTTCCCTTGAGCACTGGCTCTACTCTTTTTCACGTAGCCCATATTTGCAGCTTTCTTTACAATTATTCCTTTATAGAGCTTCCGTTTACAAAACCTATTTAAGAACTCTGTGTCTCAGGCTAGTTTGGCTGAAAAGAACTTGCAGCATTACAGGGGCACAGAAGTTGAAACCAACATCACAAAAGCAGGGTAACTGGTTTATGTGGCAACTCTGCACACGCTTACACTTTGATACAGCTACTATGTACTGACACATACTTATGAAAACTATGGATATTTTGTGAATGATGTAAATAAATACAGACTTCTCTAGTTCATATTGCTGGATATAAGTTTTTAAATGTTTTTGGTTCATTGTTAACAGCAGAAGGAATGAAAATCCATATGCTTTGCCTTGAAAATATATCATTTGGGAGCACAAATGTAAGGCTGTAACAGTAATTTTTAACTTACCTTAGGAGCACAATTGCTTAAAAGTTTTTCTGACATTGCTAAAAGGCAGTTCTCCAGTGTTTCCCTAAGATTTTGGTTGATGGCAAGTCTTGAACCAGTCATGTTTTTATCTGCAACGTTTACTGCAAAGTTAGTGAAAACATCCATTTCGTCAAATGTTGTCTGCAGGTACAGCTCTTCAATATCAGAAAAACTGTTTTCTTCTTTACCCTGCACGTGTTGCTCACTTGAAGAAAAGATATAATTTATACTTTAACAGCCAGTATACAACTTACAAGTCTTTAAAAGTACTATTTAAATACAAGAAATAAACAAAAGCAAAATAATTTATCTTTTTGTGCTTCCAAACAGTGGTTGACCTTTGATTTCTGACATCACTTTCAGTGCAGAATGGACACTGCCATTTTAGCTCTAACTCAACTGCAAGGAAACATGAGGCCTGCAAACAGATCATACCTCCTCCTGCGGTTCATGTGGCAGCATCTTTTTTGTGTTAAGATCGCTGACCTCAACCTACTTTACACAACAATACATAAAACCCTCAGTAGGGCTTTATGCATTTCATATGCATAAATGCGTATCAATTGTTCTAACTCAAGTTAAAGTAAACTTCTAGTAGGAAAGTCTTATCTTGCGTTAGAACAACTGATATACATTTTAGTTTCACTAAGAGGAAACTAGATATAGTCCAAAAGCTTGAACATATACATCAGTGAAACATGCAGCAGCATTCCTAGCTGAAGTATCTATAATGATTAATTTAAAAACATACCATTTAGCATCATTTTGGAAGAAGTTCATAGCAGCTCTACAGTTCTTCATTGTAAGACTCACAAGAATTTTTTGTAATACAAGATGAGGAAAATCACTGTAAAGAAAGAAAATGTTTTTGTATTGTCTTGCAATCAGACAAGCTCTTAGGATTCCTGAAGTGCATCAAACATTAGTTTTCCTGAAGAAAAATCTAAGTTACACTGAATATTTCTAACACATAGATCATGTATCTGAAACGACATAGACAGATTACCAAATTAGGTCCCCAGAATGACATTCTACAGTAAGCTTAAAAACCCAATAAACTCTATGGAAGCATTAAGGTAACAGAATTCTGCATTAACGTAATACACTTTTCCCTGCGCAGTTTTTTATGTTATAGGGTGAGCTTACATGTAAAATTATGCCCCAAAGACTTTACCTGCAGAGCACAGGAGGCAATTCCACGCATGCTTCTGTCTCTTCCTCCAAATTGCAGGACAGGACCCATTTTATTATTGCCTCCCTTAACGCAGAATTCAGATTTCTTTCAGAATTATTATGTTCCATTCCTGTGTCCAAATTTTCTGGCACTGAATAGGCAGACATCACTAATGATAAACAACATACAGAAGAACTGTAACAAAAATGGAACAGGATTTGTGAGAAACAATGTGGTATTTGTTGACCAGCACTCTAAAGCAAAGTCAGAATTTCTACATGCACAGGAAGCATCAAGTACAAAAGCATGCATGCTGGTTAACACTTTCATTAAAATCTTTGCATTTTCATTTTTCTTGGCTGTTACAGACATTTCTGATCTATTTTAAAGACTGTTTCAGAACATTTATTTCAGAATAAAAATTTAGAAGAAAATACACTTTTAACTTCAAAAAATCAACAGATCTGCCAGTCAGATTTTAAATTTTTAGTCCATTTTAAATGTGAACGTGCTTGCCTTTCCTCTTCTGCCTCTTGCTTTCAGACTTACATACTTATGGTCACTTTAAATGCTTAAAAGACAAATGTGTGCAATTCTTAAATAGAAATAGAGCCACAACAACAATAATATTGAGTAACAGAGTGGTTTTGGTTTCACAATAAAGAAGAATATGAATCAGAACCAAAACACTATCCTTGCTTCCATTTTACCTTGAAGGCTTGCATGCAGGTCCTGAAAAGATCTTCCAGAGTTCTTTATCTGTTACGACAAGGTTTCCTTGAATCATAGCTCCAAGTAGCCCAAAGCTCTCCACTTCAGTTTGCTGGAAGCTTACACTGCGAATGGTAAGAGTCCAAATCTTTGCCCAGGTTCTCTGGAGCTCCAACTTGGGGGTGCTTTTCAAATCAGTTTTCTGGTTTTGGCACAAAGCCACCTCTGTGAGACACTTCAGCACGTATCGGGTCCTCTCTCCCCGGCGCTGCTGAGGCAGTAACTGGTGAAGTACATTGAGTAAAGGAGGTAGCTCACTGCTAGGAAGACTCATGGGATACTTTGATATTAATTGAGTTGCAATCTGTAACCTTGAAAATAGAAAGTGAAGCGATTAATAGCAAACATATAGAAATTTGTGTTTTCAGGAGCAAATTAATGAAGCCTTCTCCGATTACCATTTCATGTTTATGCTTTCCAGTATTGAGCTGATTTGTCTACTATCAAAATATAAAGATTCAGTATTTCTACCATTTTCACTTGTAAAGTCTGCACATCTAGCCTCACTATCACTAATAATTTCTTATGACTGACTTAACTGATTTTTGATTTCCTACAAGCCAAGTTCACATATTTCTGACCACAACCAAAGAAATTTTCAAGCAAAAAAAGGTATTTTTCTCCTTCTAGACTAGCCTGTTATAAACTCTGACACAGAGAAGGACCTCAAAGGTGAAATTACATGAACAGGAAAACATTACAGCAACATCTCTGCAGAGACGGAAAATGGGGGTGGTAAGTGGGTTAGGGTTAGGGTTAGGGATGGTAAGTTGGAAGGGTTTTGTTTATAGCAATGGTTGCAGCTAGAGTCAAAAACATGGTGGGATTCTTGGGGTCGTCCTGTGCAGGGCCAGGAGCTGGATCCTTCTGGCTCCCTTCCAAACTCAGGATATTCTACAATTCTATGAAATTACAGTACTTGCAGAATTTCTTGGCCAATGGTACCTTTGCACAGAATAGCATGTTAACTTCTCAACTGGATCCTAAAGAGCCATTTTGCCCCAATACTGCAAGCAATAAACACACACTCACAGAAACCTGCCACCCCAGCTCAGGAACCAATTCATAAGCAGCAACGCTGCTCTGGTATCTTGTACAGCAGTTTCCAAGAAAAGTCAGAAGGACAGAGAGGAACGGTAACAGCAAAAAACATTCAGTGTGATCCATTTCAGCTAAACAATCAACATGCCTGGGCTTAAGGCTGCAACTGGTAGGTTCTGGAAAAGTTCATCTGTGGTCTTTTAATAGTAACTTGACTCCTTGCTACACTCACTGTTACCCAGTCCTACTGCAACAGTCAGCAAGACATGAAGCTATACCTCCAGTTCATGGCAAGCAAAATACTCAGAGTCCAAGGGAAGAAGCCAGGCCCTGCAACAGTTTTCAGGCCAGGTATTACAAAAAACTGCATGAACTAGTCCAAAATGGCCAAACTGTTAATGGTTGCTATGCTATGACAGTCAGATTAAGACAGCACTTAAAAAATCGTGTTAATTTCCTAATACTCATAAGCTGGATCACAGACAACGCTTACATAAAGAATGGTAATATCTCACACGAAAGACACGTAAAAAATCAGAGACCGTAGTATCTTATACACTGCAACACAGTTTACCAGGCCTCATTTGCTATTTCTTAGGAAACTAAAGCTATAAAGTTTTTAAAAGAAAAGTACCAAGAGCAGTACTCACTGCTTCCCAAATACTGTGAGAATCTAAGTTCAGTGCTTAGATATGTAATTACAGCATGTGCAGACACCCATCTTGAACGCACAACATATTCAGGACAATGTTAAATGTAAGAAGATGTCTGGAGTGACACTTTTTTCATGTAAAGATGTTATTACCAAGGTATGACATCAAAATCCTTCTGGGATATTTGAATGTTGTCTCGAATGACCTCCCAGCCTAGTTCAATCCTCCTGCGCTTGTTTGGTACTGTGTCCTCACCGGGCTCTCTTTGTGTAACGGCATAGGACTGGGTAACTTTGAAGACTTTAGTATCCTCTGTAAAAACCTTTTATTAAGAGAAATTTAAAAGTACACAAGTGAAAAAAAATCAGTATTTACAAGAAACCTGAAATGCCAATCTCAACTAGGCTATTTTTTACTAGGTATAAAGCCTCTTAAGAGGGAATCAGAATTATTATTTATTATTCTTTACTACAACAAGACCTCTGCTTATAGCTTAACAAGAAACACTAGTGAAATCCAGTATTCTACACTTCTAAGCTGTAGACAAAATTAACAACTAAACACAACAAAACACAGACAAAAGGTATGAAAACCTCAGTGAATTATTCTGAGGAATAATTAGGTCATATTACTTTAAGAGGCAAAATATACAACTCAGTAATTAGATAGTCAAGTTGATATTAAAAAAAAATGTTACCTGATGACAAATATCAGCCATTAACTCAACTAAATTTTCCTTTACAGCAATATTACGTAAGCCTGAAGAATACCTTCCTCTACTACTGATGAGATTTATTTCATTCACCAGAAGATCATACAGGTTATGCAAGATACTTTGCCATTTTGTTAAGTCGTGTGCACCTGTACATGCAAAAACAATGAAAACATAATATGTGTTATCCACTCAGTATGTAAACCTACGTAGACAGTGCAAAATACAGCCAAAATCAGAGTAAAGCATACAAAGTTCAACAAATACAGGCCTGCAAAGCAAGTTCTATAATGGAGAATGGGTAAAGTTAAAAAGTGAAAAAGAGACAACTTAATCTGCACGTACAAGTAACTAAGGTAGGAATTACGTTTCTAGTAAACAATTCTCCATCTAACTAGAAAAAATACAGTGAAATGCAATGGACAGATTTGTACAAAGTACAAAAAAAAAAAAATCTTAAAAAAATTATGCTAGAACTGAAATAGGCCATGGCAAACACAATTACTGAGTGATATTCTCTGAGCAGTTTTATAGTATAAGGCGCACTTAACTGAGAGTAGTACTTTCAGGTCTTAAATAGACCTGGTAAGATAACAAAATATGTGGCAATATAAACCCAATCTAAATAATTATTTCCCTTCCCCCAATACTTAGTGTTTTGATTTAGCAAATACAATCACCTTTTGACTAAAAAAAAACACACCCCCCCCAAGTTTTAAAGGACTTCAGACAACTAATATTCTCTTAGTGCATAAAATTTGGAAACCCTTTTTCACTTTCACTATTAACCTATAGCATAAAACTATTGACAGATAATCATCACTTCCATCGATGTTTCCAAGACGTGGTATCAAAATTCAGAGTTGGCACAGTAAATGCAACAACCACATACAGCAACAGAAAAAAAAAAAAGAAGCTTTTTCTTGTACCTCTTCCCTGAGTTTTTGCACCCTTTGGATGATGAATACGAACTTGGAGACGAAATAACTCAATTATTGACTCCTTCAGGGAATCCTGTGGTCTATCGTGAATCCACATATAAAGTAACGTAGGCAAAATTTCTTCCCCTACTTTACAAATCCGTATGCGACAGTTGTCAGCAAACTTATTGCAGAAGATATTCATTGCTCCAACAATATGATCCAGGCCTGCACTATTCTTCTCCTGTCTGTAACATAAATTGAACATGTACATTTCTAAAAGAAATAATCTAATTTATTTTCATAAGAACTGTTTAAACGTAAATACTAGCAAGTAACTACATTCAGAATATTATTTGCCTAACAAATGCAAAAGTTATTAGCTTTTTAAAGAAGTCATTAAGTTGGCATTCAAAGACAGAACAAAATATATCTAATGAAGTATTACCTGCTATTAATCAATTCCAATCCCTAATACTTAGAATTACTTATTTTCTAAAAGTAGGTATTAGCATACAAAAGGAGCACTTGCAACATACCTTGCAGATTGCATTGCTTTTGAAAAGAAGATAAACATATCAGAACTCAACCCATCAGTTTGGAAGCAGTACCCCCTCATAAGTGTGTGAATTATCCTAGCCATCAAGACTCTACTAATATTTCCAGAAGGTTTGAGGTATAATTGGCTATACAGGATCAGCAACTCTGCAAATGTATTAAAAAAATACACAAGTATATATAAACATATATATTATAGAGGATTACACTAAAAAAGCTTGATGAAAAATAATGCAATAAAGATACAGCAGCCACCACTGTGTTGTTAACAGCTGGAATTTATGTTTTTACTTTCAACTGCCCCAGACCCCTGATTCTATAACGAGAAATCTGACTTCTGCACTGTACCCCAAGAGTTATAAGCAAGCATTAAGGTGGAATCACTAAAAAAGGTTATGGCAACCTTTACAAAGCTCATATATCTCTCATTTAATACAAGCAACTTGTTTCCTTTAACGGGTTAAAGCCTGTCTTCCTTTAGATTTATGGTCTTCAGTCCTGCCTCACTCCTGTAACTAAATTACACTGTGCCCCTCGTGATCTAAAGTCAAAATTTCTTCTGTCACACTTCCAGCTTTTGTCCATACACAGACTCAGCTAACTTCCATGTTCCTAAACAAACTAACCACTACACGGCAACCCCCATAGGATCCTGGCTTCTTGCCTCATTCCCGACCCACTAAGGCTGAATTCTCCCTAAGTACACAGTTCTTGTTTCCTGTTTATTGCTCTGAACTCCAGCTTCAGCCTCCCTATCTGCTCACTCCTTGTCTTCGCTTTCTGTTCCAACATGGAGGCTGACAGCAATCCTAGTCTCAGACATCTGTTTTTTTGCTATTTACATCTTAAGCTTCATAGTTTTTCTTTACATACGACATGTGCATATAAGAACAGCAACTCCCTGGTTTTTTTAGGACCTTCATAAGCCATCAAAACTCAGAAAATAAAACTTAATAGCAATACATTAACTATATCAAACCTATACCAGTCAGTTCCTAATAACTTGCAAACAACTGCACACTAACACTAGCTTTACTGAGGTTTTCTCCAGCACACACATTCTACGGATTTGCTATAGGTGTCAATCCCTGTGCAGACCATAGGCTGACTGTATATAAACACACAAGTTAAAGCAAGCAACAGACAAACAGTATGCAGAAAGAAAAAAAAAACAAGACCAATTCCTAATCTTTGTTGCCTTGTTTATTTCAACTGTAAGCCTCCAAGGCTGACACTGCTTTACTCTGTATTTTGGGCAGTATCTCAGACCACAGGGCCTCAAACAAATTAAAATGCATCTAAACACATTTCTCTAGTAGGAAAAGACATTTCTAAGTAGGTTTAAAAATGTTACCTGACCACTGCTGCTGGGTTATCTCACACCAGTACTTCCTTACTGAGAGGATATCTTTTAGGAGTATGTTACTACAGTCAGAACCATAAGCAGCACAATTTGTTGGATCTCTCACAATTTCCAAGACATAAATCAGAAGTTCCTGACATTTCAGCCTGGGTCCTCCTACATGAAGAAACAACATGAGACTGCTTAATTAACCCAAATTAACCCAAATAAATCTGTAACTGTTTGTAAACATTATCTAATAAAAAAGAAAAAAAAAAACAACCCAAAACCTACAATTCTGAAACAGTTCTGTTAGAAAATATCTTCTTAAGCTAATTGTTTCTAAGAAAGACATTATTTATGAAAGGACGTTACAGTTATAGACAAATTGAATCATCAGAAAAAGGCACAGTGAACATCGACAAGGACAGAGAAAGAGCACAAAGGACTGATTCACATGAAGATATTTAAATAGTAAACATCTGTAAGAGAGCAAGATGAACCCTACACTAGTAACTGGTAAAGATTCAAAGTTGAAAGAAAAGTACCAAACTAAAACAGTAACTCTATATGATAATACAAATTACTGACTTTTGTTAGCACATCTGATGAAGTATTTGACCAGGCTTCCAGCTTCTTGTATCCTTTTCTGTCTCGTAGTCTGTGTTGAAGCAGATGCATTTGGTTTTGTCTGCTGCAGGTTTCTAATTTCTTTCTGGAAATATTTCTGCAAGACACTTCAAAAATAAAAGAGATATTAACCAAGGATCTGCTCATTTACAATTGAAGTAAAATAGGTAAATGCTGTTTTAGCCTAAAACGTCAGTTCCTGTTCTTCTCACAATTCTAATTATCAAAGACTAAAACCAACTGTTCTACATTACAGTCCAAGCATGATGGAAACAGTCTATAAAAGGACATGTACATTTGAAAGATAATTCAGAAGCAACTCAAGTAGGAACCAAACCTTCCTTTAAACTTTGCATAATATAAACATAGAACTTATAATTAGTAAAAAAAAGCAATGCTGTCTTTTTATTTATGCTGCAACATTATACAACAAAGCAATAAGAAATACTTATCACTGTTTTTATTGAGGAAAACATTCAAGTCCTATTTCTCCATGATTTAAAGTTAATATACGGATTATATTTTAGATCTATGAAGAGATTAGACTTTTCACTAGCTTTGTCACTGGCAATTACTACAAATGGCCTACCATTTGTTTAGAGTTTCTATTTTTGCATTCCTCCTGTGTATTTCTAATGTATTATTGACCATCTCAAAAGCAACACATAAAATTTATCAAATACTTCTTACGATATTTTTGGTACACCCATAAAACAAGAACTATTCCAAAGATGTCCAATTTCCAACATAATGGAAAGCTGACCAGAACAGTTTACGAAAACTAATACTTCAGATCAACTTTTAACATGAAATTTAACAGTAGTCACAGCTGCTGTAAGAAGTTTTCACATTCATGCTCAGTCCAATCTTACAGTACACCTGATGCAGACTGTATCAAAGATTGGCCTCTACAAACCTCAGCACATCATTTTTTCATTCACAAGCCACAGTCCTTTTACTGTGTCTTGAAGAATTCAGCAACACAAAAAACTTTAACAAAGCTAACTGTAAGCTGCATAGGAACTATACATTGACAATGAGATGCAAAGGATAACTTTAAATAAAAGAAAGTAACTATCATCTTTGCAAGGAAAAGCAACCACCCAATTAATGATCACTTTCCTAGCAGTTTTCTGTAAGTGCTGCATTTTTGGCTATTTTAAATTTACTTCCTTTAGGAACTAACATAAGTAATTTCTTGTTTACAAGCTGACAAGAAGTCTAAATCAATATGCAGAAACATAAGCATTAAAACAGGCCTGACAAACAAAAGAATGATGTTCCATATAAGAAAATTGCAACCATTCACAAAAGAAACTACCTAAATACAGCATCCCAGTTGAACTGCTTTCCTTGTTTAGAATCAGAATTCCGGTCCAGCTCGCGAACTGTTTCAGAATCACAGAGAAGTCTCTTGAAATTTTCAACTTCCCTCTGAAAATGTATTTCAAGAAAAAAAAAATTAATAATTCCCTTCACTGCTTATAACTGAGGTACACACCCCAAAAAGAAAACTTGTTACCCTTCGCTCCACAGCTTTCTCATTTTCAAGGCGACGACAACAAACAAGCAGATCATGTAATGCAAGACTCATGGTTCAGTTTAAAGAATAGTCATTTGTATCTGCAAACAGAAAAAATAGATAAAACAGTGATTACTTAACACACAACCAAGTAAAAAAATTGGGAATGCAAAATATTGAAAATCCAGCATGGAACACAATCACAATGTTATATATTTCACCGAAAAGCTCATTTTGTCTGGATTAGTGGTCTTACTGGTCACAAGACTGAAGCAGTTTCACATCAAGAATACAATCTACTCCCACAGACAACAAAGTCAAAGAATAACTGCAGAAACCCCCTTGACATAACTCCGACTTCCTTATTTTTTATGCCTGCTAACAGAGTTGGGCAGACAACAGGGAATGACATTATAGTAAAATTAAAATAACACAACGCTGAATACATTCCAGAAGGAAGCACTAACTTTTGGTAGCCATCTTAACCTGATGCTGCCAGCAGAAGGTAGCACTTGGAAAATGCCCTTCCTCTCTCACATCCTACATTTTCACAGATGTGCATTACCATTTGACAAATCCCTCTGGACTAAACATGTCAAAGGATGACCAAATACCAGTCATAAGAGAAAACAACTGTTTCTTTTTGTGACCACTTAAAACTATGCTTCTTCTCCTTCAACAGAGGTTGCAATCAGCTAGACCTTGCATTTCTCCTTTGCATAAAGTTATGCTGCTGCAGATGACAACCATGACATTGTATATGACTTCCATGCTTCTTCTTGTATGCCTTTAAAGCAAAGGCAAAAGAAACCCTTGCAAGATGGATCATGCAAGCTGAAGTAACTCTATGCATGTGCTGCTGCTGAGGCTGTAATATGCAACTGAGAATGGGCATTCATGACTCACAGCACTGCAGCTGAAGCACTTACATGAGAATATAAAAAGAGCCATTCAGACAAATAAAACTTTAAATATCTACTCTGTTAAGAGTAGGTATTTCTTTCAGCTTTAAACAAGATCAGGCTGGGACTAAGTATGATCAGAGGTTTGGCAACTGACAGATGTGCATGAAAAAGAAAACATTTTAAGTGTGAAGGCTGGTTGTACTGTACAAGAGACCTCATTTAAATTAAGTGTTCCTTTACTAACTTCACTGAATCACAGAAATATCCTGAGTTGGAAGGGACCCACAAGGATCACCACGTCCAGCTCCTGGTTCTGCACAGGGCAGCCCCAAGAATCACACCATGTGTCTGAGAGCACTGTTCCAAGTGCTTCTTAAGTTCTGTAGGGCTTGGTGCTGTAATCACTTCCCTGGGGAGACTGTTCCAGTGCCCAGTCACCCTCTGTAGCTCCAATGGTTGGGCAGTGGAACAAAATAAATCCCAGTAAACCTCCTGCTTTTGCTGGAAATGAAAGAAAGAATTAACTTTTAAACACTAACGGCTTCTAAAATGCAGATGAGCTGTAAAATAAACCTCAGCAAACTTCCTGCTTTTGCTGGAAACGGAACAAAAAGGAAGAATTAACTTTTTAAAGGCTAATGGCTTCTGAAATGTGAATTAGCTGCAAAATGCTTAAACTGGAACCCTGGGAACATGGGTCTATTGTAGGGCTTGGGCATCCAAGCGGAAGAAGTCCGTCCTCTCGTTCGCACTTAACGGTATTTCAATAGCAGCTAATAACAACAACAGTGGAAAATTCCCGAGGCTGACTCCACCTATTTCTCTTACTACTTGCAAGGTTTTCCAACCGCTGTGTGATGACCACGTTCTCCCCCCATATAAATTACACAGGGCAAGGAAGGCACACGCAAAACAAATACAGTGAATCAGGGAGAGAGGCGCTGGCTGAGCGCAGGGACACAGGGCACTGCAACCACTACCCGGCAGCTCCGGCTCCGCAACA